>BQMF02000002.1:3000000-3379503 GCA_027922465.2 Turritopsis dohrnii
TGTGAATGCCAACCTGGACTGACTGGAAAGAATTGCGAAAGAAGTAATTTTCTGTTCATTTCACAATTGCTGTCTTTTCAGAAGTTTGCAAATTTTAAACTTTCATCTTTTATTAAGGTTACAACTGGTATAGCCAAAGTTTTTTGTTCAGTTTTGTCAGTATCTTTTGAATTTTGTCAGAGGAGAGAAATGGCGGAGGATGTTCTCTCATAGGTTAAATAACCTCCCCTGCGATCCCTTCCAATTTTCAAGTGTCTCTGTGATTTGTGTGCAACACGATAAACATATTCGGTAAAATACCATGTTTATCTAAGTAAAACTGTCAAATATTATTTGTTTACACCGTTGTCACTTTGATATTAGTTCGACCCATTTATCGTTGTCACATCAACGTGAAGTCCTTTATATCTACGGATCAAGATTGTCCTCAGTTGCCATAGAAACTCTCGAGCAGCGTACAGCTTCATGTTATCCCAGCCGTTCAAGATTACCTCCTTTCTCTTGAAAACACAGTTTCCAATTTCCAAAGTGGACTATATCAGTGAGGGTTAAAAAAAGTTACAATTCTTTCCGAAAAATAACGTATTTTAAATTAACTTCTCATAAAATAATTTCATGTACATGAAATTAACGCCACATAAAATTAAGGTATATATAATTTAAAAAATTCGTCTTAATTTTCTGGCGAGTTAGTTTCCTAGAATAAGTTAACAGTTTTAATAAAGTTGATTGACACTGAGGAAAGATTCTGGTTTTGAAATAAAAAATGGTCACTTTTCCATATGAAGGTAGTCATTTAGTTGTGGTTGCGTTGATAGGGTTGAGCGACTGTGATAACTCACCGTGTAAAGACCATGCAAACGAATGCTATCCTAGCAACGACGAAGATGAATACGAGTGTGTGTGTTTTGGTCGATGGTATGGAAAACATTGTGAAAAAAGTATACATGACAACTTCCTTTCCATTTTTTTTCTGTCTCAGTTTTTATTTTGTTATACAATCTCACTATACTTATAATCATCCTATTTTTGCCTTAAAATGTCACGTGATATGATTTATACGTGCATTTTTCGAAAGGGTAAATTTGAGACCACAAAACATATCTGAATTTCCTCCTTTGAATTTGTGCTCGTTTAACCATCTGTTGCTAGAAAATATGTCGTTAACCGATCCATGTGGTTGTATCCACGGTGTTTGCCTCAATACACCAGTCAGAAGATGTGAATGCGATGAGGGAACTGAAGGTGATCTTTTGTTGTTGTTGTTTTTTTTTTTCATTCGTTAAGACGCTTGGTGTATACAACTGACCACCGTAACTGCGAGGCTGTATAACGTTGATTTGAAATACGACTTTTGAACGCTTTTTTTTCTTTCGTAGGAATGCATTGTAAAAAGCCGAAAAAGCTCAGTAAGTTCATTTGAAAATTCTCAAAGATTATTCATCAAGGTGTTCTATACTCTTCTATAACTGACATTGATTTTGGATTTTTATTTTGGAATATTGCCCCCCAAACCAACAAAGTTTCATATGTTCTCATTGTCTACTAGTTGTCCTAGAACCCCTTACCACACAGACTGTGTTCTACTCTTACCACACAGACTGTGTTCTACTCTTACCACACAGACTGTGTTCTACTCTTACCACACAGACTGTGTTCTACTCTTATGTAAACAGTGAAGGTACACCCCTGTCTTCGCATACGATTCTTATGTGAATGCTCACGAATTTTGTAAATGTGTGTGTCTGATATATGTTGGTGTGGTTTTGCATGACCTCGCGAATTTCATCGAAGTAAAACTCGAGGTGATTTTTACGTATTGCTCACTTTGCATTCATATAGATTCCGGCATGGTACGAAACATTACAATTGGGAGCTGTGCTGCTGTGGTGTTGGTGATAGTCGTGGTAGCGTATTACAGTGTTCGAATATACAGAGACAAGATGGGTGGATCTCATGCAGGTAATTGGAATTTTCATAAAACTTTATTTTACTTTTCCTGTCGAATAAAATGGACGTTAGTGCCTCTTGCAATGTTGTTACTCAAGACTTTTTCGATACTCGCGTCTCTTCTTGATATTTCTTACTATTTGTTTTGTTTGAAGAATTCTAAGGGCCACACGTGTCCGTAATAATAGAATCGATAGACTGTCGTGAATAATGCTCTTTTAAAAAAAGCATGTTTGGCATAACTGCACAGTGGCCTCTGGCAAGTTAGGGCAATGATATGATTATCAAAGTTAGTTGCAAGTTGACGGGTGGAAGAGCCAACCATTAGAAATGGAAGCCCGAAGACTCTCGTTCATTTCCATATCTTATCGGGGAAAATGTTGTGGGGAAAAGTCACGAAAATTTCCCCCGACAAAAAATTTTATCTGATGAATGTTTTTACCCGAGGAATTACTGATTTCAAAAATGCCGGAATTACGGAATGAGCAGAATGGGGTATTTTCTACAACAACAGGGGCAAAAGAGTACATATTTATAGTTCGAAGGTTTTTCATATGGTTTTGCTGGGAATCTTGATGATGACAAGGATAATGACGAGGATGAGGAAAGTGAAGTAGATTTCGATACAGTCCATGTCGAAGAAGAAGAAGAAGTTTTTTGGGAGTCGAGCAGTGATGATGAGCGCGAGGAAAAAGTGATCAGATGACGACGGGTTTATCAGTAAATATCTGTGGTTATTACCGATTCTATCTATATCTCTATAAATATTCTATAAATCTTTGGGAAAATTTTTTCGTCGGGGAAAAGTGACGAATATTTATGTATGTGTCGAAAAGTTTCCCCGATAAGGTATAATACTAAAAGAAGTTTTGACATTGTATAAGAATGTAAGTGTAATGGTTTTCTACCAGAGGAAGACTAAACAATTGGTTTCTAAACACACAATTTCATACTCAGAAAATAAGTAGCTGCTCAGTTGTGATGTCGCAACAGGCAATCCACTCGTAAGTTTCGATAGCAGTCAGTTCGAATGCAGCTGTCCGATCTGTATGAAACAGCTTGTTATGGTGATATCCCCTTCACATTTGTTATAGTGATATCCCCTTCACATTTGTTTTGCCTCGTTAATCAGTCCTTGTTAAACGTCAATTAACAATTAAAATTATCTCTTTTGTGAAATTAGTTGATTCTAAGGGCTTCTCACTTTTTAGTTTGGTTTCACAAGAAAGCAGTCGATTCAGTCGGAAGACTGGACAGCAGGTTGAGTCCTTTAGAAAAGCACGAAACCACAAACGGTATGATCCTCAATCCAGCATGGAGTTTGGGACGAGACAATCCTGGATTTGAAAAGAAAGAATTAAAAATGTTATGAACAATTGGAACTGAAAACTATGTCCTTATTTGTTGTTTTCATGATTCTGTAAGTTCAACCGGAAGGGAACATTGCCTTGACAAAATCTCCCTTATGTCTTCGACGCCCACTTCACGATGACTTTGTTATGAAAACAGCTCTACAAATCCAGATGACAAATATATAACCTGAACCGATTAAATAGCCTCTGTTACTTAATAAGATTAAAACTGGCTTGTGGAGCAGAACGTATTCAATTCTAGATCAGCGGATTATTTTCAACGAATAGTTCAACGATTAGTGAAGAGAATGGGCTGGCCTCACTCTACATGACTCATTGATTTAATCATCCAAAATAAAAGAAATTACTGTGACCGGAAATATCGGTTTAACTTGTTTGTTTACTTTAAGTTAATTGTTTGTTTGGCAATTTCCTGTAATTTGTCAGCCATGATGGACACCTGTTTCTTAATGTTCGATATAAACGGTGTTATAACTTTTTTTTTTTTCGTGTTTTGAGATGAGCCTAAACGTCCTGAAGTTTTTGTCTGCTTTTTTTGTTTCGTGTTTTTAAAGCCAGCCTCATTACTTTTCACTAAAGAAATCAGCAATTCTGAACACAAACGTGAAAATGCCAGAGAAATGTCTTGATAGAAGGATTTGTTGGGAGTTCTTAGTCGTTTTCAGGTCTTGATGTTAAAGGATTGTTCTTCTATAAAAGCATATAACACAAATGCTTTCTTGTCGGTTATCTGATGGCCGGTTTTTGAAGTGACTTGCAACCATGACAACAATGACAGACGTTTTTCACCACACTGACTGATGTTTTGCATCTTATTACATAAACCAAATATTGTTGTTTGTATTGTTGTGTATATTTGTTTGTTGTTGTTTTTTTAAGTAGCTTGTAGACTTGCATTTCGTAAAACACGCAACGAATAATGTATGCTCTCCCTCTTTCTTCTCCGCACGTTTCCCCCGTTTTTGATTTTTTTTCTAGGAGTAACCTGTAACATGACATGAGATTTTCTTTGCATCCTTTTCAAGTAAGCTGAAGCAAAATTTTACTGCGGTTTAAAAAAGTTCGATTTAGGCCACATTTACATGGGAGTCTCACAAAAGCCCAAAATGAAATGCAGACCGAAGTGAAGTGTACTGCGCATGTTCAAATAATCGCGAGCATGCCCTATTCCAAGATAATGAACTATTGTATAGAGAGGTCAGGGTTGCACTATGCTGATGTCAGTAGAAATAGAACAATTGGGAACTGGTCTGGGAACGAGCAGCTGTTTATTATTAACAAAATCGCTCAAAAAACGTAAAACAATGATTGGCTCTCTCGTGGAGATCATCTCACAAGAAAACTGCTGACACATTTTTTTCTTGATCTTAAGGCTGAAATACATTATCATTTAATGAATCAAAAACCGTCATAAATAGAACAATTTCAAACAATTTAAACTGGCCCATTAAATGTGTAAAGGCGAATATCTACTTTGGATAATTGTCGATCGATCTATAATTTCAACGAAAGTGAAACCCCTGGTTAAATATTGCATTATCTCCTTCGCTTTCAAACGAAGCAAAACTTTCCTATAAACAACATCAAGTCCTTTTAAAACAAAAAACAAGAACGTGTCTTCTTAACAAATAATTTGATCTCTCATTCTGAAATTTCATTGGTTATTTGGCAATTAATTTTTTTGAATCGCGTGATATAAAACACTTTCGTTAAATAATTAATCTCTTGAAACCAAATGATTAAATCATCGAAACATGTTTCTATTCAAACAGGTACACAAGAAACAGCCTTGAGGAATAAAAAATGGTCGGTTTTGAGGTCATCACATGTACAAATCCTCCATCATATAAATTAATTAAAATTCAAAGTTTACACAAGTCAAAAAGTCCTTCACGTGGACGCACTTCCCACACATCAGATCGCAAAAGGCCGGCCTACTTTTACTACCATCAAGCTTGTCAGAAATGTCTGAAAAAAACAGCTGACATTCCTTCGCGTGAGTTCACAAAACAAACAAAACGAGAAAATCGAATAACGACATGCTTCAAACACAAACGATATTTTTACACGTCTATGGCGCTCCATACACGTCCCTTCCAAACAAACTCAAGAGAAAAACGTCTTCAGAAATTATTTTTTCTGAGCATTTTTAAAATAAAGCGTGAGAGATGTTTATATATACACACAATAAATAATGTACAATCTAATTGAATAGCGCGATAAATAAATGTACTTTATCTTCAGGAACTATTTTAAACTCAATCTAAACAACGGATGAAAAAACGGGATTATTTACACAGATGTCTTGTTTCCAGAGGAAAAGGAATAGTGTTGAAAGGTTAGTGTTCCATTCCTGGAATCGCTACCACCGTAGGCGTAGCCGCTGTACGACGATCCACGGCTCATACGGTGTGACGACAGCTTATTGTCGTCCGAATTACTCATGCTCGGTCCAGAGTCGCGTGAATAAAGATCTCTGTGTGCTCGACACAGTAGCAATTGCTTAAAAGCTTTTCTGAATGGCGGACTCATAAACGCGTAGATGAAGGCGTTGACAGCAGTGCTAGCCAGGATAAGCACTTCTGAAAATTTATACAAGTATTCGTTTATATGCATACCGGCTTGCCGGAATAACCTGAAAAACACGAACGGTGTCCATAACAACACGAACACGATCGTCACAACCAATAGTAGACGTACGGCTTTCATCCGACGTTCCCTCCGGCTTGCTTCCTTGTCGAGATTACTCACTTTTCTCTTTAAGGTATTCAGTGAACCCAGTAATGTTTTGGGCATGCCACTGACTTTCCGTTTGATGTCGTTGCTTTCTGCTGTCAGGTCGCTACTACCACCACTGCTTTCTTCTCTGATGGTATAACAAACACTCTGTTTCTTCTCGCCGTTCGGCTGAGGTATGAGGGATTTTCCAGGACCACGCCCCTTAACTGACATGGAAATCCTCCAGTGGGCGTACGCCATGATGACGAGTGGAACCAAATAAATGACGAACGAGAAGATGGCGTAAAACATCAGCTCGTGTTTTGGATGCCAACCGTCGTTTAGGCAAACCAGTACTGTTTGTCCGTTCTTGTCCGTTTCGGAAACAACTACATATCCGTCCAACAATGGTGAGCATATACCAACAGCTAACACCCACAACAACATCACGATGATATTTATTACTTTCATAGTTCGCCTCTTCATATGAGGATGACAGATGAGCAAGTAGCGTTCTACCGACACTGCCACTAGTGTCAAAGTAGACGCAGTGAAACTGACTTCGATAAACATACTCTGAATTTTGCAAGTCCACGTCCCTAGTACCCAGCTTTCTTTCAAGAATGCGTAACAGTCTAGTGTCGAGAGGATCACCATCAGAAGGTCACTGAATGCCAGGCTAGCCAGAAAAACATTGACTGTGTTTCTGCGCACATATTTTCGAAGGATGACGTAGATTATAAAGACGTTACTAAGCAGTGCTACTAAAGCCACTATACCGTAGAACGTCACAAGTCCGGCAATCAATCCGGTAGATTCGCCTTGATCGTGATTTGACGTCGAATTATTTCCAAAATGATTCGCCATTTACTTGCTTATACCATCAAGTTTCTCATTCAATCTAAACCTAAAATGAAGATGAACGAAAACATGAAGTTTTTCTTTTTAACCAGCTTCTCTTCTTTCTATATTGTTCTTTAAACAGAAAATATTGATACAACAGGCTCCAGATAAAACAAATGAAAGCAGATATGAAAGGCATATACATATGGTCACAAACTTTTAATTCGCTTATATGTTTATTCACGGCAACAACTCAATGAACTTTCGAAACGAGACGAAAGCTAAACATTTCACACACGTGTACACTTCCAACAGAATTAAGCTCAGTTTACATAACAGGAAATACAAAAATTTCCATCACGTTTGTCCTTCAATGAACATTTATCCCCTGCTATCTATTCTCCATAAACAAACCAGCTGAATTAACTGTAACCTAACAACAACAGAGTTGAATAGGAGCTAATACTGACTCCCATTCAAAAAACAAAACGTTGTATATTCAACCAATCCCACAATATATTGGATCAGGGATTCATAATTTTCTAAAAAAAAGTTAGGAACTGGAAACCAATCGATTTATCAATTTCATGAAAAAAAACAAACTGCTTAATCACTATAGAGATAATTTGAATAAAACTTTTAATGCAAAAAGAAAAAAATTAATTTTTCTTTTTTCGACTAAGAAAAATCAAAATAACTAGAGAATTGATAAGAGAATAAGACAGTCTAATCTTAGCAAAACACAAATGAAAAAACTAGTTTCAAACAGACGTGGCGCCGATCGCTTCATTTGTGACACTTTAGACTCTTTCGTTGCCATCTGCCTCAGCAATAATTCCATTAGTGAGTATACTGCTAGAAATGATGTGAAACACGAACTAAAGCTTAAACCCAAACACACATGCAACAGCGCGTCTTTACGAGATACTTTCTTCATCAATTTCTTTTAATTGAAATTGATAGCTGCCAAAAAATTAATAAACACTTTGTAAATCTGTTCTTTCAGTTAGACGATTTCTGAAAACTGTTAAATTGTATATTCAGTTGATGTTTTTTGTTATAGCTGTCGAGTGTTTACAACACTTTCATAACCACGTGATCAAAAAAATTAAATCAAACATTTTCTCCCCTGTGATAATTTATCAACAAGCTTCTGTGAGAGCATTCAACAACTTTCGTTACAATTATAAACATATGAATACACTTGAAAAAGAAATTCATAAGGTTATGAATATTCATCACTGGTAAAAATAGAGTTTGTAGTAAACACAAGAACGAACGTTGCTGAAAGATTCTAGCAGTGTTAAAAAGTACTTTTGAGATGAATGAAATGCGTTATTTTGTGTATAAGCATCACCTTGATATCGAACAAAAAACAGATGGAAAGGCAGGTGGCGCAAAATAAAATGTTTGTGCAAAGTGTGAAATAAAAATTGTTTTGAATTGCTACAAATTTTAAACCTTCTGATCTTGAACAAAAGAAAATCACAAAGCGATATTCCGAAGTACAACATTGTCGGAAAATATTTTCATTCGCGGTGTGTCCACGGCACCTCAAGCGGAGTGTATGGAGGCTGGTCCAACTAATAAGCAATATAATATTATAAAAGAAACCATTTTATTACGAGATTATTCAAACTTATGTAAGTGAAATTTGTCGAAAAACCTTAATACCAACAACAAACAAACCAAAACTTTTACAACATCACTCATCATGTTTTTAGAGATGATTAAAATCGAATGTGAAATCGACAAACGTGTATACGAGCGAGTACATTCACCGTACAACAAGCATAATTTCTTTCATACGATAAATTGACATGGTTACAATGATATAATTGAAAAAAAAAGAAGCATATTTCTAAACATATGGTTTCTTCAAATAAAATATTAACAGATTTAAAATAAAAATTTTGTATCTTTAATTAATCAAGTGCAACGCTGAATACATTAAAAACTCGATTTTGTAATACCCACTGGATTTTCAATTGCAAAATTCGCTTAATTCACAATCAAGCCAATAAAGTAGTCAATTAACTAAAAATAATGTTTAGAACACGAGGTACACGGGAAACAAAAAAAAGAAAAAAAACTCACTTTTTGTGTTGATGATGTGTTCGATGCTCGCACATTCGATTTTCTTTCATGAAAAAACTTCAACGTGTTCACCTCACCTTTGGTGTTAACGTGCGAGATCAAGATCACTTTACTTGAAACTATTCTCAAGGAACAGTATAAAAATTAATTTAGTATCTTGCTGAAAACGTTGTTTCCAGGCAACTTTTCACAAGCTAGTGTGAACTTCCAAAACAAAAGCAAAAATTTTTCTTATAGAATAATAAAATAAAGAAAATTTCACCGACTAAAAAAGTCGAGTTTATTTTCGAGTAACTGGCACTAAAAATGACAAATGTTTTTATGCTTTTATAATTTTGAGATTTTCTCTAGTTTAAAGCATTACAATGTTGTGATTGTTTGCATATGTATTCTCCATAAATGCCATCATAAAAGTTAATGGGTTAAGTGTGTGTCAAACATTAAAGATGCAAGGAAAGTTGGCAATTGGAAAGTTGTTTTTTTAAATCTCTCTCTTGAATAATACATATTACTCACCGTCGAAAATCTACCTGATGCAGTGAAATAAAAACAAAGTCATTAAGTCCCTATTTGAATAAACTTTCATCTTCTTTCTCCCTTCATAATTAGCTACAACCTTTAGATATTTTTTTGAAAGAATTACACATCCATCATTTTAGTCGATTATGTGCGTGGTTGATCAATCAAACTTTTGAATTAACCAATCAGGATAAAGAATTTTTATTATGTCTAGCTTTTTGACTGTCCTTCTCAATATTGACCCGGTGGATTTTATTTCACGTGAGATATTTTTTCAGGTTGTAAAGAACTCAATATGTTTATTTCTTGAGGTTCTTTTGGAATCGAAAGTAAAGTAATAGAAAACTAGATCAAGCATAACGGAAAAAAATATGTATTATCCTCATCATGTCTTCCATAAGGTTGCGTCATAGTTTAAGTATGTTTTTAGTCATTAACGTTGCAGTGGCATCGCTTAAAAGACCTTATGAAACAGATATGTTGTCAACAATTTATTTGATGACGCCCTCGTGACATGAATCTTGTTGTAAATGTAACTTTATGATGACTTCCCCATAACCCAGTGGGCAATTTTTTAAAAAAATTGCTACGAAGAAGGAGTTCATTTCTATAGAAATATCCATACTATTTCAATAAAAATGCTCTTCATCGCAGTGGTTTTTGGATGTTATTTGACTGCTGGGAAGGCCTTTTGAAGTCGTCGTCAGACTAAATTAGAACTTCATATGGGCGTCATGGCGTTTCTTCATATATGGGCGTCATGGTGTTTGGTGGGATACCACCAAATGTCGAAATGCTACAAAAACCTCTCTTTGGCCGCGTTAACGTATCGTGGGTCTATTGTGTCCACTCAAATATCATGAATTCTTTAAAGGTAAATATATTTGAATTTCGAAACCTATTTTAATTCCAATTTCTAATCCATTTTTTTAATAGAAATTGAGTTTGTATTGGTGTTTACATTGTATTTGTTGCTTTAAGCCATCCCTCTCTATTGAGTTACAGAAAATATCTTCTTAGTTGGGGCACATAAAAACGCAACAAAAAAGATAAAACAAACCGACTTAATAACTTTTCATTGATGACAAATAGATTATAATAAAGAAAATGAAAAAACAGGCGATATAAAGCATAACTCGCCGTTGTTCGTATTGAAAAATTCGAAAGGAATTATGAGCTTGCATATTTACTTTTTCCTTTTATTCATATCTTGTGTTAACTTTCATTTTTGTGATTCTATACATTAAAAAAAGTGGTTACTTCTGTAAATTACCGATTCTTTGGATTTTATTAAAATAATTGACGCACAAATCAAAAGAACCCGCCAGACATTAGCAATAGACACGATCGCATCTAACCCAGTTAGTGGAGGGGGCTACAATTATAAAAGGGACGTTCTTGAGCTCTACGTGCATTGTGGTTTAACGAGTATCGAAAGAACCTTTTTTTTAAATTTTAAAACTTTTGGTTCAACTTTTCGGTCCACCAGATATGTGAAAACGAAACAAAAATGTGTCTGCATCTTTTTTTACTTCTTTTTTTTAAACTGTAATTTTGAGCCTCGGATATTCGTAACATATTCTCAGTTACTGGAACGGGATACCTTGCGATAAGACTAGAGTATGGAAATGACCTCTATACCATAACACTCTTTTCAATTTCTTCAAAATTGTTAGCAAGGAAAAGGAAAGGACCCTGGAAACGAACTTCATGAATTTCTTATTATGGTGTTAATAGCGCATGCGTAAAACAATCTTGATTGAACAATCTGCAAACTTCTCATATGCAGCATGATATATGAATCGTGAATGCTATTTCTGATGGTTGGCAAGATTGTGCAGAAGAATGTTTTTCGCCGGTAACAACAAAACAGTCAAGCAAAAGTGTTGACCCGGATGATAGAAGATGAAATGTTCAGAAAAGGATGAAGGAAGCAGCGAATCAGTTTTTTCGAAAGTGAAAACATTACATCAGTACTTTGCACACTTCTATAACGAACAAAAAGAGTCGCCATGGCAATATCTGATTGGACCTGGTCCATCTCAACAGTCCAGCAATACTTTGACCCATCTCTGGTACGTCATCGTCATCTCCTTCATTCCTGTCTGCAGTCTCTTGATAGCTTTCAATATGATTCAACCACATTTTGCCGAAGATAACATTTTGTGCGATTGGAAAAACGACAAAGCATCCTGCAATAACATCATTGTCTTGTTCATTACATATCGAATGGGGTTTGGTTCCTCCCTGTTCTTCATGTTCACCTCAATTCTTTTGGCAAAATCTTCTCAATCCTCCAGAAATCATCCGAAAAGAACACACTATAGTTTGCATACTGGATTTTGGATAGAGAAAATCATCACCGTGCTAGCTTTATCTTGTGTCGCATTTACGTTTCCGCCGAGCTCATTTGACATAGTATGGATACATCTCATCTTGTTGGGTGATTTCTTGATCACGTGCGTGCAGCTGTTTCTCCTATTTGATCTCTGTAGGTCTGGACATACCTGGATACAAACTTGGTACAATGAAAAACATCCTACTTCATATAGAAACTGTCTAGTAACTTTCGTACAAATATTTCCTCCGATATGTATGACTGTCATCATGTCGTCGCTGTGCTTTTACCAAAATATTGTATCGATCCCTGGCCGTACAAGTGCAGCTATTCTGGATTTTGTACTTCAAGCCTTGATCCTATGTGTAGCAGGATGTGCTATGACCATGAATCGAACTTTTGGGCTCACTTCACTGTATGTATCATCCTACGCGATATTTCTTTTAATAAAGACTGGATCACACAGTGGCGAAAGTGAACAGACTGGTGTCTTTCCGTCTGACATCAAAGCAGTTGCATCAGTGGTGTTCTTATATGTAACTGTTATGTACAGCCTGTTGCGGAGACATAACCTTCAACACTTCTATTATTTCCACTGGGTGCTGACACGAGGAAACTGTAGTAGATCCACAACCAGTGAAGAATATATCAACGACAGACAAGTCAGTATGAATGAAACTTTGTTGGACTTATCAGTTGAAAACATGCCGGACGACGCGCAAGGGAATGACAAAAGCAAGACGACACGTCAACGTCAGTCTGTCGGCTACAGCGACTGGTTTATTCACGTCTATCTCTTGCTCGTATCTTTTAAATTGACGGCAATCATCACAAATTATCACGTCGTAAAAGAAAGATCGGGAAAGTTAGTTCACCTCAAGCCGTTGATTTCATACGTCGTACAATATATAAACTGCATTGCCGTCCTTCTGCTCTTCGCGTGGATCACCTATATATCGCTTCGCCATTTACACATCGCTTATCTGTCCGTTGGTAGTCTTCTTCAAGGCTTAGTGAAACACATGCTTAACTTTCTGTATACGCTGTTCGTGAAAGTCCCGAAAGTGTTTGAAAATACAAAGGCATCACGTTACGTGTACTTAGTTTTTGTTGTTGTGTGCATTGCTTTTGCATCTATTGTGGTATCTCCTTCCGCGTTGCATCATCAATTAAGGAAAATCTCATTTCTTTGTCCATCAAAAACAAAGTTCGCTGTCTGCATCTCAGAAGATCCAACATTCATAAAACTGTACCACATCTTGGCAACATCAGGTTTCTTTTTCGTTATCCATGCCCTGCTTCTTGTCCGACTTAACGACACCGACGTACTTCGTCACTTCGTACAAGACGGATGTTGGTTGATGAAACCAATCATTTTAGCTTTGATTTTTGCTGCTGTTATAAATTCTCACAAAAAATTAGGCCGGATGTGGTTATATGCCAGCCTGTTTTCCATCTTCTTGATCACGTTGTTGCAACTGGTTTGCTTGTTGGATGTTGTTGGAATTCTAAACGAATCATGGAATCACACAACCAAAAGAAACAACAACAGCATCTATTACACCTCCTCCAGTCTCACTCTGTTTCTTTATCTCGTCTCTTTGTTTGCATATATTTGTTTCTATGTTTACTATGCACAAAATCTACCTTGCAAAGTCACGCGGCTGTTCATAAGCGTAAACTTAGTGCTATGTTTGTCATCCACAATTATTTCGATTCACCCAATTATCAAAAATGGCGGGCTTTTACGTTCAGCCGCTGTGACGTCATTTTCAATGTACTTAACATGGTCCACTCTGAGTTATAATCCAAACGAAAAATGCAATCCTTTGGCGCACAGCTTGAGACTGGTGGAGGCCAAGCCGAGCAGAGACAGCACCTCCATCGTCGATCTTTTTTTTCTGTTTATCACACTCCTGCATTTCACCTACCGTATGGAACACGTGGTTGCAAAACTATCGCAGCTAGTCTCATGCGGTTTTATATTCAAACGCAATGACCAAGAAAATTCACAGAAACCTAGAGAGACTTTAAGCAACACTCCATCGTTGAGACACAAAATACTTTTCGGAGAAAAAGGCAGTACATCAACACCAGTGGAAGATGAAGAGACTTATTCACCGTCGCAAGACTGTAGTTACTCGTGGTTACACAGTGTTTACTTTTTAGTTATTTTAAACAGTTTCGTGCTTCTTACACACTGGTTGGAACCTGTACCAGGTTCAGCGTTTAAAGTAATGCTCCACTGGTTTATCATGTCCATCAAAATGGTAGCTAGCAGCTCATGCGTCATGTTGTATATATGGTCGTTAGTTTCACCAACAGTTGGAAGAATGCATGAAAAGTAGTAGTCGGTTTTTCAACAGATAATATAACAATTCAATATAATATAAAAATCTTCTTCGTTATTTTAGCAGATAATTCTATAAAACATTGAAATTACTGGAAGAATACTGGAGTACTTCCATCGGATGACATTTTCTTTACAATATATTAATGTCGTAAAAGTTCGCTAAACCTTTCCCGGATCTGGGCTGGATAAACCACCTTCGAATTCGTCATCCACGAATTTTAAGAACGTGCAATTTGATTCTTGAAGTTAAGGATGATGGGCATGACTCTCAGATGTCCCACGTGTCAAGCCACCTGTAAGCTGCTTGGGTAGGGTTGGGCTGGTTTCCCATCGGCCCGGACATGCCATACGACAAGCCACGGAAAGCATAAAAACTAAAGAAGATAAATAAAAATTTCAGGTTGAAAATTAATCTTCTACGCTGTCGTGATTCCTTTCTGCTCAGTGCACTCCTTTCTCTTCCCAATCAAAACAAGAAATGCTTCACAATTATACAATCGCAGTTGTTTAACAATTATCCCGACAATGATTAAAGAGAAGAATCGATGAGTGACAAGGACTGTAACGTACATTAGCCATGCAGAAATCCATGTAAAAAAATTGATGAGTAATATTATGTCATAAATATCATGTCAAAATAATATTGTGTTGAAAAAATATATCTACAGATCACAGTACTCATTAAAACTAGTATTGAGAGGAAATTTATAAGAAAAAAAAATTTACCTTGCCATAGCGATAAGAAGAATAATCGCGTTACCACCGAAACGGACATAATTGCGGGTTTTCGTGTTAGAGAATAAAAGGGACGCCGTTATACAGAGATGATCCATAAAAATCCCTAAAAAACCATCAACTCATTTCAATACGAGAAAGAATGTGATGCAAACATAGACATTTATCTCTTAATTATACCTGAAAACATGGCGCTGAACAAATATGCTGGAAAGTAGTGATGGAAATAGAGCACTCGTCCCATCGCGTAAAAGGGAAAATAATGTAACGCCCATCCAACAAAAAGCCATGCACATGATCGGATCATAACATCGGTTTGTTCTGAAATATGAAGAGGCTTTCTGATAGTAAAATTCTTATTCCATACTCCCTATTCTTGACAAAAACACCCAAGAAATTGGAAGTATACCTCGATATTGTGACGAGATTCCGAAGCCACGTTTCTCGCAGACGGTGTAGATGAAGTAACAGAGGACGTACAAAAAGAATGTGGAGAGTACCAGCCACCAGATGATCTAAACCAATCAACAACAGATGACGAAGGTTTATCAAGCAGTCATCAACCCTCCGTGCATTGAACGAATTCTCAAAAACAAAATAACCAATTACCGGGTTTCCAAGAAGATATATTCTGTAGTCGCCACCAGAAAAAACTTGACCCTAAAAGTATGAAAAAATCGTGCTCATATAACGTATTATTGGCATGCTCATATAACGTATTGGTGCACACTACACTGCAAATTTTTTACTCACCCTGTAATTGATGGGCCAGTGCCAGGCTTGTGAAGTGAACTCCCCTTCCTTCGGTTTGAAACCATTATTTGTCTGAAATAGATAGCACTTCTGAAGTATCTCACGGTTCATCTAAAATCGTAACATAAGGACGTAACTCCTCTCACCTTTGCCATGACAACATGCGATTCGTAGACACTCTCCAGAAAGGAGGGAGCCAGCAATTCGATGCCAACTTCAGGAACTATGGTGATAAGGGAATGGTTACAGAACATTAACAACAACAATAAAAAAAACAACATCAGAACAACCATCTAACCTTGTTTGTGCACATTTCCCTCAACGTTCCACTCGGTTCCAGGACTATTCGTAGCTAAATTACATGCCATCTCTTTTTGTTCCCAGCCCCTATACAAAAGTTAAAGATGCAACTAGTACACGCTTTTTTTTAATTTGAATTTCACATTTATAAAATACTAGGCAACAACTTGTCACATCCTCAGCCTCTTTATACTAACACGTAAAAGAGGCTACATCAAAAAGTTTTTGATTATGATTTGAAGATGATTTCTAACTCTGCATTTATACTGTTGGTATATTCATGCGTTTGAGTCATTGCTGGAGACAGTGTATCTGAGACACGAATGATTTTCGTACAGTTGCGAATAAGCAACAACAATTTAAGCAACATTTAGGTTACGTTGTAAGTATACCATAGGCTACGTTGGAAACAGAAATAAAGTAAGTATACCATGATGTGAGATTATGAGGTCACGTGAGATTATGAGGTCAAAGGTGAACTCACCATTTCGGTAAGAGCTGTTCCGTTTCCTGTAAGGCACATCCAGTGTTGACGTGTATTAGCTTGAAGACGGTTTTTACTGTGTTGATGCGGTTTTGCTGTCCTGCATATTTAGTGACAGATATTCTCCATATATCATTTGCATCACCCACTCCGTTCTTAAAAGTAGAAGCGTATAGATCTTAGCACATTTCTGAAAGAAAGCATTTCCAAAAATTCGAAAAACGTCATAAGATAGGTAAGAAGACCGACCTCCCCATAACCAGAAACTTGAAGTAGATTGGTACTGAGAGGTGCTTTTTCATTGTGGGAGTGCAAATTTCTCCGAGTCCTGGAACACAAATGACATTGAATTAGAATAATTTTTGCATTTAAAATATAAGCCAATGACATTATAAAGAATCTACTAAACGTACATAACATGCATGAGACGAATGAGGTCGCCATCTTGTACATACTGCAGGCTGTCAGTATCAGCTAAAAGATCAACTTAAGCATGTCAGAATTGTTTTACAATATATGTAACACACAGATGAAACAAATAAGTAAACTAAAGTAGGGATTTTATGCTGTCATATTATACAGATGTTATATTATACAGATGTTATATATACAGACACAGATTCTTAGATGAAGATTTCTTACTGTGCATAGTGTAAGGTTTGTTTATTAACCATTCATTATTTGAGTCTTTGTGTGAATACCCAGTTATCTATGAAATCGAGAAATCCACACGAAAATAAAATGAACAGAAGGGAAAGATATCATCCATAGTGAGCGACTGCTGACAAAGAAACAATGTCACCTGCTGCTGTTCTGGAGGATGTTCTGCAGGGTACAAATGCTGATGAGAATGAAGCAAGGTTCCAGCGGTTTTGTGATTTTTAAGAGTTACCACTGACCCGTATGCAAGCTCTGAGGAAAACAACAACAGCAATGATAAAGGTCACTAGCCCAAACAACAATGATACAGGAAGGAGTATGAATGGACTCACCACCAGGTAGCTTGGCTCGATAAAGTTCATTTCCTTGCAATGTGGATTGAAAAGCTGAACTGAAAAAACCGTCACCAGGCCCGCTAAATCAAAACACAAAAGATATGAAGCTTTCAATTTCTAGTCTAGATTTCTAGCTGTATTCTGCAAAGCTGAAAATTGATAGATCTAAACAAACCAAATTCTTACCTGTATGGCAGTGATTGGAAATGAAGGCCGAAGAAAAACAGATAAACCATGATTGGTACAAGTATTAAGCC
The DNA here is from genome assembly GCA_027922465.2 of Turritopsis dohrnii. Classification (NCBI taxonomy): domain Eukaryota; kingdom Metazoa; phylum Cnidaria; class Hydrozoa; order Anthoathecata; family Oceaniidae; genus Turritopsis; species Turritopsis dohrnii. Next base: position 3,017,716 of record BQMF02000002.1, read on the forward strand.
AATCACACGAGCTATAAAATGCTTTACAATCTCAAACTAAAAGTAGAAACAACAAAATATAAGAAGAGATTCTTTTTAGAACAAAAACAATAAACCTGTTGTCACTCACCATAGAAAGGGTTAAATCACCGAGCAAGTCCCACAAATCTTGGACTGTTGTTACTCCAGCGAACAGAATCACAAACAACCCAACCCATTTCACACTGAACTCAAAACAGAAAACAATCTTTATAGGTAATAGTTGAACCAATATTTGTAGGTGTAGGTAAATCATGTTCATTTCTCACCTGAATGTACAAGCCAGAAAATATCCAGTGCAAAACATCCAACCCCACCAATCAAAGGAGAATGGACTGAAAAGTTTAATTGAATTCATACCCAGGGATTTTTCCAAGCACTTTCCAACTACCGTTTACCGGTAGTTAAAACTCAATCTTGAATTGAGTTTAGAAACTCAATCATTCATTGTCAATTAAACATTTTTTAGCTCTTTAATGCGTAGTATTTAAAAACATGTTTTGAGAGAGTAAGTAGGCCGTTATTCACCAAAAATTATGTTGCTAAGGGAGAACGACCACCGTTGCTAAGGTAATTTTGAAATTTCTTTTGTTATATGCATTCATTTCTTCACCTTAGGAAAGAATATGAAAACAAAAGTGGTACCAGTGGGACTTGTTTTCATGTTATTCAATAAAATTAAAAAACATCTTAGTTTCCAACTCCCTACGCATGCCCCTCATGACAAAGCCTGTTTGTGGAGATTGAAATCTCTAAAATTGCAGAGCTTCCTGGACTGTAAAACTCAATCTTCTCTACGAACAACGGTAGTAACCAAAAGTGCTTAGAAAAATCCCTGATACCACATCTTAAACTGAATAAAACTAAACCCAACTTCGGGTATGAGAGGGGATGTGAAATATTGATCGAAGTGATTTGTATAACATTTGATAAGATAAAAAGAGAAAAACATTTTTACACTTCACTGTTTGTTTGTAAGTTATAAAACATAAACTTTTAAACTAGCCTAGATAAAAATAACAAAATAACAAGAACAAACATACCAGTCTCTCCAGCTGTAAAACTTTAGTAGACTATACACGGACATCATCATGAAAAACATGAGAATAGGGTCCAGCAATATATATTGTGAGATAGTGATAGAACCATGGTCTAGGCATGAATTTTAACTTTAGGCTTGTTAGAAAACAAGGCTTGAAGGAACACAAAAAATAATGAAAAGAAAAGATTTGAAACATTTAACTGATGCACAAGCAAAAAAATCAAACGAAAAAGAAAATCTGACAGGGTGGAATGAAAATTGCCCTGGGACAGATTTTGTATTGTGATCATAAAAAGTTTTGTCCTGTCTTGCCAGGTTGAATATCATCCCTGGGGTAGTTTTTATTTTATTGTTTGTATAGAATTTTTAATTACTGCACAGGTGTGAAATATTACATCATCCAGGCTAGATGGGGCAATTGCGATCATATGGAAAAGAACCACCTTGCTGAAGCGAGATCCCAGCAAATATAAACTAGATCTAGATTGGCCAGTATGGGTTGATTTTTTTATTTTCCATATAAGGTCAGAAAAATAAATCTAGCGGCAACTTCAGAAAAACTAGGATCTGGTCACAAAATCTCATCTCACCCTGCCGGGATAAAAAGCTCCATATGACCAGCTCCAAGAATGAACTAGATTATGCATTTCGATACAGGTTACTCTCAAAACAAAGAAATAATTCCACCACTCACCAAATATGACTAATGATGCAGCTAAGACACATGCAGGCACTGAATGTGTTAATTCCCAGACAACCAAATAACTCAATGGAATACAAAAGGCACCGAGAAGTGCACAAAACTGAAAATAAAATGTAATATTGAAATAAGTTTAAGACCAGCGCTGCAAATAACGGGCGGTCAGCGGTCAATGACCGGCGATATAAGGCACTTGATCATGTGTTTTTTCTTAATGCTGATCAACTTGACCGGTCAGATTTAATTTTATTGAAATGAAAGGACCACCAGATTTTGTGAAATACGATGATTGCTTGATAGCAAGGGATAGCGATCGCTATAACGCAGAAGGCAAGACGCGCTTTTAATCACGCACGAAGATACTCTTTAAAAACATGCTCAACTATTTATATGAACTAGAACATGCTCAACTTATTATAATAGTTTCCGTGCTCAATTGACAATGAAGGATAACTTTAGGTATATTAATTGATTATTCACCAATTTTTAGTTGCTAGGGAGAACGGCCACCGTTGCTAAGGTAATTTTATATGAATTCTATTGTTCACCTAACGAAAGAATATGAAAACATAAGTGGTACCAGCAGGCTTCGTTTTCGTGTTATTCAATTAAAATTAAAAAGCCTCTTAGTCTCCAGCTCCCTTTACAATAACAGTGAAATGGAATGTTTACATTTTTCAAGTTTGACTTGACCGGCAATATAGCCATGTGACCGGCAGATTTTGACTTTTAATGATCACGATGACCGGCTGGTGTAAAAAAATTATTTGCAGCGCTGTAAGACAATCTTTATATATTGCACATTTATTAATTTCTAACCAACTATGTTTGTAAATAATCTTTGAGCCAATAATATCGAAATATATTACTTAAAATAATCATTGCTGGTCATGTTACTTTACCATTATGTTTGTAAACTCTAAATTTCTTTTGGTTAGTAAGATTCAGAAATTCTTGATCCTTTAGATTGATATTTTCATTACATATTATTTAAATTTATTGATGTATCATTTTTGATTCATGAATGAAGATACAAAAATTATAAAAATTACCGGTTTCAAAAAAAATGATTGGTTTACAAGCTAAATTTCAATGAAAATTAATTTCACCCCTTGCACGAAAAATAACTTTCCGAGATGGCTTTATTTTGCAATGCTTGCACAGTACAGCCCAATAAAAAATTCAAATTAACCTTATTACTGATTACTTCCATGCAGTTTTTAATTACAGTTGTGTACATAATTAATAGTCTTATACACATTGAATAACAAAAATAATGCATTCAAGAAATTTTGACATTGTAATGACAATTTGTAATGAAACGTATAGGAGTAATTCAAGCCATACAATCCTCATTCCAACAAATTGATGTTCACCATATGAGTCACCAGGTTTATCAAAAGGAAAACCTCCATCGTAGCCAGTTGCCCATCCTGCAAGTGCTAAAAGCATCTAAAGGGAAAAAATATAAATTCAGTAAAGAAAAAGTAAAGAAAAACTTTACTTCAGGAACATTATAACAATAATCTAAGAGAATATTGAAAGAAAACTTGCCTTTCCCAACGGAGGATGGACATCAAAGAAGAATGTTCCATTGAGATAATGATTGACAAATTTACCAAAGTGAGTTTCATCCCAGCTAGAAGAAAAGACAGAAGATAAAAGTACTCTTTAAAAAATTATATTGAATGAACTTGTGAACAAGAGAATAGATACAGACCCAATAAAAATATTCACCATATTTTAATTTTATTAAAATCAGTTTTTCTTTATTTTGACAAAAGCTTTTCGGCTTGTGCCATCATCAGTGTCATATATATATAATGTACATATACAGACTCCTTCATGTTATTTTATATTATATGGGTAGATTTCAATTGTTTTATGATTTTTCAATACACCACAAACTCATCTTACCAGATATGTGTTGGTTTATTGATATCATATAAGCGACTTATAAGTGAGACGATCCATATAATAGTAATTGGTACTTTGCTATCGTTCCACGTGTTTAACTCATCTTGTTGTTTTGGGGTTGCTGTAGAATTTTCATCACTCCCTTGAAATTTTTCCTGTCCTAATGCTGAATTAGTTGAATGTTGTGTTTTATCAATATTTTCTTTTGTTTCATCTTCTTCAGTTTTACTTTTCATTTCAAAGACTTTATTTATATATACTGCATACAAGATTTAAACCTGTTGTTTACTTTATTGTAAGATAGGTAGATAAGTGTCAATAATATTATCAAACAAGTAGCATTATAATGAAAATTAAACAATATATCAGTGCTCAGTGCTAAGTCTAACACTGAGAAAATAGCTTTCTGTCAGATCAAAAACACAGACAATAAAGAATACAGTACTGTAAAACGGGGTGACTTGAAACACCCGGGGTGACTTGAAACAGCGTCGAAAAAACGTTATTTCTCATGAAATAATGAATGAAACTTCAAATTTTTTTCAGATTCCGTTCGGAGACTATCTAGCGCAACATTCGATGGAAAAAGTTTTTCAATCAAGGAAGTTCTTCGGAAGCTGAAGATGAAAAAAGCGCCGAAAATCAGTGCTGCTGTAAAATAGCTCGTCACGGCGATACAGCATATCGCCAAATATAATTTTTTTTATATTTGTAAAATAGAAAGGTCAAAGGGCGTAATTCCAAAATTTTATTGAAAAATGTTTAAAATTGAAAGAGATATATCCCATTAAAATGATTCGTTTTTTTTCACTCGATACACTTCGTCTATTCGATTATTGCATAAATATTCTTGTCATTTGTCATAATTATACCTCAATCTAATCATTGATGTGTGATAAGGTTCAGCCGATGGAGCGTCAATAATGGTATGCGTCATTAGGTAATTATCATAAGTTGAATTATCAGAAAGGTTTAATAACCATACTTTCAAATTTCGTTAGGGAATGAAGCTAAATGTCCTCATTGGTATAAATACACTCACACAACCATGAAAATAGTAATATAAGAATTGCAAACTGAAAACCATGTCTGCCGGCTGGAAATCGAGAATTCCTTCGGTTCAACAGAGCATTAAGCTTTAATGGTCAGTTAACACAATTTAACAAAACAACATTTACAAGTAATTTGGAAGGCCGTGTTAAGTAGCGGTAAATTGAAATTCATCTTGCATGCTTACGATATTGTTTCTGAAACAATTACGCTATCTTAAGAGAAATGTTTAATGATTTTAATGAATTCAATAATTTTATTTATAAAATCTTTTATCATTCTGAAATTTTGAATTATCAAAAGTTACTAACACTCTCCATCACTTAACAAACGTGAGCTGGTGCTAACAAATTATTTTAATTTATGTTTTATACGAAAGTAATCGTAGATCACACGTTTTCTGTTTTGGCGCTCTATAAAAGCACATTTTTGTGGAAACAGCACTGTTTCAAGTCACCCCCGCACGATAAATTTCAGTAGGTGTACTTTGTGAAGCAATAACTTGAGATGGCACGCATCAATTAGTTTGAACACTTCGTTATCTGAAAGACAAAAGATGAATGGACCTTTTTTCAAAATTTCATAGTAATTACTTTCTTAGAATAAAAGTTGAGCAAATCTTTTCAAAAAACGGCGAATTTTGTTTCAAGTCACCCCGTTTTACGGTACTGCACAATACTAGCCGGTACAATTCATATTGGCTTGTTGTGTGAGTTCAAGGATAGGAGTTGTTCGAAAGGAGCAAGGTCATTGTGGGACATTGGCATTGTAGTAAGACATTCATTATAAAATTTGATATCTCAACATCTAAAGGAGTTAAGTCCAAAGGAGACAGTTTGCAGAAGGTCCTAGTGATGCTCATGTTCACAGGAAATGCTGACATTGTACTATACACGCAACAATTATCGAGCAAAAAAACAACCAATGTTTATGAAAAGGGAAATAGCAGCGTTCTATTTTCCTCCTCACTCATGAATTTCCACCAAAAGAAAGTGGAATGCTCAGCCAAAATTTACCGATCCTTAAAAAGCAATGTGCAGGTAGAACTATATAAGATATGTCAACCATTCGCAAAAACTGAAAAAATATGAAATGGTTCGTCGAAGATTCAAAATGAAAGCTTCGCTTTGGAAGAATAGAACGTGAGCATGAGTTTGTTGCCGCGAAGATGCAAAGATGGCTAACCCCAAACAATGCTGTATTCACGGTACACCGAAAAATGGGAGAATAAGTGGGGAGGAGGGAGAAAAAGACCAAAAGAGCTCTTCTTAACATTAGCACATCAGATTCAGAAACTTGTATTTTTACAACTTTATTTGAATGTATGTTAAAGAAAATCGCTCCTCTTTTTGAACAACAAAAAAGTAAAAGTAGGATTCTTAGTTCAATAAATTTTTTTCAACATCATTTATTTCCTTAAAATTGACTTGTTGAGCCGCCTGCGCTACATTCTTACAATATTCTTAAATTTTAGACTATTCTGAGCCTGAATATTCTTACAATGTATACTCCTATAAAGAAGAGTATGTACCTCAGAGCAGATTCCTACCTGGTTCAACATGGCGCGGCTAATTTCACATTTGTCGAACCTTTCCTTTGTTTCCCCATGATTATGAAAACTGTGTTTGGGGAGGAGAGGGCTGTTGCTTCCGATATAACATATTTATGGCAGAAACACTTATTTAGCGAGAAGGACATATATTGGATAAGGCAATAAATCTACAGCTACTAACATACCAAATATGATGAGGCTTGTGAATGTCACAAAGCCTTGTTGCAAACGATAGTGTACAAACAGCTAGAAAGCACAACCATGCATGTTTGGTGAAGGATTGGTCAGTTTTTCTCGAAGAACATCGCCAACATACTCTCTTCAACCATGCAGGAAAGTGTTTCAAATCTTGCAGTGATGCTGTCCTCCACCAGCCTTGCATCCATCGAAGGTTTTGAAACAGTTCAAGATGGACGGAAATCAACAAACCCTCCGATGGAGATCTGTCCTCATGCTCGTTTTTAGATAGAAGACTTGGCAAGGTATTTTCGATAATGGGTTGTTTCTGCGCATCATTTAAATCCTTCTTAACTTCGTTTGAATTTTCCTTTTCTTTTTTATGTTCAGCAATATGTCTTTTTCTTGCTCCCATTTTGAAATCGAAATGAAATTTGAAGATTTTTTATTCAAAGTGGATAACATAATTTATGACTGTAAACGTGTGGGAAGAAATTCTTCAAGAAGTTTAGACTGCAGTCCTAGCAACAATGCTGTCATAGCAACCGTTGTTACCGTTGTCGATTTTGTTAAACAAAAACATACACGTGGAAAACACGTGTGAATGGTAAAATGAAAGATCGTAAAAAATTGAAAGAAATGTAAATAAAACGACAAAGTAACAACAACATATTTTTTCGATGACTTCATGTTTACATCGTTGACATGAAGTAAGATATAACCACGAGTCCAATCCATTTCATTCGCCAACATGAAAACCTGAAAATACAGTTATCTTGTAACTGAGATGCGGCAACTTGGTGAGAAACAACCGACGCCGTGTGGTAATAACATACGACTTCTGACGAAAAAATGTCGCAATGTTCGACGGGACAGTCTTGAGTTGTGCTGTCCATATCGGAAAGCTTCTAAAGTGAAGGATGAGCTACCCTGGTTCCAGCAAACTCGAAGAAACATCAACTTGGAATAATCCGTAGAAAGAGATGGAGGCATGGTGAACCATCGCCAGCTTCAAACTAACACCATCTGATTGGTTGGATAAGCGGGCCACTTCAAGTAACGAAGGAGGAGGGTCAGAATATCTGCAAAATAATAAATAACATATGGAAATTCATCATTTATATCATGCAATGGCCATTTAAATGATAGAAAAGCATTATTTTACTTGCAAATAATTACTCTAAAATCTGGAACACCAAGACCTGATTTTTTCAAATCTTTAGAAACATAAACATCAAAATCAATGTTGTGTCGTCTGCTGGCTACATCGTCTCGTCTATTAACTACATCGCCACTTGCAAAATCCTCGAATCTTGCGGTTTCCAAGATTTGAAGTTTGTCCAGAACAGCACCTGATAAATCAGATAATTAAATGCTGAATGATTTATTCGTTTTTCTCTTCATGTTTTGAAACTGAATTGTAAGTGGGTAAGAATGCAAAACACAACAACAACAACAACAACAACAACAACAAAAATAACAACTTTCTTATAAAATAAAATTTCTTATAAAATTTATTACTGTAGGTTCTAACTGCAAGAATTAAAAAGTTCAAAGTCTACTTCAGATTTTCAATATAATAATTCGTTAACAATTAAAAACGACTGTTAACTTTCTAAACTCATCTCATCTCACTTACCTGAACAAACTTCACACTGTTTTTAGAGTGAAACAACTGAACTCTATGGGTGAATTGCACGTCATAATAAACCACGGAGCTTACTTGTAGAGGAAGCATCTTCGGGAAGGACACACTGGTCACTTTCATCACAAAACATCGGCTGATTATTCGTGACGTCAGTAGGAGCTGCTGCAATATTTGAGCTAAAATCAAATGTTGCATCCATAGTGAAACATATAACCAGTTTTTGAATTTTAATTTTATGAACTTTCTAAGTTTTACACGTTATTCGAATTCAAATAACTTACAAAAATCAATAAAAGTGCGAATAAAATCCTGCCTACTTTCGCTAAGTTCCAGAATAGGCAGTTTCGAAGCATTCTGATTTTTCTCATATCTAAACACATGCTAGAAACAAAAGTGTCCGTACCTTTTGTGTCTTTTGACGAGAAAACCAAGTTTACATAAATGCGAAAACACCTGCAATATTTTGAATGTGTGAAATCAAAGATAATTTGACTGTCATCTTTCAATTTCAAATAAGCAGAAAAAAGATCTTATGTACAGAAGAGACCTTTATTTTCCTACGGAGATATTTTTAACGATCATATCTCCGTTGCATTCTGCTAGTTGTATGACATAATATGGAGATGTTTGGATAAGAGTATCTGCCAATTACAAGAAAATATTGTATAATTAAAATAATTTGTCCAATAGGATGCTCTAGTCACTACAAGAGTATTTTATGAGGAATGGAATTTTCTGATTCGAAGGTCAGACAGAGAAGAACATTATGGGTAGTTTATTTTTGTTTTGTTTATTTTTTTGTTTAGCTTGCATGTACTATGCCAAACTGAGATAAATAGGACAAGAACGTAATAGAACTTAACATCGACGATATTAAGATTCTTTGTGGAATTTATTTTTGCACATTATCAAGTAATACTTTGCAGAATTAATCTCACAGTAAAGAATCCTGCCAATTCTTCAATATTGAATCCTCTTATAGTAGTGTGAGAGGTCGCAAGCATTCAATGTAAGAAAGCAAACAAGATCAGCTGACATGTACTGATTACATCCTACCTGATAATATTCCCATGAAGGCAACACTGGTAATATTATCATATATGCCTAAAAAAAATAACTGAAACAGAATCCATTGATTGAAATGCTTATCAAATAAATTTGTGAATTGAGAGTTGTTTTACCTCGTGAACAGAAAGTGGAAATTCCTGGAATGTCAATGTAAGCAATCCCTAAAATGGAAAAATCACGTCATTATTAAAAGTAAACGTCTGGTTCATGCTTCAAACCAGATGAGATATTGAAATTGCTTTAATATCAAAATTATTATAGCTCTGAAGACTTTTTCTTTGTAAACTTTCATTTTTTCATCACATGATGTTAAATGGCTACTTTCGATTGGTTGCAGCTTTGTCAGTTGCTAACAGAGTGAGCAAAACAAACTTTATTTTTTTAAAATGGGCTCAAGATTAAACAATGAAACACAAACAAAGTATTTAAATTAAGAACATGAAACAAGAGTTATCTAATGTTCACATTTAGCTGAGATTATATACCACATCTAACAAGAACAGAGATTATATACCACATCTAATAAGAACAGGGCTTCTTCTGGCTGAAGAAACATACCACATGAAGTTTGATAGCCAAATTTTTGAAAATGAACTCCCTATAAAAAATTATTTAGGAAATGTTTCACTAAGTATGGATCTTCTTAACTGTCCTTGCTCTCTCATCGCTATCCTTTACAATAAATTGGAAATTAACCTTTTGAACTTCAACTTTCACAACTTGCTGTTCCTTATCCCAGACACCGACTGAAAGGTTTGACCTAAATAACAAAATCTATATCTCAAGCTTCTTATTATACAAGCCAAGTTGAAAGTCTGTTCACCATAATCAGCCTAATCAAACACAATGGCTAACAACTGAAATATGCCACAAATAAGACACTTTATACCTTAAGCTAAACTTACAATCATATCAAATATGAATAAGAAAATCTTCAGTCTTTAAGATTTCAGAAAACACTTCGCTTATTCGTTTGCTAGACTACATCAGATTTGTAATCCAGTGACATAAAAAGATGGTTGACCTTTTGCTTCTGTTTCTCTTTCTGTAAAACGACTCCCGTTCATCAATACAAGTGTTTCTGTAGGGTGTTGATATTATGCAATGTTTGTAACTCAATAATCAGTTCATTGGTGGGTGTAAGTCATAACAGATTGGAAAAGCCTTGTCTGAATGTGAAACTAGTTTCTATTGTTTTTTGTTCTTATAATCCAATAAAATTCGCAAAATTTTCTTGGCCCTAATTAGTCAGCCCCTCCCCCCAAACAAAATTCTGCTCCGCGGCCGCTTCTAGTTGGAATGATTACTCATTAATTCATTTTTAAAGAATGACAAAAATAAATGATTACTGATTATTTCGGTATTCAAACATTTTGCATATAATTTCTGATTGCATATTTAAGTTGGCTAAAGAGTCACGTAAACAGCCTTCAATTTTTTTCAAGCTTTCAACAAGCAAACAGGACTATGAGCATTTCAAATTAGTGTGTCCTATAATCAAGCCAACTCGAATCATAGCCATCACAGACACTGGAGTTCAGTCCTCCTTGATGGGGCTGAAAATGTTTTGTTAATGTAGATTCAAGGACTCTGACTTAATACCGGCGAGAAAGAAGATGTTTGCAGCAAACAACGAAGGGATCAACATCCTGGGTGCTGTGCTTATTGGACTATCTGGAGTTGGCAGAGATGGTAAGAGAATTGAAACTGCTGACATGGTTTATGTATCAGACACCGACCTCTTCTACCTTAGCCGACATACCATGAAGCAACTGAAAATCACATCGCCTGATTTCCCCACCATTGGTGCAGCAATTTCTTCGTCTGATTCACCAATTCAATCACTATCAATTGTAGCCCTCTGAATTTACGACAGCATTTAGCTCTTGCTGTCGTGAAGCTGCTGTATATAAAAATTACGACGGCAAAATTTTGCCAACAATGTTTTTTGAATACATTGAATATGTCAGGGGTATTCCTGGGAATTCCCCTGAGATCTTCTGTTTATTCTCAAAAATTTTCTTTCCATAGAACATTTGTTTACGTCACGTCATCAATTAAACGATACTCATGTAATGCCAAATAAAAAGCCTTTATGCAGGAATGTTTATTATAAAGTATTATAAAGTCAATTTGGGTTTTGTTTTTGGATGATTTTTTTTCTTGATAAGTTCATATTCTATTCAAGTCAGTTTCGGATTTGATTTCAATACAGATTGTTTTGTGATTTTTCTTTTCGCTTCACATGAAATTAGTAAAGAAACGTTAACGCGTAGGCTCGTTGTTTTTAAACTATGAATAATCAAACAATTAACAGGACAAGTTCACAGCAAATCCCCTGTGGTTTACAATATTAAATCTTGTAACTTCTTGTTCCAGATAACACTATTGATTTATAAACTATTTAGTTTCTGTTTTGTTAGCCATTATTCTACACCAATATTTTTACTGGAATAAACCAATCAAGTTTTGCCGTTGTTAACATCTTACACGGCGACATTTGTTGCCTTCCCAAATAATGATCTGCCGTCGCAATTTTCAAATACGATGGCATTTTTTCCCTGTCAGTGTTTGTTTCTAATTCAGAGGGCTGCAATTGGAGATGAACCCCGGAGCAGCTTTCACCTTCCAAACACTGTTTGCAAATGCTTGAAAAGAGAGGCACCATTTGAGCATTTGGGTGCAAAAAACAGATGGAAGCCCCAACACATTGTTGACTTCCAATCCCTAAACCGTCATTGCCTTCCTGACACTCAGCACATGGTACCACCATTTAATCAAGTGTGTGCCATTCCACAGGGACACAGCGAAATTTCAAAGCTGGTAGGGATGTGTGTGTATTTGACTTTTGTGTTGCAGTAGCTATATCTATATACTATACTACGTCTTGTATTTTAAGCTCACTAATAAAAGATTGATTAAGCATAACTTTGCATTGTTTTCCTAATTTTCTATTTAAAAAAATTGACTTGACCGGGGTTCGAACATTTACCTTTCGTGTTAAAGTGTTATATATGTACAAACGTAAACACACTATACCAATGTTCTATCGACTACTCTAAAATTCATAAATAGATATTTTTTAAAAACAAACTTCTGCTATTTTTATAAGAAACTGCACTTTTTAACTTAATTTACCAAGGAAAGTTTCATCTTATGATTTGACTAAAATTTGACGAGGGAATTCAGTGTTGTTCTTGAAATATTAAGAAATTTCAGATCTCTAGATTTCTGTATTCTCTGATTTGGTTTTGCGGTATGGAAACTTTCAATAACCCTGATAAACAGTATAAGATTGATCTGCATCATTCACACATTAGCATCAATCAGCTTGAGAATTCTCGTGCAGTTATCTAGTGGTGAAGAAATTCAGCATCTTTTGTAAACTTTCTTTTCTTTTGTAAACTTTCTTTTCACAAGTACATCATTTTTGATGGGTAACCCACAATTAAGTCATTAACATAAATGAGGAAATATACTTTTTTAAGTACTTACTTTCTTGTAATTCTTTCTTCAGAAAGGAACTTGTAATAATCACGTAATTCTTGTTGCGATGAACGTTTGGCCTGATCAGAATCATCACTCATAAAATTATACTTGACTCCCTCATTAACCGGTAATTTTGAATTTCTTTGTTGGTTCAAAGCAAGGTCATTTGCACTGAAAATGGGACTGCTGTACATTTTTTCGATGAACTGATCAGCCTTATTTGAATTTTTTTACGCCAAAGAGGGCGGATTCAATGATTGAATTCGAAAGTGAAACTATACTGTGTGTTTCCAAAAGCATGGAAACAAATGAACAAACAAATGGCGTGCTTAGCTGTCTGGATTTGAAAACAACTTTATTCTCTTGGGATTTTTAAAACGAAATTGGTTTTGACATAGGAAAACAATCAATGTCTTACTTGCCCAGAATATTCCTTTAATTGGGCGGGAAATGAAGCGCAGTAACTAAAATTTTCTTCACCTGGACTGTAGCTATACTTTAACTTTTATAATTATAGTATGGAGAAAAAAGAAGAAGAAGGGATTACTACTGAAGTACATAATAAAAATCCAGATATAACTGGGCGCTTCAGACGATTTATATATGATCTTATCGATAGTAAATTGTTTGGTGGCTCTATCTTGGTTATTATATTGTTAAACACAGTTGTTTTGATCGTTCAAACAGATGAGAAGATCAGTATAAAAGGAGGTAACTAGCTTCTCTTGGGGAGCTCAAAGCTACTTGATACATCTCAATATGCAATAAAAATCTATTGTAAATAGTTGATAAGCCCAAAAGCAGAACTATACAGGATGTATATCTGTTTACTGATTTGGTTATGTTCTTTTTTTTATTCAGCCTGGTATTTCTCTGCTCTTGATAATGTATTCCTTGGAATTTATATTATGGAATTAGTAGTAAAGTTATATGCTTTGAGATGGACCTATTTTAAAACTGGATGGAATATTATGGGTATACTATTAACTGCCAATTAAATTTCTGCCATTATTTTTGTATTATCTAATTTGTATGATGGCATCTTCATATATGTATTTTTCATTATTTATTTTGTGTAAATGTTTTATTTCAGACTTTTCAATTGTTATTTTCACCAGTGTTGATTTTCTTCTTCCACTAATTGTTCAAAATGTTGGATCATTTGATGTTGCAGCTATCTTCCGATTGCTCAAAATGTTTAGAGCAATCAGAGCATTAAGAGCTCTTCGTGTTTTGAGAACTATCAGGTATATAACTTTTATTAGGTAACTTTATGTTTATCATTTTATTTATCATTCTTAAAACAAATACTATCTAGCATGACTTTGTTAACTTATTTTTAGATTTTTGAAAAATCTTCAAGTTATTATGACAACTATTTTGAAATCATTTCGTGCACTTAGTACAATTGTGATGTTGCAAAGTTTGTTTCTCTGTATCTTTTTCTGAAAAAGATAATAACCAACAATTTCAATCATGAGATATATAAATGTCTTTCAGGTTGCTGTAGCAGAGATAGTGTAGTGTATGAGAATTTCTTTGACTTCAATTAGATATGTTTGCAGTGATTGGTCGTGGCTTATTCTATGAAGTGGCACCAAATCGCTTTGGTTCTCTGATTCGTGCCTTTTTTACACTGTTCCAGTTGATCACACTTGATGATTGGTACTTTATGTACACCGAAGTTGTTGAAAACAATCCAAGTACAGTGTAATTTATGGTCTGTGACATTACTCCAAATAGTTTGGTCGGAGTAGTACCTGCTATAGTTTTTCATTGTGTGGACAACCCATCACACTCTGTCTGAAATTATTTCTTTCTTTCATAGATTACAGTTTTATCCTAGTCTATCTAATTGTATACATTGTGTTGGAAAATTTTATCTTCTTAAAGTAAGTCAATTATTACTAGTTGTATTAATACGTTTTTAGACATGGTTGTTTCACTTACTTTCAGTCTATTAGTCTTTTTGTTTTCAAAAAAGGTTAATTAATTTTGCAGCTTGTTTGTTGCAGTACTCGTTGATAACTTTCAAAGAACTTTGACCGCTGCAGAAGCTCACAAAAAAGATAAACGAAAGCATAGGACTGTTTTTTCAGTATGTTGAATTACTAGCTGTAATTGTTAACTGAGCAGAATAGTTTGTGATGTTTTTGTTATTTTTTTAGGATGCCAATCAAAACAATGAGGAATATGAGTCCACCTGTTCTTCTTCCGAGAAGATCGACACTCCTTCAGGTAAAGTCATTACATTTAATTTGAGCCTTCAAGATTGTTTTGGTCAGAAACTGTCCTCAGAGGTTAGCATCGGATAATGATAGTTAAAAAATGACGTTTCTTTCATTAGAAAGCACAACAGGCTCGTGTATTCATCGGCCAGTCATCGAGGATTACTATCCAGTGAAAGATTTACCTTGCAAGAGGTAGAATGAATTTTTATAAATTTCTATATAAGCATTTGCAAATGCTCTTTCCCTATCTTGCGAAACCCACTTAAGGATATTCTTATCTGATGTACTCTATTGAGGGGATATTTCGCGGTTTTTCGCTGTTTTTTCGCTGTTTTTATCAAGTTTAGAAACTCTATACGACAAAAAAGTGAAAGCATATAGTACACATCCGTTAATTCGAATGCCGGTTAATTCGAACATTCTTTATTTCGAACAAATTCTTCAGTCCCTTGAGTTTGGTCTAATAAAGTCTTGTATTTTGTGCCGCTTAATTCGAACTCCGGTAATTCGAACATTTCGTTAATTCGAACTGTTTTTTCGGTCCCTAGGCTAAAAAAACACTCGTTAATTCGAACTTTTGCGCACTATTAATCTGCAATTGTAGTGAAAATGAAGACATTTTTCTTAAGGTTGTAAAATTTCTTTCAACTTGTGCATTCCCAGTAAAATGAAGTTTACAAGGTATTTGGAGTCCTTCTTTATCATCAAGATTAATTTTTTTTCAGTTATGAGGTAACCTCGCAGCTATTGTCATCGCTTGCTTGAAGAAACAATGAGATTGTTTTTACAAAGCGACCTGTCTTTCCTTTAGCCAAATGTCCAACCACCAGGTTGTTCTGTGTGACTGCAACAGCGTATTTGTCAAATATTTCCATATAAGCATGGTAACCTAATACGAAGACATTACGTTTTCCTTGAGTACAATAAATCAGTAGTAGTTCTTCTGTCCCAAAAAACATGGCTTTGCAGAGCGTTGTAAAACGTTCCATTCTGAAATCATTTGATTCTGGAAACATTCGATATTAAAGACAATCAATTTTGAAAATTTGAATGTTTTTTTCTTTCATTTTTTCTTGTCACTTCTTCACGTTTGCTGTCGACGTGCAAGAAAGATGTAAGAAATTCTCCCAATTCATATTTTTCCCAATCATCCGCTAATTCGAACATTCGCTAATTCGAACAAATTTTCAGGTCCCTTGAGTGTTCGAATTAACGGATGTGTGATACTGAAAATCCGCGAAAATAAAACCCCGCGAAATAAAAAAAAATTCGCGATTTTTTGAGACCGCGGAAATTTCTCCTAATAAAGTAATAATGTGCAAAAGCATTTTGTGAATTTCCATATTACAGGAAATCAACGAAACACTTTATTAACAACTCAGAAATTGCATTTCTGGAGCATAAAATTAACGCGGATATTAATAAAAAAATCTACATAAAAATGGGACTTTTAGTTACTTATGGTAGTGAATGTACTTTGATGCTTGAAAATAGATAGATTTCTACATATAAAGCTCTTATAAAAAAAACGTACATTATAAACAGCTCATGCATGTATAATTCTTCTGTCTTCTAATAAATTAATTTGTTGGTGTGTTACGATTAGACCCTATCTACGCCAACTAGTAATTTTAAACATTATCGTTTACGTCTGTTTTTCACCAGCAAGACTTGGCTCTTGTTGCTGTTAAAACCTTTGCATAATTTTATGTTTTCTTGTTTTGTATGACGTTGATTTTAGAGATCGATCCTTGATGTCGGAATACTTTTTGACACTGGCATCATTAGAATTTAATATTCACCAAATGCAAGTACAACACCGTTTGTTGGACGATTTACTGGATATCACCGTCACGGTTTGTATGACAAACTTCAGTAAATCTTATGTATGTTTTAAAAACATTTGTACACGATGCTTTCACGTTTTAGATTCCTGACGTGCCAGAAGAACTCATTTAGAAAAAATTGAGTTTCGGATTTCATGTTCCAGTTCAAGAAAATTGTTCTTCATTTTATTGCAATATAACTGATTTGTTGAAGAGGCTGTCTTGCATATACCATGATTCAGTTAATTTGTAAAAAAGACTTTAAACGCCTGCCTGAGTGTTTTCCAAGAGACGATTTGACTAGTTGATATTAAAACTTGCTGAAATCATATTCACACGTTCTTTTGCACTTGATTCGCGTTCTATAAAATTCTCATAAGAAATTTTGTTGAGTAAAATCTGGTATACTCAAGTATTTCCTTATACCTTTAAAGTTTGATGATTCTTTGTTTTTTACGAGATGGAAATATTGACCAAATTGAGATCTAAGGATGTAAACTAAACGGCATTGCATTGGTGTCAAAACAGTGAAAAATGAATTCAAATCCTAAGTTAATTTCGTGTCACAATAAAATACAATTCTCAAATTTTGAAATAATGAGCATCGTCGAGTTATAAATTTTTGGCCAAAACTGAGGCTTGTTTTCTTATAAATAAGAAAGTCTTTATGAAATAGACGGACGTTCAATAACGTTATTCTGAAAGCAACAAAACAAGAAGAACGAAAGTACTTGATAGTTTTTTTAAATTTATTAGTTATTTACAAATAGCATACAAAATCAATGTGATTGCATAAAATTTGACAAGAACACAGACCTGTGATTGTTTGGGCATAACATCTTACATAATTTGATTTAAAATTTACATCAAGTAGAAAATACTTTTGGACTTGTCTAACTTGGTAACTTTTCGAGGTGGCTCAATATTGTCATTGAAGGAAGTATCAACCTGAAGAAAAAATAAAATTTAAAAGTTTATCTCTGAAGTGGAATGATCAGAGAGACACAGGGTTCGTACAGTCATGCAAAGTCAGGGGAAAATTGGGTTTTTGGCGAAAGTCAAATAAAATCATGGAACTTTTTCAAATGTCTGGAAAAAACTAGGTTTTAAAGGAAAAGTCATGGAAAAATTAGTTGATAACAAATGATCATTGATATTACACTACTTGAATATAAATTATCGCTATATTATTTTACTTTGTTCTAGGTTTAACCAGATTGAAATATTATTTATAATTTTTATCTTTGTCCATTAAACTGATTCAAATTTCTTGTTTTGGTCATTAGATATTAAAATGTTTCTATGCTTTTTGTGGTCTTTTCATATGGCTTTGTCTTGGAAAAAATATCGGAAAACCAGGGAAAGTCAGGGGAAAAAAAGGTACTTTTTTGATGTTTTGGTTAGGGAAAAGTGGTCAAAATTCAATAAAAGTCAGGGATTTTTTTTATCAGATGCTGTACGAACCCTGGAGACAAGAATAGAAAGTGAATACTGGCGTCAGCAAACAAAACAAATATCTATACCTCACAAGAAACCTTCCTACGAACGCCGCTGTTTTCTTTAGTCTTCTCTTGTGTTTGGAAAACAAAATTTTTGGTATTTTTCGAGTTGTTCGTGTTGGTTGTATTGACCAAAACCTTTACAGCTGGTTTACTTACTCCAAGAAAGGAACCCTAGGAAAACCGAATTTATCATGAAGTGATGGAAGGACACGATTCATTTCATTAAGAAGAAAATTCCTACCGAACGCTTGGGTTTCCTCGCTTGTGGCAGCTTATACGAACAATATCTTTGGCTACCTGCAGGAAACAATACTTCAAGAATGAAGAGGATACTGAAACTGTTGTCTTTGTACTGACACAATGCTATTATAGTTAATATCTTCACCTTCTATATTTTTTTCTGATGAGATTTTATCTAGCACCGATTGGCTACATTCATCCAATGTTAACGGTGCGCTATCCTAAACAAAAGTAAAATAATACTAGCTTATTGTTCCGAATGTTTCACTGTGAAAAATACCACCTATTCCTTCATACATGAACTTCTTGTATAAAGTTGTCTCGATCTAAGCGTTCCAGTTTCTTTTGTATATCTACATCATCTGGAATCTCCTCTTCATCGGAAATGCTATTAGCGTTGTGGATACAGTCATCATCCCGGTCAATATTTCTCCAATGGAAGTTTCTTTTTCTTCTCAAACCTCCACCAAGATCTCCGTCTTCCAAGTATAACTCCTGCAGTAAACGAATCTCCTTTTTATCCTGGTCCATCATTTTTCGTCTAAAAAAATATTCATCGTGTCAAAACTACATGCATCCGCATTAAAATGTTGACGGTCGCGTACAGCGAGTATTGATGACGCAGCTAAACAGGTATCGAAACTAAGTTTTCCTTTTCGATACATTTATATCACGTATATAAATCGTGAAGCCAGAAATGTTTATTAGGGGATATTTTCACAATATTGAAATAACATGTAATTTTTTCGATCGAATTATCACAAATAAGCAGAAGATATTAGTGAGCGAGTTTCGTAAACGTCACTGAAGAAATAGACATTCACGCAACACAATTTAGTGACAGCGTGAGTACGCCTGGACACAAAACAAAAAGAAACCTACTGATGGATCTTGTGCACTTGCTTCTTTAGTTTATCAGTGGATTTATATTTTCGATCCACTTTCAAATCAACCTCGTATTCATCATATTCACTTCCGAGATCCTCATCATCGGAACCTACGTCACTACCTGAAAGTTCGGCCTCGTCTTCATAAAACAAATCTTTTTTCCATACAGGCCTAAAGTAAAAAAAAGTACAAATGATTAGCTAAAGCCAAGGTTCAGGGAGATCGAGTTTTCCGTATACATGCTCAAATTGGCATGAAGCACTTTCGATAAAGTATTGGACACCACTACCTTTCTCTACTCTCTTCCGTATCAGAAAATTCATCTCCATTAACCGTCTTCGTTGCTTCTGACCAACCTAGAAAGAAATCTGCAATGAAAGAAAAATTTTTAATTTTTAATTTTAATTTAAAGTGTTTTTTGAAAAAAAATCATTTTCGGATGACTACTCAGCCCCAGGCCCTAGCTTCCACATGAAATTTTTTTCATAAAATGAAAATAGGGTCAATAAGCTTTCAAAAGATCTAAATAAACTTATGTGGAAGCTATGGCCAAGGGAGATATTTGGGCCTAAACTTGGGAAAAATTGTGCAAAATTATGGTTTCAGGGCATGATTTCTAGCTAACGCAAAGTCCAAAAGTGTCATTTTCTTGATATATCGGTACAACTTCTCTCATATTTTGGCAAAATGCCAAAAAACATCCTCTGATTTTGTTTAATGCTTTTATTTTGCCCTTCAAAGTTGCTGTTCCATTCGATTTGGCAATTTTTGCCCAAAAAGGGGCAAACTTTCGGGCCGGATTCCTCGGGAACCGGTAAGAATTTTCAAAAAAAAAATTTAACTGGCTTCTTTTTTCATTATTTTGAGCAAAATATATGAAAATGAGCAAAATCTGAGAATACCACTTCTTGACACTGCCCATATTTCTCAGAAAATGGCTCTTAAGACAGGTGAAAATTACGTTTTTTGCAACTACCATGGTTTTCATCCCCTTCACCATTATCTCCATCATCTTCCTTGACATCGTCTTCATCTCCATCATCCTCGTCATCAACATCTCCATCATTTATATCTTCACCATCTTCATCATTTACATCTTCATTATCATCATCATTAACATCTCCATCATTTGCATCGTCACCATCGCCATCATCCACATCTCCATCATAATCTTCATTCTTTTCACTCCCCATCTGTGTGTCGTGGTCATCAAATTCATCTTCATAGTCATTCATGTTCTTGCTTTTATCAGTGGGGGTTTCAGTATGTTTGTCTTCATTAAATTGACCAGAGCAGAACCCTAAAACTTGCGTCATTGACATTGCATTGTCCAACTTCATATCATCATCGAATAGGCTTTTGACTGAGTTGTTTTTAGTATTGGTGTTTTCGTCAAGACCTCTAAAGATGGAAAAACCAAATTGTAATACCTTAGTGTAAGAATTCCCAATACCAAACCAAAATCGGATAGACATAATGTAAGAAAAGGAATGTTTCTTACACGAACTGAGCATCCTCGTCAAGTCGTAATGAAAAGGATTGACATTCTTCTTCTTCTTCTTCTTCTTCTTCTTCTTGAAAACCTTTGTTAATATTGGATTCGTGGTATAAATCCTAAATTGAAAAATATAACATGGTTAAAAGGGAGAAGAGAGGGTTCCTTCTCAAAAGATAACTCATTAACAGAGGATAATTGAATGGTCATACTTGTGTGTTTTCATTTGGAAGAAGAAGAGACGTCGTCTAAAGAAAGAACATTTGCATGAGTCCAAATAAAAACAGACAGGCGTATACAAGGGAGAATCTTTCGAGAAGAATCTGGTAAAACACCTTTCCAGAAGACGACAATGTTTTCTCATCCAAACATACTTTAATGTGTAGTATTGTTGGCCGCAGATTACTGGGGTGCATAGTTTGGTTAACTGTAAGTCATTGAGGGACAATCTTTTTATGAAACATCACATCAAGACCAGAAGAACAGAAGGATCAGATAAATATTACAGTTTAAAAAAAATCGGAAATAGCCCCAATTTGCGCAGATATTTCATCATAAAACACAGGTTTAAATGATATCCAAAAGGAAAGATGAAAATTATTTTTCATACTTCTTCGTTTCTATCTTTAGAATCAAGTAATCCACTCTTGAGCAGTTTGGTGAATGGCGTGAGTTGGACTTCATCATCTCCTCTCTTTCTGTTAGAAGGTTCGCCTTGACCAGGATGAAGTATACTGGACATACTACTGCAGGAATCGTCCGGGTAGGTGGCGTCCTCTTCATAGTTCGTCTCATCAGCATCACCTTCACATAAAAAAAAACACATCAGAACAAGAAAAACACTCTCAAAATAACACACTTAGAAAAAATATTTCCAAAAATACCAGACACCTCATTATAGATACCTCATTGACTCAAAAAGAAGAAAAAAATATGAAAATTTACTATCATGTGAGTTAAGACATCTGTTGGTTGCTTCTTCTTTTTCCTGTTTATCTTCTTTCTCTTCGTTTTCAACTTCATCTTTATTATTCTCATCACTCAAACGTCTATCCTCCTCCTCCTCCTCATCTACTTCTTCTTCATCTCCATAGTTGTCCTCGTCAAAGAACTTCAGTTGCTTTTCAAGATCAAAATGATATTCTTGTCTTTTCTTTACAATATTTCTTTTGAGTTCTTCTTTGAAAGAGATTCTGGACATACCTGTTATACAGTTAATCAAGAAGTCATTATCAGAGAATTTTCTATGAAACATTCCATATTTTCTTATCAATACTATTTTACAATACTATTTGAATTTTCTATGAAACTATGGCAAAAGCTGCTCTGTTATAAAACAACAGATATAAATCAAGTATGATGCTTGCAGATGAAGCAAAATGTTTCTATATTCTGGCATGACCACTCTGGCACGAAATTACTCATTCTTTAGGAAGCAAATTCTTATAAAATTAATCAGTTGTTCTGTCAAATCTCATCAACAAAACACCAACAAAAGGCCTTTGACATATGGTTTTATTCAGGAAAGGAAATGCATAACTACCAGAGAGTTTCGGCGGACATGTTTTGCTGCCATTAATCAAATGCGATTGATTTTTATCTTGACTTTTCGTTCCATCATTGTGCCTCTTAAACCTCTGAAAAGAAGATTGTTAAAATTTAATTGCTAACTCAATGACTTTATAATCTTCTCCATAATTTTTCCAAAAATGTTTTCCATAATTTTAGATTGTTTACTTCTCAACATCTTACATCAAGTCAAGTTGTGGGAAAACAAATAAAAAGTTTACTTTCATGAATAAAGTAAGTCCACTGTTTTCAGTTTTCTCATCTTCACAATCATCTTCATCAAAATCTATTTCAACAACTTCAGGCTGGCTAAGGCTTGGTCTATTTTTAAAGATGCCATCAAGAGAAAATCTTTTCGAGCTTTCATCTGCTGAAATACTAAACATAAGAAAGTCATGTCAGAAAATGGTAAAATAAAAAGGGTAAAAAATTTTACTAACTAGAATATCTTTACCTCTTTGACTTTTTCTCCAGTTGAGGTACACGCTGCAAAAACTCTTTCAAAGGCTTGCAAGTTGGAGTGTGATATGGGATGCGAACAGATTTTTCTAAATAAGTTCAATAAAATTGCAATAGCACTATATGGCCACAGATGGCTTGCCTTCTATTGAAAATTAAAATCCTCTATTTAAATCCACAATTTCATGATGAAACAACCCACCTCTCATTAACCTTTGTTGCTCACTTTTAGTTTCTTTCATCAGTTGCTTCGAAATCTGACGAGGGTAAGGAGTAACATTTAAAGAAATGAATATTAATGAAAATGAACAGATTTACTTTTTGCTGTGACTAATACTCACTGTTTTTGATCTTCTTTCTTTCCTCTTAACTGGCGATGTATTTTCAATTTCTTGATTAACAATTTCCTCATTTTCAGCATCACTGTCACTTTCTTCCTGGTTCTCATTGTCTTCTGCTTTTTCTTTTTGATCATGCTCACAAGACAACTCTTCTTCATTTAAAGTATTTTTAAATATATTCATCGGATCACGTTCATGTTCAGCATCACTGTCACTATCATCTCTATCCTCATCATCTTCTGATTTACGATTTAGGCCTCCTGTGGCTATATTATCTATCTTATTCGGTGAATTTGAATGTCTCTCTAATGAATCATCAACTAATTTCTTTTCAGTTTTAATCTCATTTTCAAACAAGTTTTCTGTCTTCCGCCTTGATGGGATTGAATTATCAACTGAAGATTCACCTTCTATTTTCTTTTTATCATCCATTTCTATTGAATCAGCATTTATGCCCTGCTCTCTGTTGCTATCAACGCTATCAACAAGTGGTTCATTTTGCACTATATTCTCAGTGTTTTCTAATGTACTAGGTTCAGCTTGTTTTAATTCATTATTTACAGGAATAGAAGTGTTATTGAAGCCTTCACGTTCGTGGAATTCATCACTATGCACTTTCATGTTTGGAAGTTGAATATTGAATACATCAATGCATTTGTCATCATTGCATTCAATATTTTCACATATCATGTTGTTTTGATTTACAACTGTCCATACCAATTTACTAATTTATCTAGATAATGCTGAATACTTTATCCAATGTTCCTTCAAGTAGCTGATGTTACAATTTGTTATCCTCCTGTAAATCAAGAAAACGAATAAATGAACAAAGTGAACAGATCTTACATGATAACAGGAAACTGACGGGAAAAATGAGAGTTAGACCAAAAAAATTCTAAAAATGAACCCAGATGGTAACACTGGATTGACTGAAGAGATGCAGTAGGACCAGATAAAAATAAAAGAAAGCCTGCATGTAGGAGAACACAATGAATGTGAGTTGATAACGTTTAAAAAGAATCTCCATGGTAATCAAAAGTCATTTTCCTAAATTCGGGTTGTCACTGTACCTTTTCTATCAAGCAGCAACCTTGTTACCAGTGCAATTTATGTGTTTCATTGGCTACTTTAACGACATGCTTTCATGGCAGAAGAATTCAAAAGTTTTTTAATTATCATTATGGTTATGAAATAGCTATCACATAAATCTGATCCTTTATTAATTGCTGGTCAATTTGTAATAAGATTTTCATTTCATTTTCTTGGAGCATCGAATGAGATATCTATGTCAAGTGGGTCTTTTAAATTCTTCATAAATTATACACTTAAAAACTTTGGGAATAATTAACCAGCTGACTATTGGAAAAGGGTATCATCGTTACTTATGGTTTGTAAGATTATTTCTCAGCAGTACCATTCAAATGTTAGAAAG
The DNA here is from genome assembly GCA_027922465.2 of Turritopsis dohrnii. Classification (NCBI taxonomy): domain Eukaryota; kingdom Metazoa; phylum Cnidaria; class Hydrozoa; order Anthoathecata; family Oceaniidae; genus Turritopsis; species Turritopsis dohrnii. The sequence continues at coordinate 3,042,360 of BQMF02000002.1, forward strand.
AAAGTGGAAATCATATAATAATAAAAAAATCCCTGGATTTAGTTGTCATATTACCGGCTGTATTTTAAGAAAATATTGGATTAATTGCTTAATGTAAACACTAAAAAAATTCAGTTGATTTTGATATCAACGCTTTTAAATAAATCCATATTTTTGAATACATAGCAATTTCCTCCATTAAAACATGGTATTAAGCAAGAAGTTAAAAAGATATTCATTGAATTTTATTATAATAGAATGAATGAAAATTTTTTTCTCCAAATACTAAGGTTTTATTTAATCTTTCTCAAACTTCCGTTTTAAGTTGTATGTGTTGATTTTGGTGAGTAGAGTGCCTGCCCCTCTTACCGCTAACTTTAATTACAATGTTGCAAAATTTGTCAATGCAAACGTAAAAACACAGCTAGATGGATTAAGCACCACAATTGGTCATTATAGATTTCAAATCAACAAGAACAAACAAGGAGAAATTTCACTCACGTTTCTTGAATGATGAATCTATGGGTGACATTATCAACGCAGGATTTGCCACTAATTGAATATTTGTGCGTAAAATTTAACTGCTTGAATTATCAAGCTGAAATCAGTGTAAACTTTGGATGATTTACATGTGTATACGATATATACAAGAAAACTGTTTTTGTGGATAAAATCTCAGATGCTGGTAGCATTCAAGACGGCAGAGGAATATCAAGGAATCAATCTGTTCTGTTATTTATGACACTGGATTTTGAAGCATTTATTTTTCAAAGCAGCCATTTTAAATAATTTTTTCACGATGATGGATGCCGTTTCATACTTCATTATACATGTCATATGCAATGGCGCAATAAATTCGCAGGAACTTCATTATAATATATATTCAATTTACAAGTTTTAAGTAAGTGCAGTCGTGTAAACTCGCTATAAATTCAAATTTATCTGGCCTGCTTTCGATATTGTTTCTGAAACAATTACGTTATCACAAGTTTAATGATTTTAATGGTTTCAGATAACTTATTTTCTACAATGTTTTACCATTCTGAAATTTTGAGTTTTCAAAATTTGCTAATACTCTCCATCACTTAATAAAAATGAAACTGGCATTATATAACAAATTACGCAATCACACTTTTTCTGTTTTGGTGCTCTATAAAACAACAAGTCACCTCCACACGATAAATTTCAATACCGTCTATCGTCATAACTTCGGAATTCCTTCCAAACTTCGGACATAAAAAAAACATATCCGCAAAATACAAACCACATCAGTATAAGTCCATACTACACTGTGAATTAAACTATAAATCTAAAATTTGTCATAACTAAACTTAACAAAAATGAAACAAACACTTAAATTAATTGACTGTACCCTTGAGACGAACGTGATTTATAATTACACTGCGCGTTTAACGGTGAATATCCACTATGGATAATCACGGACATAAATACAAGCATACGCAGGTGCTCATTACGTAGAGAAGAGTATTGTAAAATCATCATATGCAATTGATTAGGATCAAAGAAAAAAGTCGAAAAAAAATGTAAACAAAACATTTCGCTCAATGATATTCAATGACAATGCTTGGTTCTTAGATCTTTCTAAAACGAAAAGAAAGTAAAGCATCTTTACGTTCAAATCACTTTCAAAATCGATGTTTCTCTTATGAATTTTTTAACGTCACTTGAATTAACCCACCCACCCACTAACGTCATAATGACGTTATCTAAACCTAAAATCGATTTGTGACTGACCCCTAAAAAAACGAGACACAGAAAAAGCAGACAGGTTTTGGTATTTCAAGTATTTAAAAACTATGGAATTAAGGATGTGATATTTTTAGTAAAGAAAGTAAAACAAAATAAACTTTTAAATGTTCATGCTAAAAAAAATAAACGAAGAAAAAGCTAAAATGTGTAGCTGGACATACTTTTCTTTCTATCCTTGTTCGCACTAGTTTCGCGCTTTATAAATCTGCCATGTTTGTTGATACTTTTTCCCGCTCACTTCTCATTGACCCCGAAATTGGTCTCGTTTACCCATTCGTATCGCATTTTATTTTTGTAATATTTTCTTCGCGCTCACAAAACTTCTCGAGAAATATTTTCGCAGAGAAAAAATATCTCGAGAAAAATTTCACCATGTTAATTTCCACTATTTGGGAACTGAGAAGTATTTCTCAAAGAAATTTGTTCTAAACAATATGGCATTGAATAGATCTTTTCATAAATTACATCATAAAAATAAACATTGCCTCGTTTCTACGCTTATGGACTATAACGTGCTTAACCTTAATACAAGCGTTTCGTGAAAACTTTTTTCCCTGAGGTGTCGTTTCTCTTTGTAAACATCACAAACGTCATTAGTATTCAGTTTGAAAACAAGACTTTGTTTCTAGTAGTGACGTATTCATGAAATTTGAAAAAAAAATTTGTCATTTTTCACCGGCGAAAATTTATAACGAACAAAATGTTTTGACCGACGAAATTTTATAATCGACGAAATATTTTGACCGACGAAATTTTTCACCAAAATTGAATTTTCTATTTTACGTGTTTATTCGTGTTTGAAGTCGACAAGACCCTTTTAAAGTCATGTTTGAAGCTATAAAAAGGAGGTATTAGGAGGAAAGATAAGAAAAATGACGAGAGTGATTTTGAAATTGACCTTGAAATAGAAAGTACTAGTACTGAGGTACTAGAAGAGGAAGAAGAAAGCGAAGAATGTCATGAAAATGAAGAAAAAAACACTTATATTACTATTGATTAGCATTTGTTTTGTCAAATATAAGTAAAAAAAATAAAAAAGCTGTTTTCTTCTGAAAGAGGGTTAAAACTTTTCGTCGGTTAAAAGTGACGAAATTTCAGAAAAAATTCGTCACTTTTCACCAGCGAAATTTTATAACCGACAAAAATTTTCGTCGACGAAATTTTAACCGATAAGGTAGTTACTATATGAATGTACTGTACATTTTATCACTCTTGACATATAAATTTTATTTCTTTGTTTTATCTGCACTTTCATTGACAAGAAACAAAGTTCCCGATGATCAAGAACTTGAACACCAACCTGCTTTCATTCGAACTTATAATATCAAACGTTGCGTTTGAGAACCGTGCTCTTCAAAGCAACATGTAGCTAATAGACTTCGAGGGCACCCGTGACCACTGGCGCATTTGATAATACAAACACTATCACTATTCAAAACGAAAACGAGGCGAGGATGATGGATGATAGGAATTCGTGGATAGGAACATTAACATTATCACTAGTTCATAAACCTTCATAAAAAGTAAGAAAATATGGATATTTTATTTCAATATACTTCGAGTGAAATCAAATACAATTACCTATAATATAAACCTATATTGTACAAATGCATCTATAACAACTTTATAAATCTACATTAAAATCAGACCCCCTCCCCGTCCCCATACCCTAAAGTTTAATCTGTAAGATCTGTAACACACGACAGAATGACGATTATTGTCAAACAACGACAGAATGACGATTATTGTGACACACGACAGAATGACGATTATTGCAACACACGACAGAATGACGATTATTGCAACACACGACAGAATGACGATACAGTGAATACAAAAAGTTCCCAAAATATATGACTTGTGAGTAAATATGATTATAAATCCATATTAAACCTTTTCAGAGAAACACCACTCATTCCCCCGTCACTTCTTCGACAGTAATTTCTCGTGATTTTTAATAATTTGTTCGACCACGGCTGGTTCTGCAAGCGTACTTGTATCACCAATGGCGTCCATTTTATTGGCAGCGATAGATCTGAGTATTCGTCGCATAATCTTTCCAGATCGTGTTTTGGGCAGTGAAGGAGCAATCTAGGTTAAATCACAATGTCACATACTTAAGGTTTCTCATGTTGCATAACAAACATGAAGAACTCCTGTGTTTTAATGCCCCCGGAGTAAAGGGCTTTGATAATTTTTGTAGTAGCGTCAACATCACGTTAGACATGAAGACATACTTGAACAAGTTCAGGCACGGCGAAAGAACCGATGGTTTTCTTCACCATATCTTGCAATTCTCCGATGATCTCCTCCTCACTCTCCTTCTTTTGTTCTTTCAAAGTCACATAAGCATAAACGCCTGCAGAAAGAACACAACAGTTATCAAAAAAATCCATGAAATTAGGAAATATAGTTCATTCATTGACTGTCCAAACCTTCGCCTTTTATCTCATGTGGATAGCCCACAACTGCTGACTCAGCAACTTCTGGATGATTATCCTTAAGGCAAAAGGTATAACCGAAACATAATTAGAAAAACGTGGTTGTTATAAAGTTCTTGGAGCAAGGCATTCATGGCTTCAATCCAAATAAACACTTAAACTTTAACTTAGACTTTGGGTGAAAAACATACGTGCGCATACCAAAATATCTTCGACTTCTGCAGTACCAAGCCGAACTCCTTTAACGTTGATGACGTCATCAACACGACCTGTTATATGGTAGTGTCCATCCACGTCCCTTCTGGCACCGTCACCAGTGAAAAAATAACCTGATCGAATGGAAAATATACTTTTATGAAAAGTGAAGGAAAATTTGTGTGTTCGGATATAATTCAACAACAAAAACTACCTGGGTATGGGCGAAAGTAAACATCTAAAAAGCGCTCAAAATCTCCATGAATACTGCGCGCCATTCCAGGAGTGGAGCCTTTAATACATAATATGCCACTTTTGTCGTTTCCAAATATTTCGTTACCCTACGGCAAAACAAAAACATCACTATGTACCAATTACTTTCTGTCACTCTTCAAAGGTCACAAATTACAAGGAAGTATCTTAGACATGTTGGCTTCGTAGTGAAGAAAAATACCTTTTCATCCAGCAGGACAGGTTGAACTCCATAGAAAGGGTACATAGGGGATCCAGGCTTTAATTCCTCTTTCATGGAAACTTGAGGAGTAATCAATATCCCACCAGTCTCTACATGCATAGTTGTTTAAATATATGAAATCATGTCAAAACAAAGATGTTTAAAGTCACAAGAAGTACAATTTAAAGGAGGTATTGACTGCATACCTGTCTGCCACCATGTGTCAACAATTGGACAGCGCTTGTCCCCAACCACGTCATGATACCAGTGCCAGGCCTCTTCATTGATTGGTTCACCAACTATGAAACAAAATGGTGATGGGATAGCTGCACCGACTTAAACAAACTAACAGAGACTTCATGATTAGATGGTTATGATTAGATGGTTATGATTATGGTGGTTATGATTACATGATTAAATTCCTACCAGATCCCAACAGCTTGAGTGATGAACGATCATACTTCTTGACATAACTATCACCGTATTTTAGCAGCAGTCGAATTGCAGTCGGCGCACCGTAAAACTGGTTGATTTTCAATCGTTCCACTGTTTCCCAGTAACGACCAGGATCTGGATAAGTGGGAACACTTTCAAACAAAACGGAAGTGGCACCATTGGCCAGAGGTCCATACACAACATATGTGTGACCAGTAATCCAGCCAATGTCAGCCACGCAAGCATAAATATCTCCTGGTTGATAGTCGAATACAACCTGATTAGTCAAAAAGGTGAGATGAGAGGTGTGGTATATAATAAGGAATAAGGATTAGCCTTGCAAACGGGCTGGCTTTGCTTCCATATAAACAGTCCCTAAGTTATTTCTAAACAGGTTTTTCTATTAGAGTTTTATGTGGAAATGTAGAACCTCACCTGAAAACCTGAATGTACCAATAAACAATTAAAACTATTTTTGATGATAAGAGAACACTGAACAAATAATTGTCTTACCTGATGAGTCAACATGGCATACAACAAATAGCCTGCATGTGTGTGAACAACACCTTTTGGTTTCCCAGTACTTCCAGAGGTATACAAAATAAATAATGGATCTTCACTTTCCATTTCAACTGGATCACACCTTGATGATTCTGAAGAATAGGCCTGTTAATGGAAAATCCAAGAAAGATTTTATCAGTAACATCGCCAGCATGATTAACATTGTTTAAATGTGACAAAAATGTTCTTTAGAACAAACGTCACTTAAGTCACCACAGTATTATTGTTTGAACTTGGAATTTTGTAAGTTAAATGAACCATACAAACAATTTCGAAGTTATTTTATTGATCAATATGCCATTGATAAATCGATACATCGATTTGTTGTTCAAATACAAATGATAGAATGAGATAATATAAGAATTCATAGTATTGAACACAGACAAATAAAATAATTGTTAAGAAACTCGTAACTGTATATCGATTTTACCTCTTCCAGATAGACGTCTCTTCCATTAACCATATTTACATCGGAACCAGTATGATTTGACACAAACACATTCTCGACATGTGGGCACTGTTCTAAAGCCTTATCTACTGTTGATTTTAATGCAATTTTTTTACCTCCGCGTATACTAGCATCAGAAGTAACAACAACTTTGGCATTTGCTAAAAGATGAAAATACACTTCACTTGTAGAAAAATATATAATTGTACTAGTAACATGGGTAAAATTTTTTTACCAGTTCTAATCAATGTGAGCTGGACCACAGAAAGGCTTAATGGAAAGAACCAAACATCAAAATAATTAAGAAACTAAAACATCAAATATTTTTGATCCCAGATAATTTTTTGCTGTGGAGACATGAAACACAATCAAACATCCGGGTAAAAAATTTTTTTACCAGTTTTAATCAATGTGAGCTGAACCGCTTAGTAAAATAAATTTATACGCGCTGTGCATCCGCTATTTGCACTCTCTAAAATAAATTGCATCTTGTGTAAAATGTTTTATATACGTGTTTTGATTTTAAAAATGACGACTCAAAAAATGGCTACAAAAATTTTAATCACGGAAAAATGTTGAGAAAGTACACCCAACTGATCTGAAAAATACAGTAACCATTACTGAGATATCGGCGATCAAACATCACAGCCCTGTTCACCAATGTTGCGCGAACCATCAAAAATGTAGTTCTTGAGATATCTTCCCAAAAGCGCCTTGTATGATTCGAGATGCAATGCAATGGTTCCCCATGTTTAAAAAATGTAATGTCAGAATGGAAAAAAGTACTCCTCACCCTTTTAATTAAAAACTCTGTAGGTATTCCAGATAAAGCATTTTACCTGTTCATTATCAACACTGCATATCATAAACATCTTTTTACTTGGAAGATCTGAAACACATAAAAAATACTCATATCAAATCCTTTCACGATACGATATAGAAATAAATTGTGCACACATGAAAACAACAGAAAGATTAAAATGGCTGTAACTGTTCATGGAACCCATAATCCAAGGTAAACAGAAGCTATTTTGCTATTTTTTTATTTTGAAAAGTTAATACCTTCTAGTGATTTTCTTTTTACAAAGCCAAGATTGGATATCAATATAGAACATTGTTCTTCACTAACCCAGAACGTCATGATTTAAAATTCATTTCTTCAAATTTCATTGTTTTTATTTGTCTTCCCTAAAGGAGAAGTAATGATGCAGAAACCCCATTTATATTATAAGAAAAACAAAACAAACAAAAAAAGTTCAAGAGCGTATACTTACCCAAAAACATTAATAAATCTTTGTGCAATACTTTCGTTACTAACTTTGTTGTCTTGAAATTTCTTACTCTCGTATGTTTCATTACCTACTTTTCAAAATAGCAAAAATAGCAAATAAAACCTTGCTGGCAAACGAACGTTAAACGCTATCGATTCTTGATCTTGCGAACAATCAAAACATTTGAAACGATCAAATGCACTTTAAGGGTTTCTGCTTATACTAATCATGAATGTGTCTTGCGCCGTCTAACTGCCGCTATATATATATGACCATTGATTTTGTAGAAAGATATGACCAAAGATTTTGACTGTTAAAAACGACCCAAAACATTCACTCTCTAAACTAAAAACTGGATGCACAGCGCGTATTAGTTGTTAATATATAGTTGTTAATATATAGTTGTAATCAGCAAATAAATCTTTAGATTGAACAGCATTTTTTCATTGATTAAACTAAAATGAAATATTATTTTAAAAAGGCATATACATACCATCAATTATTCTTGATGCTAATGCCTCAGCACTGAATCCAGCGAATACAATACTAAAAAGAAGAAATGTTTATGCTATATTAAAAAACATAAACATTATTATACTTGATTGTGATGCTTTTTTGTTGCCTATGAGTAACGAGTAATTGCTTTTATTTGACATTGTGGCATCTTACACACTTGGTAACTTATCTTGCTGTTTCGCAAACGATGTTTAGATTGAATAATTATACCTAAAGTAGTAATCAAGGAATAACAAAGTAGTAAAAGTATAATACAAGGCATCTGATGCTCATACATCAAGAAAGTTATCAGTATCATGTTTATATCACATTTTCTTTCAAATTTGCAAAACTGTATACAGTCATCATATGCAAGCAAAGCAAAAAAAATTCTTAAACAACTCTGGAACTTTTACAAATGTCACTCAATACCATTATGTCATATTTGAAAAATCTTTAATACAGACTTATGTTTAGCATCGATATTATCTGCATGTGACACTGATTATAATTTTGTTACCTATGAACTGCTCCAATTCTTGTACATGCCAGCATGGTAGCAACTGCTGTGGGGCACACAGGCATATACATACAAATAGTGTCTCCTTTTTGGACACCTTGCCGTTTTAATACATTAGCTATTTGGCATGTTAAATCGAGTAACTCCCTAAAAGGTAACAAAAAATATAGTTTATAGTTTATATTATAGTTAATATTGAGGAAGTGATTTTATTCACAAATACTGGACATTTGAAAACCTTATTTTCAAAAAAAGGAAATCACAATAAGGTACATTCAGAAAAAACAGAAAAATATATACTTGTAAGTTACTTTCACTTGATTACCAGGTTCATCTTTTTCCCATATTAATGCTACTTGGTTTCCATTATTTCTTACATGACGGTCCAAACAATTCACTATGTTGGATTTAATAAGAAAATGGAAGTGTCTAACTAAATTATTTAAATATTAAAGATAATGAACTATCAAAAGGTCGAGAAATAAAAGTATCTGCATTTTTCTTGTAAGTTAATCTCCAAGAGAGAGCTCATCATTTTTTCACTTTGTTTGAGCACTTTGTTAGCAATAACAGCTGCTCATTCCCAGACTATTTCTCAATTGTTCTATTTCTGCTGACATCAACATAGCGCAACCCTCAGCAATATAACATTATCTTTTATCTTCAATATTCTATATATCCTAAGTTGTTGGTACATGTTGAACACCCTGCAACTAGTCCACTACTGTTTACCAGTCAGTCATATTGTTTCAATCAATGATAGTGTTCAAATCTGAGTGAAATCTGAGTGATTTCTGCCTGTGACTCTTTATAACATGTGGTGTCAGCAAAACTACTACCAGTCATTATTTCATGAAATAGTTACGGTTACACCATTAATAGCTTCTTATTTTGATCAAGGTGAACGTTTGGATATTATCTTGAAGATCAGACGTCAACAATCTTTGAAGAGTTATTAAAATATGAAAAGAAACATCAACTCTTTCTGCCATATATTTTGTTTTACAAAATTCCAAAGAGATTCCGAATACTTCTGTCTTCAGATTTGATTTATCATTCAACTTTTTGCTGAAAGTATGACCTCTCTGTGTGAGGAAATTGATCACTCTCGCCAATGCTTTCCAAGTAACACAATGTGAGTGATTGCTCACTTGTGCAGTTAGTTGCTTTTAATTTACTGAAGTTTTGGTTGTTTTTGCTTTAAGAATGAAACACTTAAATTGCAAAAAATATTGAAGTTTAAAGATGATGATTGTTTATAAAACATATTCATTACTGGTGAAAATGAAGTTTTAAAATTTAGGAGAATGAACACACTCATGAAGGATTTTCCAAATGGAAATTATTTGCATATGCAGTACATATCTGTTAATTCAAACACCCAAGGGACCGAAAAATTTGTTGGAATTGGCGAATGTTCGAATTATCGGACATTTGGGAAAAACAAGAATTCGGATAGAACTTTTTATATACATCTCTCTGCAAACGTGAAGAAGTGAGAAGAAAGAATGAAAGAAAGAAACATTCAAATTTTCAAAATCGAAGGTCTTAAAACGTTTCCAGAACGATTCCAGAATCAAACAATTTCAGAATGGAACGTTTTACAACACTTTGCAAAGTCATGGATTTTGGGATAGAAGAGCTACTAATTTATTGTACTCAAGGAATACATAATGTCTTCGTATAGGTTACTATGCTTATATGGAAATATGGCAGCCAAAATTGGAGAAGTTCTGTAGAGTCAAGTAAAACCAGAAAATGAATTTGACAAATGCGCTGCTGCAGTAATACAGAACAATGTTGTGGTTGTAATGGTTGTAATGAAAGACAGGCTGTTTATTCTTCAAGCAAGCGATGACAATAGCTGCAAAGTAGAAATAACTGAGAAAAAAGTTAATATTGCTGATAAAGGACTCCAAATACCTTGTAAACTTCTTTTTACTGGGAATGTACAATTTATTGAAAAGAAATTTTACCACCATAAGAAAAATGTCTTCATTTTCACTACAGCTTTAAATCAATAGTGCACAAAAGTTCAAATTAACCAGTGGTTTTTTAGCATAGAGACCAAAGAAACTGTTCGAACTGAAATGTTCGAATTAACAGAGTTTGAATTAAGCAGCACAAAGTGTAAGACTTTATTAGACCAAACTCAAGGGACTGAAGAATTTGTTCAAAATAAAGAATGTGCAAATTAAGCGGCATTCGAATAAACGGATAAGTAATGTATATATACGTCAACTGGGGTAATTAAGGGACAGAAGCAACATATCTTTCATTTATTTTTCACTCGCTGCATCTATGGCCACAATTATTTGGTCATTGATGACAGTTAGGTTTCTAATTTGATAAAATAAAAGTAGTTTAGGCCGATATCTTTTAGTTCGGACCAGAACTGCATCAAAAGTTGTCCGATTATTACCCCGGGATTTGGGGTAATTAAGGGACAGGCCTGGGGTAATTATGGAACTTGTGTCGTAAATACCGCATTCAATAGTATCCTGCAGTGGGGTAAAAATGGAATGCAAAGTAAAAGCAATGTAAATGAGCAATGTAAAAATTTACATTGCTCGGTTATCCAGATTCAAGTTACGCATGGAAAGAAGTTGATATTGATATTAACACAGCAAAATCGCACTTTAAAAATAGAAAAATGACATAAAAGATGGATCCAGTTAGAACTACCATACTAAAACTGAAATGAATCAGTTATGTATCAAAACAAAGTTTATGTGTTAGGTTTTAAGTTATCATTGGTATTTTTGAGCAGCTTTGCTTGGTTAGCTTGATTTTTCTATGTACCTTAATTGCCCCATTATTTTAAGTGTCCTTTAATTACCCCAGTTACCCTACATTTCGTTTCACCGATATAGAAGACTTTCCATCTAAACATGCAAGTTTATGGTCTACAGAGATTTTATCGTAAGGGCTGTAGAAAAAAGTTCATCACTTTTCCCATATTTCACCCTATTTTGTCCAGTATATTATTATGACTATTTGATGACAAATTATGTCCCTGCAGCCAGTTTGTTTTTCCTCCTCCAGCATTACTCATTACACCTGTGTGTACTTATTTTTTGCCACTATAACTTCAAGAAAGGCCATTATAGTAATATAAATTAAAAGGTGAATACAAAAATTTACGGTTTAAAAAGCAAATGTCATCAGGCATATTCAGGATTATTCAAAAACTCCTTGTCGATTAGATATCTATGTTTTTATGCTTAAAATGACTAAACTCTCCTCCAAACATTTTGGTTGACTGAGCTCTAGCTCTATACACCTTTGAGTGAAACTGAGATGATTCAGCCAATTCATAGTAGTTGGAAGCAATTATACCTGAAACATTTAAACTTCCGCCTGAGAACCATTCATGCCTTCCTTTGAGGATATCAGAATTATTAACAGATTTGAATTTCTTGATCCATTCGAGTTTTGTTTCAGCATGTTCTCTCCAGAACTCGTCAGAATCTTCCAAACTCCTTTGGTAAATTTTGTTGTAATTATTCAATTTCGATCCACACGATAATGACCTCAAAATACTATTCTTTTGAACAATTTTATTAAATACTGAGAAAGTACTTCTTTTTAATAACAACATGGCTTTATAACCCAACAAAAAACTCGGCGTGGAAAGTTCTAAAATTCTTGGAATCGTACTCCACACTGACCCTTCAACAACCACAAAACAAAACACTGTACCTGAGAAGGAGAGCGAGTTGACGTTAGGAAGTGTGCAAACAAAAAAACATTTGTCGTAAACAGTAATTTTTGCATATAATAGAGGTTTTTTGAAAATGTTTTACCTAAAATATAGCAAATTTTCTTGGCCCTAATAAGTCAGCCTCCAGTAGCTGCAAACGCAAGTGGTGTGAAGGATTCACCTTCCACGTCGATGATACGCCGGCTGCACTGCCGTTTCTTCTCAGATTCGTTAGAAGCAAATGGAGATTTCAATACGGGTAGAAATATTTTCTATTTTCTAAAATAAAAGTGTGGCACACACTCGCTATTTATGTAGTTGATATTTGTTATATAGTTGATATTTGTTAAGACTTTGTGTTGTGTTCAAAAATTTAAATACAGAACAAGTAATCATTCCATTAACCCCCCCAAAAAAACATCGATTTGTTCGGTATCTTACAGGCACCTTTTTTGTTAGGAGAACCAAAAATTAAGAAATAAGAAATATTAAGAACTCATTGAATACAAATTTTTCGAAACTTTTCGAACTAAAAACACCAAAAATTTTACCCAAATTAAGAAACTTTTAGAACTAGACCCTTCACCTAGTTTCTTATAAAAAAAAACGTGTATAGAGGGTAAAAACTTCATTGACCATCGGTATTCTGTTGCTATCGCATCGAAAAATTCCCGTTTGGCGAGAAGAAAATTTTCAGAAGCAGGTAGCGCTGTAAGCCAGCTCGATACTCATGGTTGTTGTACCAAATCGTTTGCCCTGACTTGAAGTGTTGACACTTCTTCTGCTCTGTTTCAATTCAGCTTCTCGGTATTGTAACTGTCAAAGGAATGTTTGCGTCATATCACCTATTTCAGTTAAATCTCCGGAACTGCAAGGCCACCAAGTTTCACAGGAAGTGATAACAGCTTTCACTCTAACTCACTACAGATGTGTCCTTCAGTCCAGCGATGGACTGATGGTATGAGGTGGTGTGTCGGATTGCCTGTTCAACCGCTTACAGTTCTGTGGTAGAAAATAATGACCCCTTAGAATATTGTGGTTCTGATTTGGCAATTTCGCTCATCATCTTTACCTGGGCTATCCAAGTTAAACATACTTTCTTTGCGTAACTGCGCTTTAAATTGTGTTGTACCGACGACACCTCCCAGAAGATCCTGCGTACTTCTCGTTCTGGTTTGACGATCAGCCACGACTTAATTGCTTTTGGATTTCAACATTGCAGGACATATGAATTTGATGTTATGCAAGAGTATTTTCCTGTTTAGAACTTTAAATGCGTTGGATGGCGTGCACTGCTGCCTAGCATTCAGATTGTCCAGCACATAGTTGCAATGGACCTGCAGCAGGAACGATGTCTGGCCTGATGATACCAATGATCACTTTTCCTATAATTCTTCGAAGGATCTCCCCTATTCCGATCGGGCGTGTGATTTATCCAGTGGTATCAAACGACAGGCAATGTAAGCTTCCAAAGACCTTTCGTCCTGGTTGATGAGTTCTTTACATAAAACTTTTATCATTGCCTCAAGAACTCCTGTAAGGTCGTTTCCAACTTTGCCGAAACAACTGGACGCTAAAATTTGACGCCATCCATCAGAGTCTAGAACCGATGGTGGATAGGTGGATGGATAGTGTTCAGTGCCGCTTTCATCACTGCATCTCCATCAATTTCATCAAAAATGATATTCTCAAAGGATGGGGCATCACCATTCAGCAGTACTTCTTTTACAGCTTCTTCCCCGTTCGAGTGAAGTTTTTTCAATGAATTTCTGGTCTCGTCATTCATCTCAACAATACCAGCGGAAGGAGATTCATCTGGGATTCGTAGCGCTGCTTCAACCTTCCCTCTCATCATGTGTTTTATGAACCACTTACTAAAGACTCCCTCTTGATTCAATTTTCAGAGAATGATCAAAATTTCCCCTGACTATAGATTTAAGCGCCGCCCAAGGAGTTCACTATGTCCTTTAGATATCGAGCGATAATGTGGCTTCTGTGGTATAAGTGCCGGCACATACATTAAAGCTTTTAGAGAAATATTTAATTAGTATACTGCCGTTGGAACTCTCAAGGGACGTGGACAATCTGTCCTACGCAATTAACGAGTATCCTAGTCTACTGAATCTCCTGGTAAGTGGGTCTCAATGGTAAGCAAAAAGAGTGGTAAGTTTTTTGCAAAACAAGTAGAGAATGTTCTCAGTGCTTCCCTTGAAAATATCAATTCTTGTCTAAGAAGTATTTGCATTGTTTGTTTTCCACCACCATGAAGCCAAGACATAAAATGTAAGAAAACATCCTAAAATATTCTTGCTTACATTATTATTATGATTATTTCACCTGCAGTTCTTTAAGGTACTGTCATCAATGAGGGTCCTAGGTCTTAGAGCATTTAAGCTGTAATGACAGGAACCACTCAACTAGACAACCATCCTAGACATTGTTCCTACTATCTTGCAGAGAGGAGTGACTCACACACTGTTATAGTCACTGGCATGACTCGGTCGGGGATTGCACCCTCGACCTTCCTGCCACAAGACTACCAGTCGATTCTTAACAACAACGCCTTTTTTCGTCGAACGTATTTTGCAGTGACACCGGTGTAAAATTATATATGAAGAAGACGTATGGTTTCGAAGATCAGGATTCAGGACATATCACAATTGCATTGTAACTAATCTCGTTAATACTACGTTTCTAAAGATGATCAAATCAACTCGATGGAAATTTATAAAACTCGAAATTTGATCAAAATTTGGGCTGAATTGCCAGAAAAGTTTCTTAAGGGTTTCTTATCATACACTAAGAATTTTTGCCTTATTGAGAGGAATGCCACAGAGAACAAACTTTTATGCTTATCTTTTTTATTGCAGTGCTTGCACAAAAACTGAAGAGTGTTTATGTCTTTACAAAAGAATCATTTCAATGCCATCGAAATCGTCTAACTTGACATAATCGTCTGTTCCATCAGGAAACAAGATTCGGTATTCGTCTAATCTGCTGTTATACCATTGAATGGTTCCCGTGTGCCATCCATTATCATAATGAGCTCGTACTTTTCTGTTTGACATTATGTGATCATTAAAAACGAGGGAAAAACTTTACCTCTCAAAATTTCTCAGTTTCTTAGAATAGAGTGAGCTTACTACATAGTTTCTTAGGTTTTCGAGCTCGAGCGACTAGAGTTTCTTATAAACTGGTTTCTTATAAAAAAAAATACGTGTAATAGGAATAACGTTTTGTTTTTATTATTATTGTTAGTTTTATATTCCAAGGACTACGTTGACTACGTTGGCTTTGAAAACAATACATCAACTAAATACAAAGAAACTAACTGATTAAACAGTTTGGACAAAAAGCAGCAGTGGTAGCATGTTTGCCAGTGTATCCTAACGTATCCTTGCCTGACTGTCTGAGACGGGTAAACTTTTTTCCAGCAATCAAAATGTTTAAAAACCGATAGGTAAAAAAAGAGTATCATGAAACAAAATATTTTTTTCCTTTTCTTTTAATTTAATTTCTTTTTTTAATTGTTAAGCGCTTCTGATCGAACGTTTTTTTATTCTCTTTATTCATTTAGCACGTGCCTTTTTTCTCTCCTCCTGTGTGATCTTTTTAAGAAGAGAAACGATTTCCACCTTACGTTTGACAGCACGCATGTTAGAGTGCGTAACCTTTTTAAAACAAAGCTAATAAAAAGTTGAAGTTTTCTCTCTATACGTTTTGAGTGTATTGTTACACTGATAAAAGATTGGTTTTACCAGAGGTTGTGACTTCGAATCTGCTTCTGGTTGAACACAAGTTGCACGAGCCGTTTATAAAGAAATTTGACATTTATTGATACAGTGATACAGAGCAGGTGGATATAGGCGGCGAGCGACGCCGCCTTGGCGGCTAGTCTATATACAGTGTGTCCCAGAGAATTTCGGCCTGAGATTTTAACAAGCTATAACTTTTCATACATATGTCAGATTTTAGAGATTTTTACATCATTCGATAGCATTTCTTTCAAGGATTTTAAAAGCCCATATTTTAAATAATTTAGTCCAACACCTTTGTAGTAAAAAGGATTTCTTTAGACTGTCACGGTCATTAACTCCTTAACTAGCCGCCAAGGCGGCGTCGCTCGCCGCCCATGTCCACCTGCTCTGTATCACTGTATCAATAAACGTCAAATTTCCTTATAAACGGCTCGTACAACTTGTGTTCAACCAGAAGCAGATTCGAAGTCACAACCTCTGGTAAAACCAATCTTTTATCAGTGTAACAATACACTCAAAACGTATAGAGAGAAAACTTCAACTTTTTATTAACTTTTGTTTTAAAAAAGTTACGCACTCTAACATGGGTGCTATCAAACGTAAGGGGGAAATGGTTTCTTTTCTTAAAAAGATCACACGGGAGGAGAGAAAAAAGGGCACGTGCTAAATGAATAAAGTGAATAAAAAAAAAACGTTCGATCTGATTAAAATAGATTAAAAGAAATCGATTAAAAGAAATTAAGACAACTATTAAGACAAAAGCAAACAAAAAATATTTTGTATCATGATACTCTTTTTTTACCTATCGGTTTTTAAACATTTTGATTGCTCGAAAAAAAGTTCACCCGTCTCAGACAGTCAGGCAAGGATACGTTAGGATACACTGGTAAACCGCACATGCTGCCAAGTTCTGCCGCTGCTGCTTTTATGTCCAAAACATTTAATCAGTTAGTTTCTTTATATTTAGTTGATGTATTGTTTTCAAAGCCAAGTCAACGTGGAATATAAAACTAACAATAATAATAAAAACAAAACGTTATTCCTATTAGTTCATCAGCCAAAAAAAGTCACATTCGATTGGGGGTTGCAATGTATTTGCTTCGAACTCACGTCGCACACACACAAAAAAAATAATTTCGCTCACAACTCAATCTACCATTTTGCGTGACTTACAGACAAACAAACAAACAGACAGAGAATCGGCTATTAATATATAGACTAGCCGCCAAGGCGGCGTCGCTCGCCGCCCATGTTCAGTATGCGTTGTGTCACCTACCAATGAGTTCACGAAAAATAATATTAAGGAATCGACAATGGAAAGTGCTACCATCTTGTAGAGCTCGAAATTCTGAGCAAGAAAATGCATAGGATCATATGTCTATGATGCATCGTTTCGGAGATATCGTCGATCAAAAGTTTTGATGACGTCATAGAACCCCCGTCCCCAAAAATTTTGCCCAAAATTTTTCCTCACCCCATGGCCAATATCGTGAACCCCAAAAAACGTCAGTTATCCCTATTGGTTACGGAGATAATTTTCCCTAAACGTCGCGTTCGATTAGGGTCTCAATACAATGGTTTCACACTGACGTCGCGCACAAGAAGAGAAATAATTTATGTGTGATCTTATATTGCTGACTCTCCGATTTCTTTCGCAGTTCACATCTACCATTTTGCGTGACTTACAAACAAACAAACAAACGGAGAATCGGCTATTAATATATAGACTAGTATCCCGGGTAAAATTCTTTACCGAGTTTAACTTCGAAAACGTGAAGTCTAATCCGCCATTTCCGTGTACGTAACCCGTGACGGAAAAATAAATCATAAAATCGCAACTCAAAAGTGTGCCCATGTTGTAGAGCTCGAAAAACTGATCAAAAAAGTGTATGGGATCGTTTCGCTACGATCAACCGTTGCAGAGATGTCGTCGATCAAAGATTTTGATGACGTCATAGCCGCAGTACCAAATAAAATTTAGGCCCAAATGTTGCGTTACCCCGTCACCCGTATCGCGCACCCTTAAAAACGTCAGTTATCCCTATTGGTTCTCGAGATATTTCCCTAAAAACGTCGCGTTCGATTGGGGATGCAATGCAATGGTTCCCCGTGATTTTAAAAAAACTGACGTCAAATGATGCCACGTGCTTTTGGAATGATCGTGAAAAAAGTGTCTCTCGCTCTACGTGGTTTTACGCGCACATAAGAGGACGATGACCGTAAATCTAAACTAAATATATCACTCTCTAAAATAAAAGTGGTATGCACAATCGCCGATTATTATAATAAGACTAGACGCCAAGGCGTCGTCGCACGCCGCCAACGATCAACATGCATTTGAGGTAAAACATTTCTTACCGGTTTTTATTTCGAAAATGAACCCGTGTCCCGTGTAAGCGTATGAACGTTGTTGTATGTACTGATAAAAAAAACTGACGTCAAATCAATGATACAGTAGAATCTGACGTCATTATAGAGAAAAAAACGTTCTCACTGCTGCGTGGTTTTACGCGGACAATATAGGAAATCCTACGTAAAATTTAGTTAAATATATCACTCTCTAAAATAAAAGTGGTATGCACAATTGCGAATTAGTATAATAAGACTAGTATCTCGCGTAAAAGTTTTTTACGGCTTTAATTTCGAAACGGATGTGCAAGAATCCCCCGTTCCCGTGTGAGAACCCCGTGACGAAAATTTCAATTACGGAATCTGGGCTGGAAAGTGTACTGATGTTGTAGACCTTGAAAAACTGAGCAAAAAAATGTATGGGATCGTTAAGCTACGATCAACCGTCGCAGAGATATCGTCGATTAAAGATTTTAATGACGTCATATCCGCAGTACCAAATAAAATTTTGACCCAAATATTGCGTCACCCCATTACCCGTATCGCTGACCCCAAAAGACGTCAGTTATCCCTATTGGTTATCGAGATATTTCCCCAAAAACGTCGCGTTCAATTGGGGATGCAATGCAATGATTCCCCGTGATCATAAAAAACCTGACGTCAAATGATGCCACGTGCTATTATACTAATCGTGAATGTGTCTTGCGTGGTCGAACTGCCGCTATATGACCACGATTAAGAAGATTTTGACCATTAAAAAAACAAAAACAAAACACTCTCTAAGTTAAATGTGTTACACACGCACGCGGATTAGTATAAGTAGACTAGTATCTCGCGTAAAAAATTTTTACGGCTTTAATTTCGAAAAGAATCTGCAGAAATACGACGCGTTCCCGTGTGCGTACCCCGTGACGAAAATTTCAATTACGGAATCGGGACTGGAAAATGTACCCATGTTGTATAGCTTGAAAAACTGAGCAAAAAAATGTATGGGATCGTTTCGCTACGATCAACCGTTGCAGAGATATCGTGAATTAAAGATTTTAATGACGTCATATCCGCAGTACCAAATTAAATTTAGGCCCAAATGATGCGTCACCCCGTCACCCGTATCGCGGACCCCAAAAAACGTCAGTTATCCCTATTGGTTCTCGAGATATTTCCCCAAAAACGTCGCGTTCGATTGGGGATGCAATGCAATGGTTCCCCCGTGATAAGATAAAAATAACTGACGTCACGCCGCGTGCTATTATACTAATCGTCAATTGTCAATGGTCTAACGAAAAAATGACCACGATTAAGAAGATTTTGACCATTAAAAAAACAAAAACAAAACACTCTCTAAGTTAAATGTGTTACACACATTGCGAATTAGTATAAGTAGATAGTATCTCGCGTAAAAGTTTTTTACGGCTTTATTTTCGGGAAGGATGTGTCGAAAATAGGTGACGAAAAATTAAACCATGGAATCACATATAGAAAGTGTACCCATGTTGTAGAGCTTGAAAAACTGATCAAAAAAATGTATGGGATCGTTTCGCTACGATCAACGGTTGCAGAGATATCGTCGATTAAAGATTTTGATGACGTCATATCCGCAGTACCAAATAAAATTTAGGTCCAAATGTTGTGTCACCCAATCACCCGTATCGCGGACCCTAAAAAACGTCAGTTATCCCCATTGGTTCTCGAGATATTTCCCCAAAAACGTCGCGTTCGATAGGGGATGCAATGCAATGATTCCCCGTGATCATAAAACATCTGACGTCAAATGATGCCACGTGCTTTTGGAATGATCGTGAAAAAAGTGTCTCTCGCTTCTACGTGGTTTTACGCGCACATAAGAGGACGATGACCGTAAAAATTAAACAAATATGTCACTCTCTAAAATAAAAGTGGTATGCACAACGCGAATTAGTATATATAGACTAGTATCTCGCGTAAAAGTTTTTTACGGCTATAATTTCGAAAAGGATGTGTCGAAAATAGGTGACGAATAATTAAATCACAAAATCGTGACTGGAAAGTCTTCCCATGTTGTAGAGCTCGAAAAGCTGATCAAAAAAGTGTATGGGATCGTTTCCCTACGATCAACCGTTGCAGAGGTATCGTCGATCAAAGATTTTAATGACGTCATGTCCGCAGTACCAAATAATATTTAGGCCCAAATGTTGCGTCATCCCGTCACCCGTATCACGGACCCCAAAAAACGTCAGTTATCCCTATTGGTTCTCGAGATATTTCCCCAAAAACGTCGCGTTCGATTGGGGTTGCAATGCAATTCCTCCGTGATGCGATAAAAATAACTGACGTCACGCCGCGTGCTATTATACTAATCGTCAATTATCAATGGTCTAACGAAAAAATGACCACGATTAAGAAGATTTTGACCGTAAATTTTAAGAAAACACAACACTCTCTTAAATAAAAGTGGTATGCACACACGCGGATTAGTATAAGTAGATAGTATCTCGCGTAAAAGTTTTTTTACGGCTATAATTTCGAAAAGGATGTGTCGAAAATAGGTGACGAAAAATTAAATCACAAAATCGTGACTGGAAAGTGTTCCCATGTTGTTGAGCTCGAAAAGCTGATCAAAAAAGTGTATGGGATCGTTTCGCTACGATCAGCCGTTGCAGAGATATCGTCGATCAAAGATTTTAATGACGTCATATCCGCAGTACCAAATAAAAGTTAGGCCCAAGTGTTGCGTCACCCCGTCACCCGTATCGCCGACCCTCAAAAACGTCAGTTATCCCTATTGGTTCTCGAGATATTTCCCCAAAAACGTCGCGTTCGATTGGAGATGCAATGCAATGGTTCCCCCGTGATAAGATAAAAATAACTGACGTCACCCCGCGTGCTATTATACTAATCGTCAATTATCAATGGTCTAACGAAAAAATGACCACGATTAAGAAGATTTTGACCGTAAATTTAGAAAAAACACAACACTCTCTAAAATAAAAGTGGGATGCACGATTGCGGATTAGTATAATAAGACTAGTATCTCGCGTAAAAGTTTTTTACGGCTATAATTTCGAAAAGGATGTGTCGAAAATAGGCGACCAAAAATTAAATCACAAAATCGTGACTGGAAAGTGTTCCCATGTTGTAGAGCTCGAAAAGCTGATCAAAAAAGTATATGGGATCGTTTCGCTACGATCAACTGTTGCAGAGATATCGTCGATCAAAGATTTTAATGACGTCATATCCGCAGTACCAAATAAAATTTAGGCCCAAATGTTGCGTCACCCCATCACCCGTGTTGCCGACCCTAAGAAACGTCAGTTATCGCTATTGGTTCTCGGGATATTTCCCCAAAAACGCCGCGTTCGATTGGGGATGCAATGCAATGGCTCCCCCGTGATACGACAAAAATAACTGACGTCACGCCGCGTGCTATTATACTAATCGTCAATATTATCAATGGTCTAACGAAAAAATGACCACGATTAAGAAGATTTTGACCATTAAAAAACAAAAAAAAAAACACTCTCTAAATTAAAAGTGGGATGCACACACGCGAATTAGTATAAGTAGATGGTTAATAAAAGTAAGTTTTCACGTGCGATTATTCTTTTGTTTGTTAAGAAGATGTCGTGGTGTTATTGAACACACTAAAATTATAATGTCATCACAAAGTTAAAAACTGTGAGACGGGGGCTTCTACAAAATGTTTTGACATCATATGAGCAATCTTTAGTTGCTATACAAAAACTTTTCTCCACTGAGATCCAGAGTCTATCAGAGTTGAGAAGTAAAATTGTTGACGCAGCAAATAATCTTAGACAAAATCAAAATTATATTCGCCACTGTTTATGACTGCAAGAGCAAATCGCTGTGTCCAGAGAAACGGGGGACATGTTGAGACAGCTTAAAGTTTTGTTTTTAATGACTCTTGTGTTTTACAGTCATTTGACGTGTTATGGTTTTTTATAATGACCTTTGGTAGCTGTTATTGAAAGACGTGTTAATTAACCATTAAGAAGATAATTTGATTTTTTCATGGTAAAATCCTTAATTGTTTCCAAACTAAAAGGTTTTGGAGTACAAAATGTATATTTTTAAAATCTATGAATAAAATCCTATCGAATGGTGTAAAAATTGCTGAAATTTGATATATATGTGAAAAGTTATGAGCTGTCTCAGACCGAAATTCTCTAGGACACACTGTATTAATAGCCGATTCTCCGTCTGTCTGTCTGTTTGTTTGTTTGTTTGTTTGTAAGTCGCGCAAAATGGTAGATTGAGTTGTGAGCGAAATTATTTCTTTTTTTGTGTGCGACGTAATACATACAAATACATTGCAACCCCAATCGAACGTGACTTTTTTTGACTGATGAACTAATAGGAATAACGTTTTGTTTTTATTATTATTGATAGTTTTATATTCCAAGGACTACGTTGGCTTTGAAAACGATACATCAACTAAATACAAAGAAACTAACTGATTAAACAGTTTGGACAAAAAGCAGCAGTGGTAGAACGTGGCAGCATGTTTGCCAGTGTATCCTAATGTATCCGTGCCTGAGACGGATAAACTTTTTTTTCGAGCAATCAAAATGTTTAAAAACAGAGTATCATGAAACAAAATATTTTTTTGCTTTTCTTTTAATAATCTAATTTCTTTTTTTAATTGTTATGCGCTTCAGATCGAACGTTTTTTTTTTTCACTTTATTCATTTAGCACCTGCCTTTTTTCTCTCCTCCCGTGAGATCTTTTTAAGAAAAGAAACCATTTCCCCCTTACGTTTGATAGCACCCATGTTAGAGCGCGTAACTTTTTTAAAACAAAAGTTAATAAAAAGTTGAAGTTTTCTCTCTATACGTTTTGAGTGTATTGTTACACTGATAAAAGATTGGTTTTACCAGAGGTTGTGACTTCGAATCTGCTTCTGGTTGAACACAAGTTGTACGAGCCGTTTATAAGGAAATTTGACGTTTATTGATACAGTGATACAGAGCAGGTGGACATGAGCGGCGAGCGACGCCGCCTTGGCGGCTAGTACATCGTTGAAAACTTTCAAGCAATTCATAATGAGGGGAAATTTAGAATATACTTTCCGACAGTGAAAAGATATGTGACATTTAATGATAACTGATTAGCAAGTGGATGTTGCAAAAATCTTTGCAGCTTCATTTTTACTTATTAATGGTATTGCAATAAACATAACCTAAATAAAGCCAATTATTAAAGTTTACAAATATCTAGGTTTTGTGAACAATGATGTAAAAGCTGTCAAAAACAAGATGAAGTGTTTTTTTTCCTTCTGAAGCGAAGAAGAGAACTTCTTTTTACGTAAGGTACAGTTGTGTCTCAGAATGTTTTATCCACAAACTTTCAATGCGTTTTTTTTGAAAAATTATTTGTCAAATTTTCGCGATTTATGTACAATATGAAAGCTCTTTTCAAGGTCTGTCTCAAAATATCAGATTTAAAGCAAAATGATAATTCTTTCGAAAGTTATTGAGGAAAACATCATGGTTTCAGATCATTAATTTGCTAAAGATCAATTAACGCTTGTAATAATATATACAGTGTGTCCCAGAGAATTTCGGTCTGAGATTTTAACAAGCTATAACTTTTCACACACATATCAAATTTTAGAGATTTTTACATCATTCGATAGCATTTCTTTCAAGGATTTTAAAAACCTATATTTTAAATAATTTATTCCAACACCTTTGTAGTAAAAAGGATTTCTTTAAACTGCCACGGTCATTAACTCCTTAATGGTTAATAAAAGTAAGTTTTCACGTGCGATTATTCTTTTGTTTATTAAGAACATGTCGTGGTGTTATTGAACACACTAAAATTATAATGTCATCACAAAGTTAAAAATTGTGAGACGGGGGTTTCTACAAAATTTTTTGACATCAATCCTAAGCAATCCTAAGTTGCTTCAAAAACTTTTCTCCACTGAGATCCAGAGTCTATCAGAGTTGAGAAGTAAAATTGTTGACGCAGCAAATAATCTTAGACAAAATCAAAATTTTATTCGCCACTCTTTATGACAGCAAGAGCAAATCGCTGTGTCCAGAGAAACGGGGGACATGTTGAGACGCTTGAAGTTTTGTTTTTAATGACTCTTGTGTTTTACAGTCACTTGACTTGTTATTGTTTATGATAATGACCTTTGATAGCTGTTATTGAAAGATGTGTTAATTAACCATTAAGAAGATAATTGGATTTTTTTATGGTAAAATCCTTAATTGTTTCCAAACTGAAAGGTTTTGAAGAACAAAATGTATATTTTTAAAATCTATGAATAAAATCCTATCGAATGGTGTAAAAATTGCTGAAATCTGATATATGTGTGAAAAGTTATGAGCTGTTAAAATCTCAGACCGAAATTCTCTGGGACACACTATACAACAAGTTTACAAACACAATAAGACGATCATAAGCTCAAAATTAAAAAAAACTGTTTTTAGTTTTAGTTTTTCAACAACACGTTATGGGTTTTGAATGCACAAAAGTAGCATTAAAATATTGAATACAGTGTGTCTCTGAGAAATTTAGCCCGAAGGTTTAACATCTAATAACTTTTCATACAGTGATTTGTTTTTAGCAGTTTTTATACCATTAGAAAGAGCATTTGTTGGCTTTCTGGAGATATAATAAATAGACATTGAAAATTTATAATTTCCAAGTTGTAACAGTTTTTTGGCATCTAACGCATCACTACTTTCTTAATGATCGATTAACACCTTCTTTAATGAGTCTATGTGTCTTTGATTTTGAACATGAATCTATTCAAATAATATTGAATCTTTGATTTTCAACTGGGAATAAAAATTATGTGTTAAATAAATATAAAATTTCTTTGTTAAAATGACTTTTAGTTTTATTGTTTACATTTGTAACATTTTGTAGTTTTTATTGTAAGAATGTGTTAATCGATCATTATAGTTTAAATGATCCGTTACCTCTAGAAAATCTCTTTTAACTTCTTAACCATCCATAAATGCAAAGTTTTTTTTGAATTATAAGATAGTTTGCAGAATTATTTTTCTGATGGGGTTTGAATTGCTAAAAACTGACAAGTGTATAAAAAGTTATTAGTTGTTGAATTTTTGGGCTAAATTTCTCAGAGACACACTGTACATTCAATAACCAAGACAAAAGGTTATTGCCTCATTAAAACATCGTTACAGTATGTGTTAATTGATCTTTAACAAACTAATGATATGTAATCATGATATTTTCCTCAATAACTTTCGGAAGAATTATCATTTTGCTTCCAATCTTTCATAGCCTTCAAATGGTACATAAATCGCAAAAATTTGACAAATAATTGTTCAAAAAAATGCATTGAAAGTTTGTGGATAAAACTTTCTGAGATATACTGTATTTCAATCGATTATACCTGAACAAACGTTGGTAATTGTCACTAGGTTTCCATTCCAAAACACAACGTTCTCCTTCCTTAAGTACAGGACAGTCGCAAAATTGTACTGAAGAAATTGATAAAGAGATTCTTGTGGAGAAGATCGAAACAGGAGAAAAGAGCAGAGGGACGGTTAAGGGTGATTTTTTTTCATCTGATTTTACAAACGTTTCCGAGTAACAAACCCAGAATAGTCAGGAAAAAAATAAAATTATAAAATAAGTTTTTTTGTTAGAATAAAAAACGTTTCTTTTACATAGGGATAAAATATGCTTCACTTTTTCGTGTCTTCATTTTTTGTAAAATCTTGTTTCTAAGAAAACAAAACAGCCATGGACATTACGACAACTCAAAGGCAACAAGTGTGCTTTGATTCACGTCCAAACTCTTTGAAATAACCTCTTAATCAAGAAATACTCACTGCACTGTCCGCTGTACAACAACCAAACTTTTCCTTTCGATTGACATTTAGCGTAAGCCAATAAACATCTGTTGCTGTAGGTTTTACCGTCAGAACCGCATTGTGGGAAGAATTCTTTAGTACAGGCAGCGCTACAGGTGGTACCTAAACATCAACCATCGGCTGTCGGAAAAAAATTCGTAAAAACTAATGGCCAGGGCAAAAAAAGTGTGTCATTCTTACCACAATCTTCGATTTTTTTGCCACGGTTGAAGAACTGAGCGTTGCAGCCACCACAGAAGTTGGCACGGCATACTGCTCGCGGATACTTAGGGCAATACGCCTGCTGACATGGGTCTGATTTACAACCTACAATTGGTACACCTTTGGGGCACTCTCCTGCAAACAATCAGATTTATTACTTAGCTACCATCCCACGAATGACGTCATCACAAATTGATCACATTATATATGATGAAACTTACCGCACTCTCCACCATGGGCGCGTCGAACTGCGCCATTACTTCGGCACATTGCACCTCTCAACGAACACATATTAGAGTATGTTTTTCCGTTCGTTCCGCACTGAGGATTGTATTCATACGTACATGTACGGAAACGTTGGCATCGCTTTTCTATAAAGGTGCGAAAATATAGAAATCAACTTGTATTCAAATCAACTGTGACGACATCAGGAAATTGACATTTTCTCTTACCGCAATCTCCGAAATGTCTGAGATAAACTTGTCCGTTCGTCTGGCAAGTTTTCTTTTGAAGCTTGCAAAGAGAACGATACACTTTTCCGTCAGTACCACACACAGAGCCAATATGACGTCTCGGACATTTAATAGGACATGACGGCTTTTCTAAATGAAGATGAAATTACTGTTTCATGTTTACTCCATCCAAAGATTCAAAAACTGAACATTCTCTTTGTAATATTTGTAGTTCTGTTCATATTTACTTTTATTGTAATTGCAAAATAATTCCGTCCGCAAAAATGCTTTTATGTATTATACTTTTGAAGGTATATTCATTTAGTAATATTACTTTGGAATTGAAAAATTAAAATTTACATTCTTCATTATGAAAGTAGAAGAGAAAAGCTGATTAAGTCATGAGAGAGTTGGTCCACACCTGGATTATATGGCAACAAACCGAATGTATAAAAGACCATTAAATGTGAATTTGACGTACCACATTCGCCTTTATACTTCAATTGCACTCTTCCGCCACTCTTGCAAATAACGTAATTCATCATACAATTGTTTCCGTGCGTTTGACCGTCTGTTCCGCAATACGGATCGTATTCTCTCGTGCAGATTGATGAGCATACTCCTGAAGAGAATAATGAATTGGAGTTGAGCACTGAACGGCGACGAAAACCTTATCACACGAGGAATTTGTCTTACTGCATTTTCCTGGGTAGGAAAATTTCACTTTTCCATCAGTGGCGCAGGACTTAGCCTGTAATACGCATAAGCTACTGTATGTAACGCCATCTGAACCACACTGTGGTGCATAGATGGCTGGACAGATTGGACGGCATCTCGGTTTATCTAAAAAGCGTAGACTCGTAGATACCAGATATCTCTTTTTGTTGAGATCTCTTATAATTCCACGCATGCGCAATGATATCGATCTATATTTATATCTACATAAATGATGATGTTTTTAGTTGAACTTGCTTACCACAACTTCCATCGTATGCAAAATTAACTTTTCCACCACTTTTACATATAACTCGATCTAACTCACATCGGTTGCCGTACGTTAAGCCATCGCTGCCACATTTAGGATTGCTTCGCCTATTACAGTGTTTTTTGCAATAGCCTGAAATTCAATAGAAAGTAAAGAAGAAAAAACATTTCGGAAATAAAAATATCAGGAGAACAGCTAAACTGTCGCAGTGTTTTCGCAGAGACAATAGATTCAGAATTGATAATAAACTGATCATACCACAAGGTCCATTGTGCATTTTGAAAATTGTTGAACGTGTTGTACAGGCTTCTAACTTCAGGTGACACTCAGAGGAGTGAGTTTTACGATCGCTTCCACATATTGGATTGTATAATGCAGGACAGACGGAAGGACATGGATGATCACCGTCTGAAACAAGATTGAAGTACAGAAAAACTTCCTCTAACAATGGAATCTGCTGATCAAACATCATTGAACACGTATTCGCGAAACCTTTCTCATACGGTAGTTTTAAAATCTATACGATGATGAAATTAAACGAGAACTGATAAAAACTAGTGCAAATCATTGGATAGTTCTGTGGAAATCCTTGATAAAAACTCTATTCTTTTTTCCATCCAACTACAAGACTATTGCCATCGTCAGGGCATTAGCTAGGCCTCACATTTTCCCAATAAGTCCAATCATATTCAACTTGCCAATTACGTCTACATTGTTTTGGCTTACACAATGTTCCCTAAGACCCCAAGCTGAAAGGTGGCTGGTGTACCAACTTCCCAACACAGTAAAAAACGTCATCTTCCCTAAAGTTCTAGCTAACGCTCCGATCGTGCAGGTCACATGTCAACATTTAACCAGTCAATGCTCATTATTCTCGTGTGATCATACGAGTGCACAAGAAACAATGATGTTAAAAATACAAACAAGATTAACGATACACAGTTTTCCGCTACATACATACCTGAAGTAACGAAAGCTCTTACACCAACCTTCAAGGCAAATCTTCGAGCTGGTAGAAATTTTAAAACAGACTTTTATTCATTTATACATAGTTATTTCATGTTTCATTTAGTTGTTTTTTTAAACTCACCACAAGTCACCTTGCGTCCACGTTTGAAGAACTCAGCGTTACAACCACCACAATAATTCGCTCGACATTCCGCATCAGGACTTGATGGGCACGTTGCAGTATCACAAGGATTAACTAAGCAATTCACAATGGGAACATCTTTTGGACATTCTAAATACCAACCCAATCAGAAATTGTTATTTGAAAATCTGGGATCGATATAAAAATAAAAAACATCAAAGTTTATAGAGAGAGATGGTTTGGAAGCAATTGTTCTATGTTTTTGTTACAAATGTGCACCATCACACTACATTAACTCCTTTGAAATTCTTTGTTTTTACTGACAATCTCCCAGGAGGGTCTGTAACTTGACAAAAGATATGACGTTGAAATTCAAAAGCTGATAGTGCACATCTATTGTATTTCAACATCGAGTAGAGTCATTAGGATTTTCTTTGAAGTTTATCGCTAATTTGATTGACTATCATGCCGCTTTCCAAACCATATTTTCGATAAACTATGAAAACATTAACTTATTAACCATGTACCTCTGCAAGGGCCCTGATGAGCTACTTCAAGACTTGGTTTCTTGCATTTCTCGATTTCAAACAAACATTCATTATCCAAAGTACGACCATCAGAACTGCAGACAGGTAAATAGATGAACGGACAAACTTTGGCACATTTTTTCTCGTAACCTGGAACATTAAAGCAGAAAGAAGATAGAATCCAAAGAACTAAAAAATCATCTTGAAAGCAATCTCAAAATAAACTGACCAGAATGAACAATCTTATATCCTATCAGGGAAATGTCTTTTGTTACTTCAAGACTGCCATCTTCAGGTGCAGAAAATGAATAAGCTAAATCATGGAAATAATCTCCAGCTTTGATAGAATCTTCTGGACCTCTACACCATCCCATGCTTAAAGATGCTTCTATAATGTACGGTACTTCTAACTTCTTCACAGACAACTGATAGGGAATAACATATCCAGGTAACAACTTAGGATCTTCCTGTTGTGTGGATGACAAAATAGGAACATCACAGTCCTCGTATCCTCCTTCACAGAGACGTTCTTCTAAAACCTTCACAGTTAAACATGAACCTTTTGGCAGAACAGCAGGTATTGTTGGAGAGAACACGATGTTTCCTTTCACAGTTATATTATCGCCTGAAAGCATGAAAAAAACATTATACATTATGTTTATGATGCAGCATCTTTTGCAAACAATGGAAAAGTTGATTTCGACAAGAAATTGATTTGATGAGCGAGCAGGCGGTTCAAGAATGCGATAACACTATGAATGTAACTATTACAAATTCAAGTTTTTATGGCAAGAAAAAATAAATGTTTGCTATATTATATATCACTGGAAAGCATTTTTCATAAGTTATTAAATGATATTAGTGCTATTTAAAATTTTGTCCTACTAATAAGAATTTAGAAGGATTGGTAAATTCACTCCACATCTTCAAAAGAGCGACTTCTTTTACAAAACTACTCAGTTTCTAATGCTCATTACACTCTTGATAGAATCGCAAAAGATGTTAGTAAAAACATTTTTAGTTTTTCCTGGGAAGTGATTTGTTTAGTCTATACTTTAAGTTTATTTCCTAATAACTTGGTGTGATGCTACACTATGTAATACCTGCCACACTATGTAATAATCTTTTGCCACACTATGTTATAACAGACCTGCCACACTATGTAATAAAATGAGAGATGCATGCAATGAAGAAAACATTCTTGTTGCGGATTCTAAGCTCAAACATTGGTGAAAAATGGAAAACAATTTAGAACATTGTGAGTTTTGTATGCTCCATTACCACTCTTATTGAATCGGTTAGAATAAATCGCAAAGAGTCGGGACCTACTTTGATTGTTTGCTTGATAACAGTTTGTTTCGAACTATCCTTTCTCTCTCTCTCCATAATACGTAGCCAAACAAATATAGAGTGTAGCTCCAAACGAGATTTTGGCAAACTTAGTTCGGGATACTTGCACACTTTTTTAATAGTGGCGTCACAAACACATTCGGCATTTTTACACGGCACCATAATTTCATTTCATTTGGGTTTTTGACAAAAAATACATATCAAGTTTGTTTCTCGTGTGTAATTCAGAAATGTTTGTGAAGTTGGCGAAGAAGGAAAAAAGAAAAAAATGGAAATAAAGTGAGTTTGTTAACAATGAACTGCAGAACTTTGTATTGAGACTAATTTTTAAATGTTCGTGGGACAAAATTTAAGAATTATCTTTTTAACTTTGTTATTTATGAGACATCTACTCATCCCCATCTCTAATTAGCACCCCTTCCTTCAAGTCAAAAGTATTTTTATAAGCTTCCACACCCATTTTTAAGATTTTACTCGGTCCAAGGAGCTTGAAACCATGAACACGATTTTTCTCAAAATTTTCAGCAGTTTTTTACTAAGAATTTAAACTTTATAATATTGATAATAATATTATTCAAAAAAATCCCAATAATTGATTTATATACCTTATTACATAGTGTGGCAAGTTTTATTACATAGTATGGCAGACTTTGTTACATAGTGTCGCAGGTATTACATAGTGTGGCCGTGTGGCATAACACTTGAGAATGGTTCACTTTTCGGAAAAACGAAGAAACACGTTTTTACCAAAAACTATATACTTGAGCATGGTGGTTTACTTGAAAGAGCTTTTTCAGTTTTGCAAAAGAGATCCAAAATGTAGTAGGAACTTTGCTAAAAAACTGAGAAAAAACGTTTAAAAATTTTTGCAAAAGATCATATCCTCAGCATGATCATAATCAAAATTAACAACTTAACAAAAAAACTCTAAATGTATAAACGAGAGATATTAATTATAAACAAGAAGCCGCTTGGCTTGAAGACTTCAGGACGTAACACAACGATGCATATTTAGTCTCAAAATACAACATTGCCGAATTGTCAAATTATGTTCAAATCTAATAAAATGACTGGCAAATTCAAAATCAGCAACTTCCAATTGTGAGTTGCAGAAACTTTTATGAATATTGCGGAAATTTCTAAGTTTGATCCAAATTTGGCCCGAATTACCCATTTCTGGTCAAATCTGACAAAATGACTGACAAATTCGTAATCAGCACCTTTCAAATGTGATCGGCGCAAAATTTTTTGAAATTTGAAGAACTTTCTAAATTTGGTCCAAATTTGACCTAAATTGGCCAATTTTAGTAAATTCTGGCAAAATAATTGTCAAATTTGAAATCAGCACCTTTCAATTGTGATCCGTGCAAAATTTCATGAAAATTGAAGAACTTTCGAAATTTGGTCCAAATTTGGCCTAAATTGCCCAATTTTAGTCAAACCTGACAAAATCATTGTCAAATTTGAAATCAGCACCTTTCAATTGTGATCCGTGCAAAATTTCATGAAAATTGAAGAACTTTCGAAATTTGGTCCAAATTTGGCCTAAATTGCCCAATTTAAGTCAAACCTGGCAATATCATTGTCAAATTTGAAATCAGCACCTTTCAATTGTGCTCTGTGCAAATTTTCATGAAAATTGGTCAACTGGAAGTCCTAATTTGACCAAATTTGCGAATTCGGCAACAATGTCATGTAAACGCTGCACGAAAACATTCATAACTTGGAGGAGTAGTAGGAGGTGGAGAAACCACGGGTATTTTAAATACTTTACTCCACCACGGGTGTCCTAAAGTCAACAAGAGCCAGATGGCGCAAAACGGTAGCAGCAAAAGTACTTGCCACAAAAATATTCGAAATTTTACTTAAAGTTCTTAAAAGTTCTGTAAAGGTTATTTCTTGAGATATCTTACTGGTGGAAAGCAGGCATAAAGTCTAATCATAACACACCAGCAACTTAATTTATTAGAAGACAAAGGATTTATACATGCGTGAGCAGTTTATAACGTACGTTTTTTTTATAAGAGCTTATGTAGAAAAAAAATGTATGTTTTGAATTATAATTTCTTAAAACCAAAAATGAATTCGAACAGATAACTGCCTTTTTTTAACTCGATTTTTGAAACCTCGGTGTTCAAAGACAGTACAGATAGCTAACAAACGTAGAAAGTAATAAGAAAGTCTGATCTGAGCTTTACTGACACGAAAAACATATCTATTTTCAAGTGCCAAAGTACATTGATTCGTAACTAAAAGTCCCAGTTTTATGTAGACCTATTTGATTAGAATCCATTCCTTCATCAATTAAGTGATAAAGTATCAAAGAAAACGTATTTTAAATGATTTAAAACCTTCGAAAATTCAAAAGGCTGCGTTCATTCATTAGAATGTATATTGAGTTTTTAGTTGGGACTCGCAGACTAATTGCCATTTCGACTGGAGTAGTAGTAGTAGGAGTAGTAGCAGGAATCCACGGGTGTTTTAATACGGTATATTCGCTTTCGCTGCTACCGTAACAAGAGCCAGATGGCGCAAAACGGTAGCAGCCAATTTGCTTCTGAAAATTATAAAGGAGTTCTTTAATTCTCTAGCACAAGCCATACTACTACGTCAGTAAGCGATATTTTTTTCAATGTTTTTTAGTTTCATTAAAAATTTTAAACCAAATATGTTACTTGAAATTTCTATTATATAGTATATGTTCATAGGCACTGGTACAGACCCCTGCGTACTCGCATTTAGTATCTATCCTCATTGCCTATTGCAGTTGTTCGTTTACCTATCCATATAGTCTGAATATAGTTCAATTAGTATTTCCAATTCCTATCTCCCATCCAATTTTGTCCAATCCAACCTAGTTCATATCTCGTCATCTATTCCATTGGTGGTCTACCAGTATCATGTTATTTTTTTAAGTCAAGTTAATTATTTATTTTATTTTCACCTTAAAATATTGAAAATGACAAACAGGCCTTGCATAACCGGTTTATCTTCGTATGGCTACATAGGTTATTTTTTTATTATTACTTCTAGTCGCAGGGACTAGTTATCGTCCCAATTCTGAGTCAATCTTCTAGATATCTAATTACTAACACTCTACTTACCAATTCTACTTTGCTAGCGTAGCCGGTCAGAGCATCTCACTAGTATACATAATATTTTTTATAAATATAAATATTTTTCTAGACTTTGCACATATATACTATATAATATTTTCAGCTGAAGAGCCAAATGTAAATTTTGGAGATTGAAATATACCATTATTATTATTATTATTATTATTATCTTGTTTTTATTAAAATCTCACTGGTGGAAAACAGGCAAAAACGATAAAGTTAGTGATGGTTACTAAAATGATAAGTAAGTGTAAATAGGGTCTAATCATACTAGCATGTAGCCTTAGCTAAAAATGCCCCCGCGCTCAAGCATTCCAATTTGTACAGATAGCAAGCTATACATTAACAACAGAAACGAAAACAAGATTTTGGCCTAACAAAAAATGTTTTGGTTGATTTGAGACCTGATATCAGGCAAACTAAATAATGTTATCTCTTAGGCCTAAGTCACACTGATGCTAATATACCTTTCAAAAAGTGTAAATAAGGCTTAACAAGTAATATCAGAAAGTATTTGCTACAAACAAAAGAAATGTGTGAACTGAAACCATGGATACGTATTTTATAATCAAAATAAAATTTGTTAAACAATCTGTAAGAGCCAAAAGAAAAACAAAAAAACTTTTTCAAAAAAATAAATTAAAGCGAAAAATCCATTAGAAATCTGCGTTTCAAACTTTGATTTAAAACAAAAAGTAGCCAAAGTTTACATAAAAAGACAAGAAGAAAATATAAGAAGGTTTTATTGATCATGATCACACTAGGTTTGGAAGACAGTTAAAGAAGAAAAACACGAAGAACGACAATTTGTAATATGGCTTTCTCGTCTACACAGAAATCCAATTAAAATCTTTTTAAGGCAAGATACCCCCAAAAATCAGTGCATAAAATAAAATTATTGAATGGAAGATTTGGAGCTAAAACATATGCAAAAATAAAATGTATGGTTGGCAAAATTTCGGATTTCAAGCTGTGCTTCAAAATCCTTGTCGTTCACTTCACTAAAACAACACAAAAGTAACATGAAAAATGTCTAAGTAATTTTAGCATACAAACTTCCTAAACAACATAGTATAATATAATAACAAATTAGGAAAAAGATACGAAAAAAAAATTCTGTCTCCCACCTACGGTACCAAAAGCAAAATCAGCTAATAATTGTATACCACCGTGTAACAGCAACACGAAAAGTTGGAAGATGATGGACAAAATCGAAAACTGACTTTCGCCTATGTCGTGAAACTACTATGCCTCCTCGCTCGCTTACGCTCGCTGTGGGGGCAAAAACACCAGAAGTTAATTAATAAAAGACAAAAGAATTATACATGCGTGAGCTGTGCAACGTTTTTATAAAGAAATTTTTTTTACAAGAACTTATGCTGCCTTCCTTGAACTAGATCTTTGAAAGCCACAAAACAGTGCAGTTAGAGCTAACAAACGAGGTGCTATAGGAAGGTTTGAACCGATAACAAGAAAAACAACATATTTCAAATTTCAAGTATCAAAGTATTTTCAGTTAGCAGAAGTAACTATAAGTCCCATTTTTATGTTAACCTATTTCATTATAATTCATTCTTTCATGAGTTCAGTTAGAAAATATTAGAGAAAACGTGTTTTTAAATTTTTGATATGTAAAACATTCAAAAATTCGAAGGCTGCGTTCAATCACTAGAATTTATATGGCGTTATTAGTTGTGTCTCGCAGACTCTAAACCGTAGACTAATTGCCATTTCGACCGGAGGAGGAGGCGGAGGAGGAGGAGTCCACGGGTGTTTTAATACGGTATTCGCTTTCTCTGCTACCGAATAACTCATGTTTACACAAAATGCATGAAAGATCAGTCGAAGAAAAAAAAGATTATTTAATGTGAAAACGTTTATTTGGAAATAAATCGCTTTCTTGTAAAAGCATCCAAGAACTTTCCCTACCACTGAAAAGCTTACAATCTTTTTAGATACATTGCTGGGAAAAACTTTTTTTTGATTTTTTTGATGTATGTAACATATACTGTATCCTTAAGAATTCTGTTTCAATGATGACTTTCAAAATGTTTCAGAAGTTTAGAAAACACAAAGATTGTAATCTACACTTTCTTACGCAGCCTATCAATAATTTACTTGTTGAGTGCATGATCGTATTAACAATAATGTTAGAAGCGTAGTCCTGCGAGGTAAAAATGATTCGAAAAACTTTTCCATCGCTAAATAGAGCATACCTCAGATTCAGGGAAAGCAAACGTAAAACAATGATTTGAACCTTGCATGAATATTTTGTATTCAAGAAGAGGGGGAAGAAGAAGAAGAAAAGGAACATGAAACAGAAGAACTGGACAAGCAGACCCCCAGTTGAAAACAGACTGTGCCCTTTGGACACTTTGCCCCTCCCCCCCCCCCCCCCCCCCCAAAAAAAAAAAAAAAAAAAAAAGTTCAAGACCTTCCGACGGCCCTGAATGTATGTATGTATGTATATATAGCATAGCTAAGAATTTATGACTTTTAAAATGTTGCGGACGTTTAGAAAACACAAAGATTGTAATCTACACTTTCCTTGGTCCTTGATTGACAGTTAGCAGGATTATTGGTAATATTAAAGAGAAAAAATTTATATGTAAATTTATATTTATAATGGTTAATCAATTTATGGTAGCAACTATTTATGACAAACATACCTGCTTTCTCAGACAATGAGGTAATCTTATTTTCTATCAGGAACATGTCTTGTATTACTTCAAGACTGCCATCTTCAGGTGCAGAAAAAAAATACAATTTATCACAGGAGTAATCTCCAGCTTTCAAAGAATTTTCTTTTTCACACCATCCCATTTTCAATGCAGCTGTCACCATATAAGATGATTCGATCTTCCTTACTTGTAACTTATATGGAATACTGCCATCAGCCAACACCTTAGGATCTCTTATTAAAATGGAAGAGAACGCAGGTACACCACAGTCACTTCCCTGACAAGAAAATTCTTCTAAGATCATTACATGTAAGCAGGAGCCTTTAGGCATAGTTTGAAGGAAATTTGGTGGTAAAAGAATCTTCCCTTTTAACGTGATCTGTTCAGAACCTGAGAAAAGTAAGATACAAATCAATTATATTTTGAGAATGAGAACTATTCACAGTTCAATAATAATTTCACATTTTCTAAACTGAAAACTTACGTGAACTAATATCATCTTCGCATATGAAATCATGTGTTTTAAAAAGACTTTTGTCTTTGCATTGGGCATTCTTTAGTTCACAATCATTAGCATATGCTTTCCCATTAGTTCCACAAACAAGTTTGTAAATTTTAGGGCATGGTATAACACAATTACATATAGGTTTTGGTTGACCACGTTTTGTTCTTGTGCCTGGTTTTTCTTTTCCTGAAGCAGGGTCAACACACCAACACTCATTGTTGGAAGCATGGCATTGGAGATCTGTGTAGGACCCATCTGGATTGCATTTTGGAACAAACGCACCAGGTGGAGGTATACCAATGGGAGATGTTTTCCATTTTTCTCTTTCCTCAAAACAGAAAGCTAAAAACACCGTAATAGACCTCACACTTAATTTGTGCTCACATTTTTATAAAGTGCCTGATGTGAAACATACAATCATCATAAAACATTATCCTTACATTTTGATAAGCATTCTTTCAATGTGCAGCGAACAGTTCCCATTCTATCAGCTTTCTTAGCAGCACAAAAACTGAATGTAAATTTATGAATATTAAAACTCAATGATATATTTAAATGAATATATCTTAAAGAATAGAATATTATGATAATACCATGAGTTACAATCTTTCTTAAACGTTTGTCCATCCTGATATTTTTTGCCATTATGATAACAGAAACCTATGAAGAAATTCCTGGATGCAGATGTGAGAAATTTTATTGTTGTTTGCTGGGTTTTCTATGGCCAGCATTCATTTGGTGGTTTAATGACATGAGATGTAACCAATGAAATATCTTTTAGTTACCAGTTTTTTTAGGATAAGCATAATACCGCTTATGATTCTTAAAAAAATAAGGACAACATATTTTGCTAG
This sequence comes from Turritopsis dohrnii, assembly GCA_027922465.2. NCBI lineage: Eukaryota > Metazoa > Cnidaria > Hydrozoa > Anthoathecata > Oceaniidae > Turritopsis > Turritopsis dohrnii. The sequence goes on from BQMF02000002.1 coordinate 3,080,357, forward strand.
GCAACCTTTTACTTCATCATTCTCTTTCTTTTCCTGATCTACTGTGTGTGAAAATCAGTTCTGTTTCTTAACTATGTATACCTGTAGGACATTTAATCGTAGTACACAGCCATTCACCATTTGGAGCACATGAGCTAAGAATAAGTAATTTATCACTTTAGTTCATGTTTTGAATATTAAAGTTAAATAAAACAAAAAGTAACTAACCATGGGTTACAGTCTTCATACCGAACAGAACCCTCATCATATACTTTCCCTTTAAACTGACACTCTAAAAATGAAGAACATTGAAAAACTTGAAATTAAAGAAAAAATATTAAAATGCTAAAAACAAGGAAATAAACATACTGCTAGGACATCCAACCTCTGTACAACCTACATATCCGACTTCATTAGCATTATTAGCAGAACAGGTGCTAAATTATGAAAAAAAGATATTATAGGAATATAAAACAACTTCTGATTTACATTTCAGTGACAATGCAATTTGATGAAAGATTACTCATTCAAAACCTGTATCTATTTAATAAGCAAAGAACGCAAATTTTAAAACGTGTAATATTTGATAAAAATTATTATGAAGCTTTTCGTCAGATAAGTAACATCTTCAAGTATAAACAAAAATTAAAAATTATCTACATTATATACATAATTTAAAAGCCATAATTATCGAAACAAAAAAACCAAGTGCGATTGAACTATCAAAAACCTCTCTTCGTTTGAGTTGGACCAGGAGCGCCTGAAGTATGGACTACATCACAGCTTTATTGACAAAAATAAATTTGTTATAAAGGACCTAGCTATAGAGTTTATTACTGTTTCTGGCTGTATCTATTTCTGAGCATAAAATTCTGGTTAAGTTTCTTTTGTTGAAGTAGAGTATCCAACATTTTTATGCTATCTGCAGCTAAAACAAGATCATAACCCTTTAATTATTACCAGGTATTGCAATCATTTTGGAACGTTTGTCCATCCTTATACTCCTGGCCATTGTAATAGCAGACACCTGAAAAAAATACAACGAAAATCAACCTTCCAAAATCATCATAAAATCTGTGAATAAATGAAGTTTTATTTAACCAGTTGGACATCCAATAATAGTGCAGAACCAATTTCCGTCTTCTCCACAAGTGCTAATAAAAAATAAAAATATGCAAACAGACTTTTGATTTTAGGTATAGCTAGACGAAATAGTAAATGATTGAAATATCTCACCAGGAATTACATTCTTCCCATCTTAGATTACCGGTTTCGTAAAATTTACCATTAAATATACATCCTACAAAAAACTGAATCTTTACAAGAAGCTGGATGTATTTTTCTTATTAATTCTCATTAAGTTAAGTCAATAGTTCAAACTTTTTTTAACATTTTCTTAAAACCTTATTCACTGAAACTTTCTATAAAGACTGGTTTGTGTAAAATATTGACAAATGTTGCAAATCTGTACAACAAAGAGTTTGGATATGCATCCAGTTTGCTAGGGTAAAATATTGTTAAAGAGGTGATTAAACAAATTGTGTCTTTTCTTTCAATCCCCGTACCCTTTTCATTAACATTATCGAATTTAATCAAAGAATCTCGCAGATATATTTTGTTCGGCTTTTTTATCCATTTTTCGAAGATTTTTACAAGGACCGATACACCAAAATATACAAAATATACTTAACAGATTCCTCTAATCAGAAATGAAAAAATTATGTGAAACACCGGTACTTTTTTTTTGACTCACGTTTACACGACACATACGTTTACAGTAAACATACGTTTCGCGAGTTTTTGGACAGCTAATGAAAATAAAACGTCGCGTGAATGAGAGACAGTGAATTTTTTGGAAAAAGGTACTAGAATGGAAAACAGAAATTTCAGTCTACGCAAATAAATCATTATCAAACTCGATGTGAATTAAATACTCCCCCTTTCACAACCATCACCACTACAACTGTCGCCCAAGAATTTTAGGGATAAGCTTCCAAGTTACATAGCCTTAGTAATAATTTCGTCTTTGTTTGATATTATAGAGCTTACTTTGTAAGTCCCCAAAACATTAAAAATGCACCTAATTGCGAGCGTAAGCGAGCGAGGAGGTATAGTAGTTTCACGAGATAGGCGAATGTCAGTTTCCGATTTTGTTCATCATCATCATCTTCATCATCGTTCAACATTTCGTGTTGACGTTACACGGTGGTAACAATTATTAGCTGCCTTTACTATTTTTCGTTTCAAAACATGGTACTGTAAGTGGGAGACAGAGTGTTTTTTCGTATTTCTTTCCTAATTTATTATTAAATTATACTATGTTATTTAGAAGGTTCGTATGCTAAAATTGCTTAGACATTTTTCATATTACTTAATGTGTTGTTTTAGTGAAGTGAACGACTAGGATTTTGAAGCCCAGTGGCGGACCTAGAGGTATGTCGAAATTTGTGTAGGAGAGTGTTAGCAATTTAACCATAAAAGAAAAGCGTTCAAATAATCCCATTGGTAATATAAATTGAATTCACAAATTATGTTAAGGCTCTCCTACACAAATTTCGACATACCTCTAGATCCGCCACTGAGCACAGCTTGAAATCTGAAATTTTGCCAACAACATGTTATTTTTGTATATGTTTTAGCTCTAAATCTTTCAATAAATTTTATTCAATGAACTGATTTTTGGCAAATCTTGTCTTAAAAAGATTTTAATTGGATTTCTGTGTATACAAGAAAGCCATATTACAAATTGTTGTTCTTTGTGTTATTACGGTAGCAGCGTAAGCGAATACCGTATTAAAACACCCTTGGACTCCTACTACTCTACTCCTACTCCTCCGGCCGAAACGGCAGTTTTTAGCCTACGCTTAACAGTCGATCAGATTTCGTTCAGAAAATCATATGAAATCTCACAAAGGAACGCAGTCTAAAAATATTTGAAGGTTATATCCAGCAAACATTCTAAAATAAATTTTTCTAACATTTCATCGCTTAATAATACATGAAGAAAGAGATATTTTGGTAGTAAGGCCTTAAGTTAAAAGTAGTAAGTAGTTACTTTTACTAAAAATGCTTAACATTTGGATGTAAGGTAGCTACGATTTTATCGTCGGTAGTTCAACCTTAACGAACTTTTTAATTACATCTAAAATTTGTCAGCTATCTAAACCGTCATTTTGCGTTAAATATTTCAAAGATCACAGTTTTTGGGAAGGTTTCTTGAGTCCATGGAATCTTTGTTATTGTTTTTAATTTTTTTCGAAACAGACGCGTTTTTTTTACACATAAGTTCTTATAATTTTTTTCTTGAAAAAATTCGACTCATGTATGTACATTTCTTTGTTTTGAAAATTATTTGCTGGTGGCGTTTCTTAATAAGACCCCATTTACATTCGATAAGACCTCTTTACACTAACTATTTTTTTTATGGCAATTTTTGGTCGTGCTTTCGAAAGTATCCTGCTTGCTGCTACCGTTTTGCGCCATCTGGCTCTTGTTCTTCTTAAACTGTCCTCCAAACCTAGTGTGATCATGATCAATAAAACCTTTTTGGATTTCTGCGTAAGCAAGAAAGCCTTTACGATCGTCTTTGTTTTTTTTGGATTTCTGCGTAAGCAAGAAATACTTTACGATCGTCCGTGTTTTTCTGTTTTTTGGATTTCTGCGTAAGCAAGAAATACTTTACGATCGTCCGTGTTTTTCTGTTTTTTCATCTTACTGTCCAAACCTACGCATTTTTGTTTCTTAAATTTCATTGGTTCATAAAAAAGCCGTCTTAATTGTCATTGGTGCATAATGCCCGATTTCTACGAAAGGGTGCTAATTTAGCCACCTCCACTTAAATAGCGATAGTTTATTGGCTGATTTTCGCCATGCCATGTGATCGTCCACAAAACGTTTTAAAAATGGCAGAGAAAGAACGTGTGTAGTTTGCTAAAAGTTTCTTTGATGGAAATATGGCTTTAAAAGAAGTTAATACAGCTTATAATTTTATATAAAGAATTGCATTACTGTTGAGAACTTATCATGTTCACAAAATTAAATTACAGTGTGGTTATTCTGTTTTTTGAAAGAAGTTTTCTTGAAGTTTAAAATATGAAAACAGTGCCAATACATGGTGTGTGGAAGAAAAGGTATTTCTTGTTTTATTTTTGCTCCAAGCCTTTTTAAATATGAAAGACCTTCGTGTATTTTGTATGTGTATGCATGTTTGAAGTCAATTTTTAGAAGCTTTTGGATTTTTAAAGCTCAGCTTAGCTTCCTTTCAGCTCCTCCTCAACATCACCAACATATGCACTTTATACAGCTATTTATACTATATTTAGTAGCAATTTTTGGATGTATTCTGGCTATATCAGCTTATCTCTTTTCTCCCTACGTATGTTGTATTTTTTTTAACTTTTAGATTAGATATGAGCTTTAATTTCTAAGTAATTATTATTGTGATATATTTTTCATTCTGAGGAGATCAATATAGAAACTTTATATATTAGTTTGTGCTGCCCAAAGGATATGTTGGTTACCGCCAGTATACACAATCTTTTTATAGGATTCGTTATATTTAATGTGGTTAAATTAAAGTTTCGTATTGTGTCGATGCACTTTTTTGGAGTACGTGGGTGGCAAATATCCAGTAACAATCATTCAGCTTATTCGTACAAAAAAAACAGATCTTCATAAATGATCTTCGCGATAGCATAAAGAAAAGCCCCTTTTTTATGTTATGGTAGGCTGACTTTCTTGACGAACATTGTCAGTCGCATCAATGTTTTTGTTTATTTAATGCTGATGCTTCTCGAGCTGAATGATGTGACTGTCTTAGTTTTGCAGGACTAGTGTGCTAGTGTTGCATTTTTGTGGCATTTTCAGCAGCAAAGCTTGCAGAAATCCTTCTGCCCGGTAGGGCATCTTGTTCATCTTACTGTCCAAACCTACGCATTTTTGTTTCTTAAATTTCATTGGTTCATAAAAAAGCCGTCTCAATCGTGATTGGTGCATAATGCCCGATTTCTACGAAAGGGTGCTAATTTAGCCACCTCCACTTAAATAGCGATAGTTTATTGGCTGATTTTCGCCATGCCATGTGATCGTCCACAAAACGTTTTAAAAATGGCAGCGAAAGAACGTGTGTAGTTTGCTAAAAGTTTCTTTGATGGAAATATGGCTTTAAAAGAAGTTAATACAGCTTATAATTTTATATAAAGAATTGCATTACTGTTGGGAGCTTATCATGTTCACAAAATTAAATTACAGTGTGGTTATTCTGTTTTTTGAAAGAAGTTTTCTTGAAGTTTAAAATATGAAAACAGTGCCAATACATGGTGTGTGGAAGAAAAGGTATTTCTTGTTTTATTTTTGCTCCAAGCCTTTTTAAATATGAAAGACCTTCGTGTATTTTGTATGTGTATGCATGTTTGAAGTCAATTTTTAGAAGCTTTTGGATTTTTAAAGCTCAGCTTAGCTTCCTTTCAGCTCCTCCCCAACATCACCAACATATGCACTTTATACAGCTATTTATACTATATTTAGTAGCAATTTTTGGATGTATTCTGGCTATATCAGCTTATCTCTTTTCTCCCTACGTATGTGGTATTTTTTTTAACTTTTAGATTAGATATGAGCTTTAATTTCTAAGTAATTATTATTGTGATATTTATATTTTTCATTCTGAGGAGATCAATATAGAAACTTTATATATTAGTTTGTGCTGCCCAAACGATATGTTGGTTACCGCCAGTATACACAATCTTTTTATAGGATTCGTTATATTTAATGTGGTTAAATTAAAGTTTCGTATTGTGTCGATGCACTTTTTTGGAGTACGTGGGTGGCAAATATCCAGTAACAATCATTCAGCTTATTCGTACAAAAAAACAGATCTTCATAAATGATCTCCGCGATAGCATAAAGAAAAGCCCCTTTTTTATGTTATGGTAGGCTGACTTTCTTGACGAACATTGTCAGTCGCATTAATATTTTTGTTTATTTAATGCTGATGCTTCTCGAGCTGAATGATGTGACTGTCTTAGTTTTGCAGGACTAGTGTGCTAGTGTTGCATTTTTGTGGCATTTTCAGCAGCAAAGCTTGCAGAAATCCTTCTGCCCGGTAGGGCATCTTGTTTTTTTTTTTTTCATCTTACTGTCCAAACCTAGTCATATTTGTTTCTCCAATTTGATTGGTTCATAAAAAAGCCGTCTCAATCGTGATTGGTACATAATGCCCGATTTCTACGAAAGGGTGCTAATATAGCCACCCTAACTTCAATAGCGATAGTTTATTGGCTGATTTTCGCCATGCCATGTGATCGTCCACAAAACGTTTTAAAAATGGCAGCGAAAGAACGTGTGTAGTTTGCTAAAAGTTTCTTTGATGGAAATATGGCTTTAAAAGAAGTTAATACAGCTTATAATTTTATATAAAGAATTGCATTACTGTTGGGAACTTATCATGTTCACAAAATTAAATTACAGTGTGGTTATTCTGTTTTTTGAAAGAAGTTTTCTTGAAGTTTAAAATATGAAAACAGTGCCAATACATATGGTGTGTGGAAGAAAAGGTATTTCTTGTTTTATTTTTGCTCCAAGCCTTTTTAAATATGAAAGACCTTCGTGTATTTTGTATGTGTATGCATGTTTGAAGTCAATTTTTAGAAGCTTTTGGATTTTTAAAGCTCAGCTTAGCTTCCTTTCAGCTCCTCCCCAACATCACCAACATATGCACTTTATACAGCTATTTATACTATATTTAGTAGCAATTTTTGGATGTATTCTGGCTATATCAGCTTATCTTTTTTCTCCCTACGTATGTTGTATTTTTTTAACTTTAAGATTAGATATGAGCTTTAATTTCTAAGTAATTATTATTGTGATATTTATATTTTTCATTCTGAGGAGAGATCAATATATATAGAAACTTTATATATTAGTTTGTGCTGCCCAAACGATATGTTGGTTACCGCCAGTATACACAATCTTTTTATAGGATTCGTTATATTTAATGTGGTTAAATTAAAGTTTCGTATTGTGTCGATGCACTTTTTTGGAGTACGTGGGTGGCAAATATCCAGTAACAATCATTCAGCTTATTCGTACAAAAAAACAGATCTTCATAAATGATCTCCGCGATAGCATAAAGAAAAGCCCCTTTTTTATGTTATGGTAGGCTGACTTTCTTGACGAAAACATTGTCAGTCGCATCAATATTTTTGTTTATTTAATGCTGATGCTTCTCGAGCTGAATGATGTGACTGTCTTAGTTTTGCAGGACTAGTGTGCTAGTGTTGCATTTTTGTGGCATTTTCAGCAGCAAAGCTTGCAGAAATCCTTCTGCCCGGTAGGGCATCTTGTTATAGTTTTTTATGTAAACTTTGGCTATTTTTTATTTTGAATCAAAGTTTGAAACGCAGTTTTCTAATGATTTTTCGCTTAAATTTTTTTTTTTTGAAAAAGTTTTTTTGGCTCTTACAGAACGTTTTTAACATATCTTATTTTAATTAAAAGATACGTTACCATGGTTTCAGTTCACACATTTCTTTTGTTTGTAGCAAATACTTTCTGATATTACTTGTTAAGCCTTATTTACACTTTTTGAAAAGTATACTAGCATCAGCCTAAGAGATAACATAAAGTAACAAAGTTTTGTGCAGATTTCCATCTGTTTAAGTGTAGATCTATTTCGTTTGCATATTGCAAGTTGGTTTTGAAATACCGTCAGGCTCCCTAAAAAACTGATTTTATCGAAATATTTAATCATATGACTTTGTCACATATCAGGTCCCAAATGAACCAAAACAATTTTTTTCGGCTAAAAACTTGTTTTCGTTTCTGTTGTGAATGTATAGCTTGCTGTGTGTACAAATTGGAATGCTTGAGCGCGAGCATTTTTAGCTAAAGCTACATGCTAGTTATAAAATTATTAAGTTTACTCACTTTTTTTGCCTCAACTTAGATTGTTTTTATATCCACAGGGAGGGTATTCGAGAAAAGGCGCACTTCTTCAATAATTGAGTTCATTAGACTCGTATTTCTATTATGTTGAGGTTTAAAAAAAATAAATAAATAAAATGCAACACTGTTCAAATGTTTTTCCGTCCGAAATCAAAAAAAGTGTCCGAAAGTTTTTCTACCAAAAATTTCCTTCCTGAATGTTTTTCTGATTTCATATGGTTTCATATGGTCCGAACTTTTCCAATCATGATGTACACAAAATAAAACATTTGACTTTCTAGTTCCACGGCGGTTGTAATAATGGTCTTTCAACTGAAACTGGTTAAAAATCTGGTTAAAAAACTTCAAGAAAGAAAACCTTTTACGTTTTTGTTTTTATTGGTTGGAGCTAATTTTCACTTAGTCGGGTTATCAAGTAATTGTCATAAATTTTCGTCTCGAGAGTCAGTGTTTACATTAAATTCACTCACTGAATGAAGTTACATGAACATTACATGAACATTGTGTACTTAACGATGATAACATTTATCATTTATCATGCAATCTTCGCGTCTCACATGAGATATGCCTGTCAAATTTGGGGATTGTGTGATAACTCTGTAACTCACAGAATTCTCACACTCCAAAACACTGCCTTAAGGCTCATTACCTTTAACGGCCCTAGGGCATCTGCCACATCCTTATTTGCACAGTTGCGCATTCTGAAATTTTTTGACCTTGTTAAGGTTTCGAACATTTTATATGTTCATAAATACCTTAATTGCGATTTGCCAACAGATACTCTCAACACTCTTGAGTTTAACAAAACAAATCACTCAATTGGAACTAGAGGTAACCTTGCTAACTTACTTAACCGCCGAAATGTTAATACCACTAATTTTGGCCTACACTCTTTCACTCAAATCTCTACCAATCTCTGGAATAAGATACAGGAAAGTTTTACTGAACTAAGGCTTCCTGAACTTTCTAACTCTAAACTAAAGTCTATTCTAAATAGATATTTCCTTAAGCCGCATTCACATTTAAATAAATTTTACTCTTACGGACCAAAATCCATTCATTCTCTGCTGCTTAAGGATCCGTAAGCTTCTTACGTGAAGTAAAATTTTCTTTAATGTGGGCACATACCTACTTAAGCCGTAAAGTCTTACGGCCTACTTAAGACCTTAAATATGGTTTTCAAAAGATCAAAACTTTTTGATCTTTTGAAAATGTACTTAAGAGTACGTAAGGAAAAGAAGAAAAAAATTACGTCAAGGCGTTCGAATAGACAAAATTTGATACTTTTGTGTGGAAGTTATTTGATTTCATTTCATAAAATCTCCGCTCAATCTAATACTGGTGTATACGCCCATTCACGCCTTCAGGCTGAAAGTCATCTCTCACGACCTCTTTTCGCAATTCTCGCCAATCAAGATGGACGCTTCGTAAGTAGCTATTTAATATTTTGTGGTTAAATCTATAACTAGCATGTAGCTTTAGCTAAAAATGCCCCCACCCTCAAGCATTCCAATTTGTACACACAGCAAGCTATACATTGCAAGCTATACAACGGAAACAAAAACAAAGAAAACTTTGTTACTTTTTGTTATCTCTTGGTCTTATGTCACACTGATGCTAATTTATACCTTTCAAAAAGTGTAATTAAGGCTTAACAAATAATATCAGAAAGTATTGGCTACAAACAAAAGAAATGTGTGAACTGAAACCATGGTTACGTATTTTATAATCAAAATAAGATAGAAATTCTGTAAGAGCCAAAAGAAAGAAAAAACACTTTCTCAAAAAAAAATTAAAGCGAAAAATCCATTAGAAAACTGCGTTTCAAACTATGATTCGAAACAAGAAATAGCCAAAGTTTACATAAAAAACAAGAAAAAAATATAAGAAGGTTTTATTGATCATGATCACACCAGGTTTGGGGGAGGACAGAAAGAAGGAAAACACGAAGAACGACGATTTGTAGGCTTTCTTGCATACACAAAAACCCAATTAAAATCTTTGTAAGGCAAGATCCGCCAAAAATCAGTGCATTCAAGAAATAGCCAAAGTTTGCATAAAAAACAAGAAAAAAATATAAGAAGGTTTTATTGATCATGATCACACCAGGTTTGGAGGACAAAGAAGGAAAACACGAAGAACGACAATTTGTAGGCTTTCTTGAATACACAGAAATCCAATTAAAATCTTTTTAAGGCAAGATCTGCCAAAAATCAGTGCATTGAATAAAATTTATCGAACGAAAGATTATTTAGAGCTAAAACATATTACAAAAATAAAATGTTGTTGGCAAAATGTCAGATTTCAAGCTGTGCTTCAAAATCCTATTCGCTCACTTCACTAAAACAACACAAAAGTAATATGAAAAATGTCTAAGCAATTTTAGCATACGAACTTCCTAAATAAGATAGTATAATATAATAATAAATTAGGAAAGAGATACGAAAAAACATTCCACTTACAGTACCATGCTTTGAAACGGGAAAAAAAGCAAAGTCAGCTAATCAATTGTATTCCACCGTGTAACGTCAACACGAAAGTTGGAAGATGATGATGATGATGATGATGATGATGATGATGATGATGAAGAACAAAATCGGAACTGACATTCGCCTATCTCGTGAAACTACTATGCCTCCTCGCTCGCTTACGCTCGCTGCGGCGGCAATTATCTCTATTTTCATTCAGTGATTAGGAGAGATAACTTAAAAGGAAGGAACTATCAAGACTTGACAACTTCCTATGCCAGCTATTTGATAACTTAAGCATGTTTAAACGATTTTGTTGTAGATCAAATGAATCACAACAAACTGAATCTGTAAACAATCCTGATTGATACCGAGGAGATAACCTCCGGTGATGGAGAAGAAATTATGGAACCTCCAATCAAACGAAAAAGGTTTGAACTGGGGTCAGAGAATTCGGACAATGCATGGGAACTCCCTTCCCATTTGGTTGAGTATCTACACAAGTATATGGGTACTCATATTACTGACAAAGAAGTTCAAGAATATATTATGAACGAAAATCCAAGTCCTTCGAATTTAAAACGATCACCGGAACTTGATGGCTATATAAAAACTCTCTTGCATGACAATCAAAAGTTTTCAACATTAAAACATGAGAAAACTTTGAAACTGATACAGGACAAGTTATGCAAAGTCTTCGGTCCTTGTACTAATTTATGGGCAGTTTTGAATTATGATAAAGACCAAAGCCCGGATGACGAAATCTTGGTAATTCATTCCAAGACCTTTGATCAAACAATCATGCTGATTGCTCAGGTCTATAATGCCATTTCGTATCAGAGAAGAGAGAATATTCTCTCAGCTTTGATGGATTCTTCTACAAGAGTTAAAGAAATTTTGAAGACTCATTCAAAATCAATGGATGCTTCTTCCAACCCAAACTTATTTGGAGATGGCTTTGAGACTCACCTCATCAAAGAAGCAAAAGCTTTAAAACAGTCGGAAAATTTGTTCACTGGGCTGAAAACCAAAAGCAAACCCAACACAACTGTTTCGCCATCGAACTCATCATTCAGTCAGCAACCCTTTTGAAAGGGCCCCTTGTTTCGGGGAAGAAACAGGGGGCAATTCTCAGGAAGAAACTCCAACCAAAGAGGTAAGAAAAATTGGTATGCCATCTTTGGTCCCCAAAACAATAAATTCAAATTTTGTTCCTACAAAAATTCATCCATTTGAGAAGAAAATGTTTCATCAGAGTTTAATTTTCAATCTGCCTATAGCAGGTAGACTGAAGCATTGCTTAAAAAACTAGAAGGTTCTAACCAAGGATCCCCAGATCATACAATATGTTCAGGGATACAAAATACTTTTTCAGACAACTCCAATCCAGAGTTTTCCTCCAAAACCTCTCCTCTTCAGTGTGAAAGAAACAATGCTGGTCAATACAGAAGTTCAGGAAATGCTACAGAAATGAGCTATAAGGTCTGTGAGAAAACCTGTGCAAGACCAGTTTTTAAGCACAATTTTCTTAGTACCCAAGAAAGATCAAGGTTACAGACCAATGATAAGTCTGAAAAGCTTGAACAAGTTCATACCATATCAGCATTTCAAACAAATGGAGAGTCTTTCTCTGTTGAAGGAACTGTTGATAAAAGGGGATTACATGGTAAAGATAGATCTCAAGGATGCTTACTTTTCGGTTCCGCTGAGCAACGAGTCAAGAAAGTTTATATGTTTCCAATGGGGGGAGGAAATATTCGAGTTTCTTTGCCTATGCTTTGGACTGGGACCTGCTCCAAGGGTTTTTACAAAACTTCTGAAAGTTCCAATTGCCCTATTGAGGAGACTGTATGTACGTCTAATAATTTATCTGGACGATTGCTTGATCATAGCATCTCTAGAGGAAGTGCTAATGGCAAGGGATACACTGATCTTCATTTTTCAACATCTGGGCTTCACCATAAATTTCAAGAAATCAGTAATACAACCTACACATCATATTCAGTTCTTGGGGATAGAGATAGACTCAATGTCCTTAAAACTCTTCCTTCCAGAGGGGAAACTGCAGAAAATTCTCTCAACTTGCAAGCACCTTTTAGAAGCTCAAAAAGTCACGATAAGGGACTTGATGAAGTTGGTAGGTCGACTTGCTTCATCAACAGTTGCAGTGTTTCCTGCACCTCTTCAATACAGAGCTATGCAAAGGCAACAAATTTTATCCTCAACTACTTTTGAAAGGTTCTATAAAAAGAACATTCACAAGGATGGAGAAAAGATTGAATATGAATCATCTATGTTAAGCTTTGAACAGAGGTCGTGAGAGATGACTTTCAGCCTGAAGGCGTGAATGGGCGAAAAATCAGAGCGTGTTCTATGACTTTAATCCTGAAGGCGTGAATGGGCGTATACACCAGTATTAGATCGTTCACTTCGATTTTATTTATAAAATCGGGATTGCACTGCAGGCGCTTCGCGCCCTTGCACAATCCTCAATTTTTGTTCAAATTCAAAAAGGAAAGAGATACGAAAAAACATTCCACTTACAGTACCATGCTTTGAAACGGGAAAAAAAGCAAAGTCAGCTAATCAATTGTATTCCACCGTGTAACGTCAACACGAAAGTTGGAAGATGATGATGATGATGATGATGATGATGATGATGATGATGAAGAACAAAATCGGAACTGACATTCGCCTATCTCGTGAAACTACTATGCCTCCTCGCTCGCTTACGCTCGCTGCGGCGGCAATTATCTCTATTTTCATTCAGTGATTAGGAGAGATAACTTAAAAGGAAGGAACTATCAAGACTTGACAACTTCCTATGCCAGCTATTTGATAACTTAAGCATGTTTAAACGATTTTGTTGTAGATCAAATGAATCACAACAAACTGAATCTGTAAACAATCCTGATTGATACCGAGGAGATAACCTCCGGTGATGGAGAAGAAATTATGGAACCTCCAATCAAACGAAAAAGGTTTGAACTGGGGTCAGAGAATTCGGACAATGCATGGGAACTCCCTTCCCATTTGGTTGAGTATCTACACAAGTATATGGGTACTCATATTACTGACAAAGAAGTTCAAGAATATATTATGAACGAAAATCCAAGTCCTTCGAATTTAAAACGATCACCGGAACTTGATGGCTATATAAAAACTCTCTTGCATGACAATCAAAAGTTTTCAACATTAAAACATGAGAAAACTTTGAAACTGATACAGGACAAGTTATGCAAAGTCTTCGGTCCTTGTACTAATTTATGGGCAGTTTTGAATTATGATAAAGACCAAAGCCCGGATGACGAAATCTTGGTAATTCATTCCAAGACCTTTGATCAAACAATCATGCTGATTGCTCAGGTCTATAATGCCATTTCGTATCAGAGAAGAGAGAATATTCTCTCAGCTTTGATGGATTCTTCTACAAGAGTTAAAGAAATTTTGAAGACTCATTCAAAATCAATGGATGCTTCTTCCAACCCAAACTTATTTGGAGATGGCTTTGAGACTCACCTCATCAAAGAAGCAAAAGCTTTAAAACAGTCGGAAAATTTGTTCACTGGGCTGAAAACCAAAAGCAAACCCAACACAACTGTTTCGCCATCGAACTCATCATTCAGTCAGCAACCCTTTTGAAAGGGCCCCTTGTTTCGGGGAAGAAACAGGGGGCAATTCTCAGGAAGAAACTCCAACCAAAGAGGTAAGAAAAATTGGTATGCCATCTTTGGTCCCCAAAACAATAAATTCAAATTTTGTTCCTACAAAAATTCATCCATTTGAGAAGAAAATGTTTCATCAGAGTTTAATTTTCAATCTGCCTATAGCAGGTAGACTGAAGCATTGCTTAAAAAACTAGAAGGTTCTAACCAAGGATCCCCAGATCATACAATATGTTCAGGGATACAAAATACTTTTTCAGACAACTCCAATCCAGAGTTTTCCTCCAAAACCTCTCCTCTTCAGTGTGAAAGAAACAATGCTGGTCAATACAGAAGTTCAGGAAATGCTACAGAAATGAGCTATAAGGTCTGTGAGAAAACCTGTGCAAGACCAGTTTTTAAGCACAATTTTCTTAGTACCCAAGAAAGATCAAGGTTACAGACCAATGATAAGTCTGAAAAGCTTGAACAAGTTCATACCATATCAGCATTTCAAACAAATGGAGAGTCTTTCTCTGTTGAAGGAACTGTTGATAAAAGGGGATTACATGGTAAAGATAGATCTCAAGGATGCTTACTTTTCGGTTCCGCTGAGCAACGAGTCAAGAAAGTTTATATGTTTCCAATGGGGGGAGGAAATATTCGAGTTTCTTTGCCTATGCTTTGGACTGGGACCTGCTCCAAGGGTTTTTACAAAACTTCTGAAAGTTCCAATTGCCCTATTGAGGAGACTGTATGTACGTCTAATAATTTATCTGGACGATTGCTTGATCATAGCATCTCTAGAGGAAGTGCTAATGGCAAGGGATACACTGATCTTCATTTTTCAACATCTGGGCTTCACCATAAATTTCAAGAAATCAGTAATACAACCTACACATCATATTCAGTTCTTGGGGATAGAGATAGACTCAATGTCCTTAAAACTCTTCCTTCCAGAGGGGAAACTGCAGAAAATTCTCTCAACTTGCAAGCACCTTTTAGAAGCTCAAAAAGTCACGATAAGGGACTTGATGAAGTTGGTAGGTCGACTTGCTTCATCAACAGTTGCAGTGTTTCCTGCACCTCTTCAATACAGAGCTATGCAAAGGCAACAAATTTTAGAATTGTGGAAGAATCAGAATTACGACAGTCAAATAATCTTAAACCAGGAAGTTCGGAAAGAGCTAACGTGGTGGATGGAAAATCTGCGGCTTCACAATGGAGCAGGGTTCTGCCCCTCCACAACTAGTGATATCATCGGATGCATCCCTTCAGGGATGGGGGCCCTACTGCAAGGGTCATCACACTGGGGGACAATGGGCCTCATGGGAAAAGGTTCATCATATCAATTACTTGGAACTGAAAGCAGCAAAGTATGCAATCCTAGGGTTTCACAAAATGTTTCCTCATGCTCAGTCCATTCACATTCGAATGGACAATGTAGTTGCATTATCTTATCTGGTGAAGAAAGGGGGTACAAAGAACGAAAATCTGACAAAACTCAGCAAGGAAATTTGGGCTTACCTGTTGGAGCACAGGATCATGATTACTGCAGAATACCTTCCAGGGGTTCTGAATGTGGAAGCAGACTCCATGTCTCGCAATGTAACAGACTCGAGCGAATGGATGTTGAACCATCAGATATTTCAGAAACTATGCAAAGCAAGGTGGACACCTTGCACAGACCTTTTTGCTTCCAGACTGACTCATCAGGTTCCTCTGTACTTCTCTTGGAAGATAGATCCATACAGCAGAGGGCAGGATGCATTTCAGGCATGCTGGACTCAGCTGCGGGGGTATGCCTTTCCACCATTTTGTCTGATAGGGAAGGTCCTGTGGAAAGTGAGAACAGATCAGGCTACAATACTGATTGTAACTCCTGCTTGGCAAACACAGTGGTGGTATCCTCAATTGCTTCAGATATTAATCAGAAAACCCATTCTGCTACCAGAGTGTCCAAATCTTTTAATGAATCCTCAAAGAGACATCCTCTAGTACGAAACAGGTCCCTGCAGTTAGTGGCCTGGACAGTTTCAGGAAAAAATTGGCAACAGATGGAATTTCAGAGAAGGCTTCCAGTCTTATTGCAGCCGCTAGAAGGAGAGGAACTATTTCTCATTACGAATCGGCCTGGCGTAAGTGGTGTGGCTGGTGTCTTGAGAAACAAATTGATCCATTTCGATGTCCTATAAATTGGGTCTTAGAATTTCTGGCAAACTCTTTCGACAAAGGACTTGGAAACAACACAATAGCAGGTCACCGGTCTGCCATCTCAGCATACCATGATTCTATTGAGGGAACATCTGTAGGCAAACATCCTCTTGTCTGTTCCATGCTATTGGGAATCTTTAATAAACGTTGCCCAAAACCTAGATATACCTTTATTTGGGATATTGATAAAGTTGTTAATTTTCTAAATTCAGTGAAAGAGGATAATATTTCTGACAAAATGTTAACTTTAAAGTTGTCCATGCTGTTAGCCCTAACTTCAGCCACTCGGTCACATGAAATTAGCCTATTGGACACAAAGTATTTAGTGAAACACCAATCTAGTTATAACTTTCATTTTGCAGAGATCACAAAAACTGCTAGAGCAGGAAAGTTGAGACCTCCAATAAAACTTTCCCACTTTGAGGAGAATAAAGAATTGTGTGTAAACCACTATATTGACCTTTACTTGCAGAGGAGTAAACCTTGGAGAGGTAATGAAACCCTGTTACTGTTAGGTATAGTAAAGCCGCATAAACCGATTAAACCATGTACAATAGCTCGATGGATTTTAGAAGTTCTCTCATTATCAGGAATGAACATTTCGGTTTTTAAGGCGCATTCCACTAGGTCAGCCTCGACATCGAAAGCAAGCTCTCAAGGTGTTTTCCTGAGTGAAATAATTAAGCGGGTACACTGGTCATCCTCAACTACTTTTGAAAGGTTCTATAAAAAGAACATTCACAAGGATGGAGAAAAGATTGAATATGAATCATCTATGTTAAGCTTTGAACAGAGGTCGTGAGAGATGACTTTCAGCCTGAAGGCGTGAATGGGCGAAAAATCAGAGCGTGTTCTATGACTTTAATCCTGAAGGCGTGAATGGGCGTATACACCAGTATTAGATCGTTCACTTCGATTTTATTTATAAAATCGGGATTGCACTGCAGGCGCTTCGCGCCCTTGCACAATCCTCAATTTTTGTTCAAATTCAAAAATGGCGGTCAATGAAGAGGAGTTGGCCCCCTCTTATAAAACGATAAATCTCCAAAGATAATTATAACAGTAATTGCAATTTTTTTCTTACTCAAAAGAAGAAAGCCTATCATGTTTTTTTCGCCATCAAAAATATTGTTTTGTATGCCCCAAAGTCATTTCGACATTGATTTAATTTTCTTTTATTTTGCAGAATTTTTCGTCGTCTCCGCCTTCTTCTTTTCATTAATATCAATGCCAATGAAAGAAAACGTCTTTTGTTTATCTTGAAAAAGACTACGTAAGACAACACTCTTTTTTCATCATTTTTTTTCTTGTTAGCTTAATTTTTAGTGATGGGTTAAAAATAAAGATATTGAAGTGATAATTAGGGTTATTCTATATTTTATAGCATACTAAAATACCGTAATGCTTCGAATAAACGCCCGGGGCGTTAATAAAATTTTTCGAATTTTTTTGGGGCGTTTATTCGAGGAGGCTCTTAAAAGACGGATGCGTTCTTTAAATTTCAGAAAAACCGACAAAAAAGAATGCTCTAAGATTCTATGATCGTGTTGAAACGATAAGAAATATAGGGGGCGGGGGCGGGGGCGTTTAGTTTTTAGTTTAGTTTCTACCTTTGCATGTTTGCTCTGTGATATTAGCCACAATACTAACAAGTTCATCAAAATCAGCTGATCTGAAAACAAATTTATCATCGGATGCAATATCCAACAATTCACCCATAGCAATATCCTTTCCAATTCCAAGTGAGTATATTTGCACACCCAAATCCTTCAAAGGTCTTGAAGCATTATGCAAGTCAACTGCATCTGGAGCCAGCTTGCCTTTAGTTTGTTGCCCATCTGTCATAACTAATGCAATCTTTCCTCAAAATTAAATCAAACATTACATTACAGGTATACACTAAAATTGGGGATGAATTTCAAAGCTACTACTAAATTACCTTTGGTTTATCAGGTCTCATTCCACCTGATTCACCGAATAAGCTGCGTTTGGCTTCTTGAAGTGCTAAATCAATTCTTGTTTGACCTTCAGTAACAGAGATTTTGTTGATTTCTTTTACTATAGCTTCTTTATTCAAAGCTTCTCCTTTGAATTTATTGAAATCAAATGCTACCACGGCATCATTTGAGTAGTATATAACTCCAACATGTGTTCCTTCTTCGCTGATGTCAAAGGCACCAACAATCTTTGTTACAAATATTAAGATCTTCTGGAAATTGACGGCACCAATACTTCCAGAAGCAACAATCAGAAAACCAAGATCAACAGGAACAGAACAAACTAAACATTACACATAAATTATAACATCGAATAAACATTTTTCAACAGATCCCTTAACCCTTAACATGGCAAATAGGTACAGATAAGATTATAATGTTCGAAAAAAAATTCAATCATTTCTGTCAGTGAGGATAATGAGATACCTTCCTTAGCTTTAGTTTTATTGATACCAGCACAAACCAGTTGACATCCATCAAAGCAACACTTCTTATTATCTCCACAATCAGTATCAGCTAAGCACTCATGATTGGTAAATTCTGTGCATTCTTGAGGAGAATATATTGGGCACACATCTAAACCTGGGTTAAACAGAGAGATCTGTTAAACGTGTGAATAGTTATGTTTGACCAGTGTATATCAACAATCCTACCCCCTAGCAGTTATAGCTGTGTTTTATAGTGCTTTACCATAATTTAAATATCCATATATCTGTCTTGCAAACTAAAAGTAGCCTTGCCACAATACTATTAAACTTACTGAAATACTTTTATAATGTATGAATCAACATCCTAACAACTTTTAAAGAACATGCAACAAAAATAGCCCTATCGCTTATTAGAGTGACTTAACATTGGCTCAGAAATTAATAAGCGCCCGGGCGGTAATTAGAACCTGGAACAAAAAGCGGAAATTCTGTAATAGAAGCGGAAGGCTATATTTTTGTGACGTCTAAATGTAAGTTATAAGTACAAAACCTTGTTGCCCTGAAAAATACAGTTGTTTTTATTCTGTTATGATAAAAAGCAATGGCTTGTTCACAGCTACCATGACCATTTCAAACAAATTTTGTTAACAAAAGTTATAAGCGCCGGGGCGTTTATTAGAGAGAATACGGTACACCAATATTTGAAACAAAGAAGGGGTATTGAAAATAACAAAGAATCTTTTCAGTGCTCTTGCAATGAGTGCTATGAGATGTTGTTTGTAAAATATTTCTGCGCATTTGTTCCTAAGATCAAACAAGAGCCAGATGGCGCAAAACGGTAGCAGCAAAAGTACTTGCCACAAGAATACTTTTGAATTTGAAATTTTAATTAAAGTTCTTAAACGTTCTGTAAACGTTATTTCTTGAGATATCTTACTGGTGGAAAACAGGCATAAACGATATTATAATGTTTAAAATTACTAACTCGTGTAAATAGGGTCTAATCGCAACACACCAGCAATTTAATTTATTAGAAGACAAAAGAATTATACATCCATGAGCTGTTTATAACGTACGTTTTTTTTATAAGAGCTTATGTAGAAAAAAAAAATGTATGTTTTGAATTATAATTTTTTGAAACCGAAAATGAATTCAAACAGATAACTGCCTTTTTTTAACTCGATTTTTGAAAACCTTGATGTTCAAAGACAGAACCGATAGCTAACAAACATAGAAAGTAATAAGAAAGTCTGATCTGTGCTTTACTGACACGAAAAACATATCTATTTTCAAGTGCCAAAGTTCATTGATTCAGTACCATAAAAGTAACTAAAAGTCCCAGTTTTATGTAGACCTATTTGATTAATATCCATTCCTTCATCAATTAAGTGATAAAATATCAAAGAAAACGTATTTTAAATGTATGTGATTGAAAACCTTCGAAAATTCAAAAGGCTGCGTTCGTTCATTAGAATGTATATTGAGTTTTTAGTGGGGACTCGCATACTCTAAATCGTAGGCTAAAAACTGCCGTTTCGACCGGAGGAGTAGTAGTAGGAGGAGGAGGAGGAGGAGTAGTAGTAGGAGTCCAAGGGTGTTTTAATACGGTATTCGCTTACGCTGCTACCGTAATAACCAAGAATAATTTTGACCAAAGTTTAAATTTTCTAATATACAAAAATCACAGTTGTGAAAATTTGTTGAACACTGTTTACATTATTGTTTTCGGACAGCGATGGAAACATTGAAAACTGACATTTCCATATTCTATTGTTTCACACATTTCTTATTACTGAAAAACAATTGAATCCTTTAAAACGAGGCTACACTTGTTGGTTCAACCATAACATGGTGTTTAAAAAGAATTCGGGAAAGGCTATTGCCTATGATGTAGACTGACTTGGTTTATTTTTTCATAGTTATCTTTACTTTGTTTATCATGTTTATTTTGAACATAACATGGTTATACATTGTGTTTCGTAATGTTGGAAATGGAAATTTTAAAGCTGTTTTTTTAAATGAATATACCGATTTCAAAATAATTTCTACACCGTTGGAAAGCCATTTTCAAGTTCTTTTGGATAGTATGTTTTTGTGAAAAATGAAAAAAGTGGTTTTTGAAAAAAATAAGGAAAATTTCTGGAAAAATGTAATCAAATTTTTAATGGTCGATTAACACATAGTTTAATTACATCGTGCTTATTATTTCAAAGTACTGAATCCATTCAAATTTTTTATTAATTTTATGTTTATGCCCCCCAAATTGATATTTTATAACATAAAAGTTAAACGTTTTTTGCGAACACACAGCTTAAATTTGTTTATTGTTTTCCAAATTGCTGTTATTGTTTCAAAAAATCCTTTCTTTTCATTCATATCTTAATCGACCATTAAAAATTTAATTACATTTTTCCAAGAGATTTTCCTTATTTTATCAAAAACCACTTTTTCATTTTTCACAAAAACATACTATCCGAAAGAACTTGAAAATGGCTTTCCAGCGGTATAAAAATTATTTCGAAATTCGGTATATTCATTTAATAAAACAGCTTTAAAATTTCCATTTCCAACATTACGAAACACACTGTATAAGGTGTAAGTTTTTTTTGTTCCTTTGTGCGAGTAAATTTACAAAGCAATAGAGCATAAACATTTTATCATTTGCACGTGTTCCTATTTTGTTAGTTCCTTTTGTTATAAAAGGAACAATTTCTGAGGCACTCTTGGGACCTTTAAAGTTTTTTTCAGATGCACGATGTTTTATAGAATAGCAAAGTCTTTGCAAGACCGATGTTTAATATCCTAAACGGTCTGTCTTGTTCTGTATTGTGCTAACTTGCAATATGTTTGTATGTAAGGAAGGCTTTGTTCCGTTATGTGTGAGACAGAATGTTCCTATTGGTGTAATAATTATAAAAATCATGCAGTTGTGTATAATACGGAACACGAGTGGAAAACCCTAACGACTTTCTGCTGACCACTTTAATTCGGTCTGTCAGTTTCCGCAAGTTTGCAATAAAAATACAACTTTTTGATTGGTCGAAAGTCACACGTTTTCTAATTAAAACATTTGCATAAAAGGGATCGCCTTGATCTTCTGATTCACTACCAACCTCGAACCCAGGGTCTCTTGCCTTTTCGATATACGGATGGCGGCATCCGTATATCAAAAAGGCAAGAGACCCTGGGTTCGAGGTTGGATTCACTACGTGACAGAGATGTTGAAAAGACGTATCTTATCAAAGAAGATATGGCAAAAAGCTGTTGGAAATGAAAGGAAACCGAGAAGGTTGTCCTTAAAAAATACTAGCAATGTGAGGTCATGTGAAAGTGAAGGCTTTAAAACGCAAAGAGGTTGTAGAAAACACGTTTATACGAAGCATGGTTGGTTTTACTTTTTTGACGAGAAACCTGACGTAACCACTATATTTCCTGAATTTGCAACACGAGTATCGACTCAAAGTAAACGAAAGCGAGGCTGCACTTCTTCAATGCCGATGTTTGTTAAAACATGTACTGTTGGAAAACTGTTTTCAAAATGGCTACAAAGTCCAGGTGGAGGAGGTAAAAGTTTGTGTCAAGCGGAACAAATAACAGCCAAACTATTAAAGTATGCGAAATTCTGTTGCGATGACGTATCTATTCTCTAGGACGTATCAGGATGTGTTATAGACTATTGCATTGGATCGATTACGATGCTTTCTGACTTTGAAGATTACTTGAAGGACACTTGGAAACTTGGTCATTCTGGAATTATTGGTTGCATGAGCGCAATTTCTCACACGCTTGACAATAGAAGGAGTAATGCAATTAAAAGCGAGAATATACCTGTATTCATTGCAGCTGAAATTTATTTAGACAGGGTAAAAAAGTGCTTAACAAAGCAAATGAGGATTGAATGGAGTACAGTACTGAGCAAGGAATACCTTGAAACTTTCAATTGTTGGGCTAATCTGGAAGATTTACAAAATGTTATTCCTTTGCATGCCAACAAATTTTCACAGATATTGATAAACGCTAGCGATTCGACTGCCATCTTTCCAGCACACGATTTGTCTTTCAGCACTTCGTTTGTTGTAGCTGTACTGTTTCTAATGGTGAAAGCAAGTCGACCAATGACATATCAGTATTTGACTGTTGCAATGGTACGTGGCGTTGGAAGTGAAGGCGGTGTTATCGATCAAACAAAATTCAAAACGAATTATAAATATGGATTTGATACTCTCATTATTTCGAAAAGAGTTGTTGATATTTTGAATGGGTATATAGCTTGTATTCAGACTATACTAAATCCTATCTGTGAGTACGTTTTGATAACAAAGAATGGAACCCAGCTAAAACAGTTAAGTGATATTTTCGGAAGAATTGTTTACCAGGCTATTGGAAAGTATATAAACCCGACAAAATACAGGCAGATTATCGAAAGTTTATCACGTGATCAAAAGCATACATCACACGTAGCTAGAATACATTATCAAAAACTTCAATCAACCGAAGTAGCTCGTCAGGGTCAACAGTGTATGGAAAAGCTGGTAACCATGAACAAAGAATGTACGAATAACCATCACTTTAACGATCATTTGACGATATCAACTTCTAACGAACTCGACAGTAATGGAGTGGACCAAAGAAATGAACGAGCGAAACCCTGTCTTAACATTTCTTTAAACGAAAACTTATCCGCTGCAGCGGAACCGCAGAATAAAGGCATCAAACGACAAAGCAAGGCTGCATTTTCGGCTACTAAAGATTCGTTTCTGTCTTATGGTATCAAAAGATATGGTCATGGAAAATGGACAGCGATTTTACGAGATCCGGAATATAGCTTTCATCCTTCACGAAAACCGAGTACTCTAATAATCAGAGCAAAGAAGTTAAACTTAATTTAACATACAAGATTTATCTACTATGTCTGTGTTAAATTTGTAAACAGTTCGTTACTTTGTATGACTACATAAACACTAACTAAAGGGGAACAACTTTCTTTTCGAATAACAGTTGGTAGATCAGGATGTTTTTCAAGTTCCGTAAATGTCTGTTTACCAATAATGGGGAGATCCTTACAAAGTTTGAACTAAGTGAAGAAGATCGAGGATGTTTGAAAAGTTTGTTAGATGCAAGCTAAATAATAGGACCAAGACCATTTTATTTTGCAAATATAACCGACTCCAAAGGACTGATGGCTAAGGCCCATTTTATAAGCTGTGCCGTGCCGAGCCGAACTCGTGCCGAGCCGAACTCGGAAATTTTTTAGCACGGCCGTTCTGAATCGCGCCAAACTTTTTTAAAATGGTGGCTGTTTTTAACAACAAAATAATTCTGCTTTCTCGAATTCGAAGAGAGCGAAGGCGAAGAGAAAAGTTAAGTTTTTTCGTTGGGTTTACTAAAACGTTACCCCTTTTGGACGAGATGGCTCCAACTTTATATAGCATTTGAAGAACACAGTGAAAGGGAAACTAACCCACAAATTCGAAGTTGCAAACGATATGAAAGAAATAAAGGTTGGTTTCAACATGTTTGGAGTACATACGATGATAATCGCTTTAAATCATTGTTCAGAATATCTAAAGACACATTTCAATACATTTTAAACCTCATTGAAGACGGTCTACAAAAAGAATTTTTATGTGAAGATCCCATCAGTACTGTCTGGATCCTCCATCAGTTTTATTATCATTCTGAAGTTCATGCACTTCCGTTGTTGGTCGTTTTTCTTTTCCTTTTGATGTTACTGCGAAGGTGGAAGGTTTTCGGTTTTTTTCGTTATTTACTTTCATTTTCTTTTCTTTAATCTTTTTGCTTATTTTTTTAATTATCTCGCTGTCTGATTGCTCTGAATCTGAACTATCAAGCCTTTCGCGTTCTTCACGTTCTTCATGAAATATAAGAGCTGCTTGCTCTTCAAGAATCTGCAACATTGTTTTGTCGGCCACATTGAAATATATGTTGACCTCGTGTTTTATTTTTTTGCCAAATAAGCAAATTTATAGAAATGTACGCATGCGTCAGCACGGCTCGGCTCGGCATTCGGTTTTATACAGTCGAGCCAAGCCGTTCTGAGCCGTGCGGCACGGCTCGGCTCGGCACGGCTGAATATTGGTTTTATAAGCTGTGCCGAGCCGAACTCAGAGAAAATTTGGCGAGTTCGGCTCGACACGGCACAGCTTATAAAATGGGCCTAAGCTGATCTTCTTAAAGAGGAAGGAAAAACATAACTTGTTGTTGAAAGACTTAAAACATATGAAGAAATGTAAAAAAAACTTAAGAGTGAAGAAAAACATAAAATGACTATCTGCCTCTTCAATCTCTAGTCCCCTACGGCATTTTAATCACCTTATCACGCCCTAATTCTACTTTTTGACCCCTCGATAAGCAAGTGGCCTTGCTACGCCTTACAGCACCTTTGTAATATTTGGTTACAACTTGTAACCTACTACCAGGCAATTTGATAGGAGTAAGTCATCTAACTACTTAGTTTCCAGACTCTCCGATAAGCAAGTTGTCTTGCGTTGCGGCAACTTTTCACCTGTTGTTCCTTCTTATTCCTCCTTATTCCCCGTTATTCCCCATGTCAAGAAGATAAGTTATGGACTTAATTCAAACTTAAGTCAAGTACGCTATGACGTCACACTTTGCTCCGTTAAGTCTATAATATTTTCTCTTTAACAAGGGGAATAACGGGGAACAAGGGGGAATAAGGAGAAACAATAAGGAAAAAGGGGAAATAAGGTTAACGCCTATGACTACCGCCCATAGGTAACGCCCTCTAGAGGAACAAGTCCATAACTTATCTTCTTGACATGGGAAATAACGGGGAATAAGGGGAAAGAAGGAGGAACAAGAAGGAATAAGGGGTGATAAGGTGCCGCAAGACAACTTGCTTATTGGAGAGTCTGGAAACTAAGTAGTTACATGACCTTAAAGTATTTATTGGTTTGTTTATTTATTTTTGTGTGGCTGAGATATGAAAAACTCAACGTAAGTGCTACATTATTTATTCGTCGTCACTTATAACTACCACTTCTTTTGATACATGTGTGGCTACGAATAATTTTCGGTCTTCGTCTTCGTCGCTGCTGATTTCTATGGTGTACGTTGGAACTACTCTTGTGACAAAAGGTTTTCGTTCAAGCACGAAATCGTCAGGATTGTCAATAGGTGCAAACAAATCAACATCGTTATCGAAACGAAAAATCTTCCCACTCAGTTCGCAATTCAGCTTGCACACTATTTTCATTGCTTGTATTTTCGTTCTCCAATTTTGGAAGCGATACTTAAAAATGCTCCACTTCGATATTACAAGCACTGTCGTCGTTGTCATCATCAATGTTATCGTTTTGTGTGAATCCAGCCAACGACTCGTCATTGTTACTTTTTATAGCATCTTCCGATAAGGTGCTTCCTAGTTGTGGATTTTCGATGGATAGCCGGATATAAAGTCAACCACATTCTTCTATTCTTGATTTTTGGTCTTTTTGACCATAATATTTTTCAAGTTACAAAAGTCGAATAACGCACACATGATACTTTCTAACAATTGTTGACGTAATATAATCTCTTCAACATTTTTTGAATAGGTTATCTTTATGAACTTCTCTTCGTAAAAAATTCTGTCTTTTAGCAGATTCAATCACGTAATACGGAACACTTTTCCTCTGTTACGATTGAAACTACTTTTGTTATTATTACTATCATTATCACTCGAAAGATCGAGCTGTCACATGTCAGCAGTCAATCCAGAAATCCTGGACAGCGCGTAAATAACAGTTGTTATTTCATGTTATTGGTAGTAGACGAAAGACGACTTTTACAATTTATGGGACGTCAAATATTTTTCTTACATGTGAACACTCTCTTACGGAGCATTTTATCTTAAGTGTGCCGTAAGGTCCGTAACTTAAGGCTCCGCAAGAAAAATCACTTAACAGCTTAAGTGGAATCAACTCAAATGTGAATGCAGTAAATGAGCACTATTATTATTATTTTTTTCTTTTTTTATTTACTTATTTTTTTTTTCTTTGAAAAGCATATCGTGGCACATCTTGTATGTAGAATTATTAGCAGCGTCCTCTCTGGGCAGTAGTTATATTTTTAGTTCTGGTTTTTCTTTTCTTCTGTTAACTTCTGACTTATTTCTATATTAGGTTGCACCTATTGTAATAGTTTTTAACTAGATGGTGTCCTTTCCAACATTTGGCGGTCATCATATTTTCAATTTCAATTTCAATTTCAATAAATAAGGTAAAACTTACCATTAATTATTCCACTGCAGGAAAACACCACAGCAAAACAAATAAACAACTTAAGAACTATCTTCATCATGACTCCAGACAAAAAATTCAGTATTTTCTTTTTTATACATTTTTAAATTCAGTTGACAAATGTTTACTTTAGCTGTCAAGATAACAATATCTAACAATATACTAAGGTGTGATTATACTACATATTGTGGTCTGGGTGTAAATCATTTGTAATAATGGCGTTTTAAATTTCAGTCGTTTATGGCTTACACGTAAAATCTTTTGTTTGTATTTCACAGTATTTCTTTATTTTCCATCACAATCTTGTTTGAATTTACAATTCAATTTTTCGGGCGTCCATCCGTTCGCGTCACTTAGTGACGTCATTGACATGGAGGTCGTTCCATGTGTTTTGAAATCTTTCCTTATCATCACAACCTATAGTTTTGTCCTTTCGCCTAATCTATATGCATCTAAGGAAGGAAGAGGATCTGGGTTCGAAGTTTGTGCAAGTTGTTAATGTATATGTTATGGGGATTGTGATAAATTCGGGGATTATGCATATTGACCAGTTATTTTACATAAATCCCGGCCAAATTGGGTAATTTGATTAATACAGACTTTTTCATCAAATTTCCCGGTTATTTTATATAATTCCCATAGAGAATGGAGAATGTGATTAAAAAGTGTATTATTTGTCAAATTCACCGGCTAGTATGCATAATTTCTAGGTTGTTTTGGGAATATGTAAAATCTCCGGAATGGGTTGGGAATTGTGCTAAAACAGAATTGCAAGAAAAGAAGACGTATCGTTTCTTTGTTTTACGTCGTTTATTAAGTTATACCTTACCGCGTCAAGCTTGCTCGGATTAAAAAGAAGCTCTTCTCGGAAGAAGATTATTTAGCTATAAAAAGCGAAAAAGGGTATGTTAAAATACTTTTCAAGTTAGTTAATGTAGTATCTCCAAGAAAAATAACGTCGTTCTATTTTTATAAAGCTTTTTTTATTCCAAAATAACCAGCAAACGATGACAAAACGAAACTAGAAGACTTAGAAAACAAAACTAACAAAAGAGTAAAACTTAACATATCAATGTCTTTTATTTATTGTCACAGGGTAAGCAGCTGTGGCACTTAGAAGTACACAGTTTTTTAGCTTTTCTACACGAGCACGAATTGTTTGGGCAAGCTGTCTTACAGTTGGACAGCTTGTAGCCTTGCCCACCAGATAACGATGACTTTCCCGCGCATTCTCGTAGTGATATATCAGTTGAAGGGACATCAGCAACATCAATGATTCCTCCTGTGCTAGTTGTGAATTGATCCCGATTATGCAAAAAAAATCTTATTTTCTCATTAATCTTATCACTTCATTCTATACAAAAAAATAACAGGTTGATAAATAACACTCCCCAAAAACGAATGGTTATTATGTAAAATAACCAGTGAAAGTAACGAACCTCATGATATTTGTTACATATACCAACGTTAATGGGAATTATAGAAAATGACCGGTTATTATGCAAAATTACCCAAAGAGAAACCAATTTTTGGTTATTATGCATAATAACCGGGAAATATGCATAATTCCCAATTTATCATATTCCCCGTAACATATACATAAGAAATTCAGTCATTTTTGTTTTTGTAAACAAAGAGTATTTCTTGAAAACCAAGTAAGACTTTGAAAAGAGGTTGATTAAAGACAACTTCATCATCTCGATCTGATTAATACACATGGAATGTGTTGCGACATAAAACAAGTTGTGACGTCACGCCCTTGTAATTCGTTTTCATGGAATCCCAGAGCTTCAGATTTCTGTACAATGAAACATCTCTGTAATTTTGGACAAGCGTTACGGTTCAAGTTGCTTCATCACGGTTGAAATACGATTCTCCTGAAATACTTCGTGAAAGCTTAACCGTGCCAAGAGGAGTGTCCACATTTACGTCTATAATGGCTTCAAATGACAATTTTAATAAAATATGATAGTGAAAAAAAACCCAGCAAATAAGTTTGGAACTGCTGAAGTTAAAACAAATGTGCACGTTTTGATTTTGTGTTGAGGAGATTTATCATCACTAAGCAACTACTTTAAGGGCAGAAACCTTCGCGGGCAGAAAATTTCGTGTTTTTTGCCCCTTTTTCGCGAAAGTCTATGCCTTTTTTCACTTAAAATCATAAATAATTTTAAAAAGGCGAAAGTTTTTTCACGCAAAAAATGCTATGTTTGCCCCCATTAACCCTCGGATATATATTTAGAATCGGCGTAATTTAGAATGGGCGTTATTTAAAACGGGCATTATTTAAAAGAAGGCTTTTTTTAAAAAACATTAAGCAAAATCTTTCGACACACCGACCGTCTTTACTTTTACTTTAAACAAAGAAAGAAAAATTATTAAAATCGTTTGTTTTTTTTGCTCATTTGCGAAAGTCTTTTTGAGCAAAATTTGTTCCAAAATCTGCGAAACGCGAAAGTTTATTCCACAAATTTCGCGGGTTTTTTGACACGCGAAAGTTTCTGCCCTTAAAGTAAACCCATCAATCCAAGTTGCGACTTTGATAGACTGATTGATTTCGACTTCAAACTTGACATCGCTAAGTTAGTCCTAGAGAAACCCATAGCTATAAACAGCGAGATAATGTTTATAAGTATTTGAGGGAGAAGCACTTGGAGCAACTTTTTGTTTTGGTTTGAAAATTTGGGACCATTTTGTATATTTTTATCAGTAAATTATGTAAATTTGCTCGAATGATCATTTTCTACTATAGAGATTAGTCTGTTGATCGTCCTGTTGTTAATCTTCAATTACCGTATTTCCTCTAATAAACGCCGCCCTCTAATAAACACGTCCCTCTATTAAACGCCGCACTTATAACAAAACATTTTTAATAAACGCCGCCCTCTAATAAACGCCGCCTACTAATAAACGCCGCATCTAGAAAAGCGGCGTTTATTAGAAACAAGCCAAACAAGAAATATTTTACAAATAGCTTTATTTGGCTACTAACAATAGTTCTTCCACGTTTGGATGAATTTTAATTGATATGCAATTATATGTGCAGGAAAGTTATGTGTAATCATAGTTAACATGGTGTAATATGAACATATTCTTTTGTGTAAAACATTTTCCCACAATATTTCGTAAAGTTTTTAAGGAAAAGAAAGCATCGTTGTCTAAAGTCTACTTTTATCTCATTTACCACTTTGTAATAAACGCCGCCCTCCAATGAACGCCGCCCTCTATTAAACGCCGCATCCAAAAGTTGGACTTTTTAATAAACGCCGCGGCGTTTATTAGAGGAAATACGGTAGTTACTGACATCAAAAAAGGGTTCTCCGAAGGCAAATACACGCTTGGTGTATTTATTGATCTCTCAAAGGCTTTTGATACTGTCAATCACGAGATTTTGTTAAAAAAAATTAGAACTTTATGGAATCTCAGGAACGACATATAAATGGCTTAAAAGTGATCTAAAAAACAGAAAACAATATATTAGTTATGACAGAGGAAAGCTCAAGCACTACTGATTAAATGCGGGGTGCCTCAAGGATCAATTTTGGGACCTTTGCTATTCCTTCTATATGTTAATGATTTTACACAAAGCTTCGTCCGAAATTTTCCATGTCATGTTTGGCGGTGATACAAATCTCTTTAAATCAGGTAAAGACCTAAATAAACTGTTCTCAGATATGAATAAAGAACTCAAACAAGTTTCAACATGGTTTAAAGCAAATAAACTATCACTTAACACTTCTAAAACAAAGTTTTCTATATTCCATACATTGTATCAAAAACGGAAATTTCCGATTATAATTCCAAAACTAGAAATCGATGGAGTCGATTTAAACGTGACACGGTAACAAAATTCCTTGGAATACAGATAAATGACTTGGAAAAACCAAATAGAGTCCGTCATATCAAAAATTTCAAAAAATATTGGTATTCTCTATAAATCTAGAGCGATTTTAACGAAGAAGCAAATGACTGAATTGTATTTTTCACTTATACATACCCAGCAGGCACCCAACGTTATACTAACGTTAGTGTTACGTTATTTTTTACGTTGTGGTAACGTTAGTGGTTGGTTAGAATGGAAGTCTTTTTTTAATTAGTATAACGTTAGATACTGACGTTAGTATAACGTTAGATACTTACGTTAGTATAACGTTAAATACTTACGTTAGCATAACGTTAGAAAGTTACATCAGGACAACGTTAAATTTCGTTAACAACATCAAAATGTTATAACATTGTAATGACTTCTGAAGTCATTTTAAACAAATCCCGGTGTCCATCCCAACAAAGTAAGACAAATGACGAAAACAGCGAATAGTCATAGAAGTTGATATTTACCTTTAATTGACAAGAAAAGTATATTTTTATGTCAATATTTACGCATGCCTAATAGAAGAAAAAGAAACAAATATAACTGAAGGTGTTAAACGAATGCTTGTGGTTACGGCAAATTGCAATAAATGAAAATCAATAGAAATTTATGCTAGAACAGATATCTATTTTCCAGCTGACTAATGTCCATAGAACAGACATTTTGTGCTTTCATATGTTAACAAAGCAAAACACTCTGGGGATACAACAAAATTAATCAGAAACCTTGAGTAAAAGATTTCTATTAAAAATAATCAAGTAGCAGGCCCTAATACTCTAGCTATCATCTATAAGTCATGTAGTACAGATCTTGCCAGCAAAACCAAGATTAAATAATCAAACTGATTTCTCGTTTTAAGGCTAGACTAGCGCGAAGTATATAATAGATATATAATAGACATATTACCATGTGTAAAATGGAGAGGAAATACTAGGTTAGCACGGTAAAAGCGAGTTTTTTCAAGAGATACACGTCTTAATTGAAAAGGCTAAAATGTGTAGCAAATGCGAATCAAAATTCATATCATCCTCAAGGACTTACTTATGATAGCCCTTACTAACGTAAGTATTTAACGTTATACTAATTAAAAAAAGACTTCCATTCTAACCAACCACTAACGTTACCACAACGTAAAAACTAACGTAACACTAACGTTAATACAACGTAAATTAACGAAATTTAACGTTGTCCTGATGTAACTTTCTAACGTTGTACTAACGTAAGTAGTTAACGTTGGAATGACGTTGGTTTTACGTTGGTAACGTTAAACCTAGAACCAACGTTAGACTAACGTTAGATAAACGTTGGGTGCCTGCTGGGTAGTCACTTGACATATGGTAATATAGTATGGGCTAGCACACACAAAACCAAATTACTAAAACTGTACAGGAAACAAAAGCATGCCATTCGAGTAATAAATAACAAGGATAAATTTACACATTCAAAACAACTGTTCAACGAAATAGCACCTGTATAGCACCTGTAATCTTAGGTTCCTAATAATTTTTCTTCTTTTCAGACAGTTTGATTTTTCGAAAAGTTAAAAAAGTTAAAAACAAATCTCAAGAATTTAGTATTCGCTATCGTTCACCACATACTTGGAATAAAATGTATACACACTTAACACAACAGAATTACGAAAACATTACTATGCTTGTCTTTAAAACAAAACTTAAGACAATCTTTAAAAACCTCGAAAATATTTCTGATTCTTTCTAGTAAAAAAAAATAAAAACAAAAACAAACAAAAAACTATCACGCAAAATGAACTTGATACTTTGAAGTCTGTACATTTGATAACATAGCAAATAATGAGCAGACGGTTCTCGATGATAAAACCAACAAAGGTCTTCTACGAGTTTTCCGAACTCTATAGTATTTTCATATACGACTATTTGTCACGGAAAATACCTGTATTATCTTATAGTTGAAAATATATGTATCTTATCTTATGTTCCCTTTTTTTTCGAGATATTCCCTTCTCGGCTTCCGTAGTATATAACAAAATTTATGGCAGAAAGAGTTGATGTTTCTATTATATTTTAACTAGCATGTAGCTTTAGCTAAAAATGCCCCCACGCTCAAGCTTTCCAATTTTTACACACAGCAAGCTATCCATTAAAAAAGAAAACTTCTGCCCAAACATTTTGTAATTTAAGGATTTTTTAAAAAAAGGTTTTGGTTGATTTGGGGCCTGATATGTGGCATACTTTAAATATTTCGACAAAGCCGGTCTTTTATGTATGGCAAAAGATACGCAATATTTCAAAAACAAATCGTGATCAAAGTATCTGTATGCAGTGAAGAAAGAGCGTGCCGGAAATTACATATTTAAGTGTAGATACTTAAGTTTTACGAGACAACGAATTATTTAATGAGTAGTGTAACCTTGTGGCATGGTGTAGCGGTGGCTACACTAACTGGGAATATGCAAACCAAATAGATGTACTTACGCAGCTGAAAATCTGCATAAAACTTTGTTACTTTTTGTTTTCTCTTAGCCCTAAATCACACTAAATGCTATTTTTAAAACGTGTAAATAAGGCTTAACAATTAATATCAGAAAGTATTGCTACAAACAAAAGAAATGTGTGAACTGCAACCATGGATACGTATCTTATAATCAAAATAAGAATTTGTTAAAGAAATTTTGTAAGAACCAAAAGAAAAAAAAATTTTAAAAAAAACAAATTAAAACGAAAAATCCATTAGTAGAAATCATTTCAAGCGTTTCAAGCTTTGATTCAAAATAAAAAGTAGCAAAGATTTAAAAGAGCTAAAACATCATATACAAAAATAAAATGCATGGTTGGTAAAATTTCAGATTTTAAGCTGTGCTTCAAAACCTTGTTGTTACCTTTACGAAAACAACACAGAAGTAAAATAAAAAATGTTTAAGGGGCTGTTCATATGGAGGCGGGCTGTCCCGGTTGACCGGGCTGGCTCGGTTAGGTGAGATCTCGCTATTTTTAAGAAACGCATGAAAAAAATAAAATGTGTTCATATGACAAGCGAGCCAGCCCGCCTTACCGAGATCTCGCTTGTTTTTACCGAGATCTCGGCTAGGCGGGATGAAAATTGTACATATGAACACTCCATCCCAATGAGGCGGGCTGGGATTGTATCAATTCCTGCACAAAGAATATGAGGTCACGTGATGTAAAAAATTCTATCCCGGTTGAGCGGGATGAAAATTATCATATGAACACGGGATAAAAATCAGTCCGCCTAACCGAGCCAGCCCGGTCAACCGGGACAGCCCGCCTCCATATGAGCAGCCCCTAAGCAGTTTTAGCAGACGAACTTTCTAAATAACACAGTAGCTATAATATAGTAGTAAATTATTAGGAGAAAGATACGAAAAAACATTCCGTCTCCCACTTACAGTACCATGTTTTGAAACGGGAAATATACCAGCGTGTAACAGTAACACGAAAAGTTGGAGGATGATGATGATGATGATGATGATGATGATGAAGATGAAGAACAAAGTCGGAAACTGACATTCGCCTATCTCGTGAAACTACTATGCCTCCTCGCTCGCTTACGCTCGGTGCGGGGGCAATCACTCTTCAAATATTGTGAAAATGAAGGTTTAAAATTTAGAGAATGATCGCACTCATGAAGGTTTGTATATATACCCAAGAGTTTCCATCTAAACATGCAAGTTAATGGTCTACAGAAATTTTATCGTAAGGGCTGTAGAAAAAAGTTCATCACTCTTCCCATATTTCGCCCTATTTTTTGCCACTATAACTACAAGAAATTCAAACAGGTGAATACAAAAATTTACGGTTTAAAAAGCAAATGTCATCAGGCATATTCAGGATTAGTCAAAATCTCCTTTAATCCCAAAGTGTCCATTAGATATCTTGTACGTTTTTATGCTTTAAATGACTAGGGGAAATTCTCCCATTTGCTGCAATGTAAGAAACAGTTTGTGAACCGTGCTTACGAATTCTATGTCGTCTTAGGGGATAAGACGTCCGTAAATTATATATTGTGTCTTTAAATACAAAAACATCATTCATGTAGGAGGGATCCAGGCCATGTTTGGTCTTAAAAACCTCCTTCAGTATTAATCTGCAAAATTTGTCATGAATGCTGAATTTGTTATTTCGTTCAGACGTATCACATAACAGCCTATTTGCCCTATCATGGATGGTATCAATTGCATGTAATAACCATCTACCCGAAAAAGTGGGCAAAAATTGAAGTTACTAAAAATAAATGAATTGGAAATAACATGACGTTTTTATGGACATAAATAAGGTGATAAACGTTTCAGTGCATTGATGTTGGCATTAGCCTTCTTGCATAGGGGCGAACATGCTCATTGAAAGAAAGCTGGTTGTCAAGAACAATGCCTAACAACTCTATATTTGTGACTCCTTCACAATAACATTTCCCAGATTCCATGTAAATATATCCACATTTTTTTCTTTTTCAAGAATGAGCAGTTTACATTTATCAGCATTTAACTGAAGCCCATTATTGCAAAAAACCAAGTACCGACTGTTGAGAAAGATTTTTCCAAATGAAACTGAATGTCTTCAAATTTATTTCCGGATGTAAATAAATGTGTATTGTCATCCGCGAAGTTGCATATGTAAACACCAGTTCTCTCATTAAAAATAAACATAAGATCGTTGATAAAAATATTAAACAATCAGGGCTCAAGAATTGATCCTTGTGGTACACCACCTATAATCTCAAGCCAGATGCTATAAAAACCATCGATTCCCGCTCTTTGAGATTTGCCAGCTTTTTATGAGACAGAAAGCCTTCCTGGAAAAACCATAAGCACGTAGGTTCGCTATTAATAGATTATGATTAATGCAGTCAAATGCTTTACTCAAATCCATTAATAACGCTCCTACAGCATTTTCCTTGTCGAGATCTTTATGCCACAATTCCAACATGTGGAGTAAAACCTGTTGGCTGTTATAGCCCTTACGAAAACCTGATAAGAGAAGAGAGAGTTTACCATCCATAAAACTACGTATTTGATCATATAATATACGTTCAAATATTTTAGATGCGCTACTCAATTTACTGACAGGCCTATTGTTTTTTTGCAAGAACGAGCTCCATTCTTATACAGAGAGCAAGTATCAGCCAATTTCATCCAGTCAGGAAAGATTTCGTCATTAATACATTTCGAGAAAAACTTGTTAAAATGTTCTGCATACACGTTAGCATATTTTTTCAAAAATTT
Organism: Turritopsis dohrnii; assembly: GCA_027922465.2. Lineage (NCBI taxonomy): Eukaryota > Metazoa > Cnidaria > Hydrozoa > Anthoathecata > Oceaniidae > Turritopsis > Turritopsis dohrnii. The sequence continues at coordinate 3,116,381 of BQMF02000002.1, forward strand.
CGCTGGAATTTCACCATTAGGACCAGATTTATTTTCCTTCAAAGCGTTGATATACTTTTTCATGTTATCCAAGGAAATTGACTCAAAACACATTTTCTCAATGGATTTGATATTTTGCTGTATCCATTGTACACTCGCATGTTGTTGGTATGATTTGATAATGCTGTTAATATCTTTAAGTTCAGTGGTGTGATTGTGTGTTTTGTTGATGCTTAGAGATTTTGTGATATTAACAAAATATTCATTCATAAGATTGGCTATCTTTGCTTTATCATGTAGCACCTTGTTATCTTCGACCAAAACTTGAACTGTAACCCTAATGCATATTGGTTTCACGGTTTTCCAAAAACGCTTGTTATCGAAGATGTTTTTTAAGTCAAATGATGAATAATACACTCTTCTTGTTTCTCTCACAATTCTAACACATTTGTTTCTTTGCTGTCTTAGTTTCTCCCAGTTCAGACTAGTGGGATATTTGTTGTAAGTGTTTCAGACTAGTGGGATATTTGTTGTAAGTGTTTCAGACTAGTGGGATATTTGTTGTAAGTGTTTCAGACTAGTGGGATATTTGTTGTGAGTGTTTCTGTATTTTGAGCGCAGCATGATTTCTTTTCGTAATCGTTTGGTCATAAGCGGTGAGTTATTGTTCCTGACAATTTTTGTTTTTCAATGTTGCAAGGTCTTCTTGTGATTTTCATCGAGGTTTTTATAGCAACGATATTTCGAGAGGAAAATTTTCGTCACGAAGCAAAAATTTCGTCACTTTTCCCCGACGAAATTATCCCCGATAAGGTAGGTCTCAGCAAAATTTAATTAATATGCGCATGCTTGTTAACACATTTTATGATAAAACAATGAAATGTGAAAACTTCACACCTTTCCAAGCCGTATCGAAATTTCAAACCAACTTGAGTAGGTTTGAAATCATCACGGGTAGAATTTCAGTACGGCCGTTATCATGTAAACAGCTCTGAAGGTTTGACCAGGAACCGTACTGTAATAAGAACCCGTATCGAAACTCATAACGGGAGGATTGAAATTTTAAACCGGTTTGAGTTTAGTACCGCTCTCATGTAAGCGTACTCCAGGACAAAAGCAAAATTTACTGAAAAAAATGGATGAAGAGATTCTTGTGGAGGAGATCGAAACAGGAGAAAAAAGGAGAGGGACAGTTAAGGGTGATTTTTTTTGTCATATGATTAGTTTTACAAACGTTTCTCAATAACAAACCGAGAACGGTCAGGAAAGAAATAAAATTATAAAATAAGTTCTTTCGTTTGAATAAAAAACGTTTCTTTTACATAGGGATAAAATATGCTTCACTTTTTCGTGTCTTCATTTTTTGTAAAATCTTGTTTCTAAGAAAACAAAACAGCCCTGGATATTACGACAACTCAAAGGCAACAAGTGTGCTTTCATTCACGTCCAAACTCTTTGAAATAACCTCTTAATCAAGAAATACTCACTGCACTGTCCGCTGTACAACAACCAGACTTTTCCTTTCGATTGACATTTAGCGTAAGCCAATAAACATCTGTTGCTGTAAGTTTTACCGTCAGAACCGCATTGTGGGAAGAATTCTTTAGTACAGGCAGCGCTACAGGTGGTACCTAAACATCAACCATCGGCTGTCGGAAAAAAATTCGTAAAAACTGATGGCCAGGGCAAAAAAAATGTGTCATTCTTACCACAATCTTCGATTTTTTTGCCACGGTTGAAGAACTGAGCGTTGCAGCTACCACAGAAGTTGGCACGGCATACTGCTCGCGGATACTTAGGGCAATACGCCTGCTGACATGGGTCTGATTTACAACCTACAATTGGTACACCTTTGGGACACTCTCCTGTAAACAATCGGATTTATTACTTAGCTACCATCCCACGAATGACGTCATCACAAATCGATCACTATAATAATGAAACTTACTGCACTCTCCACCATGGGCGCGTCGAACTGCGCCATTACTTCGGCACATTGCACCTCTCAACGAACACATATTGGAGTATGTTTTTCCGTTCGTTCCGCACTGAGGATTGTATTCATACGTACATATACGGAAACGTTGGCATCGCTTTTCTATAAAGGTGCGAAAATATAGAAATCAACTTGTATTCAAATCAACTGTGACGACATCAGGAAATTGACATTTTCTCTTACCGCAATCTCCGAAATGTCTGAGATAAACTTGTCCGTTCGTCTGGCAAGTTTTCTTTTGAAGCTTGCAAAGAGAACGATACACTTTTCCGTCAGTACCACACACGGCGCCACTGTGACGTCTCGGACATTTCCTAGGACACGATGGGTTTTCTAAATAGACATAAAATTACTGTTTCATATTTACTCCATCCAAAGATTCAAAAACAGAAAATTTTCTATGTAATATTTCTTATCCTGTTGATATTTGCTTTTATTATAATTGCAAAATCATTCCGTCCGCAAAAACGCTTTTATGTATTATACTTTCGAGGGCGTATTCATTTAGTATTTCATTTATTTCTTTGGAATTGAAAAATTAAAATTTACATTCCCTATTATCAAAGAAGAAGATAAAAGCTGGTTCATCCACGAGAGAGGTGGTCCACACCTGTATTATATGGCAACAAACCGAATATATCAAAGGGCGTTAAGTGTGAATTTGACTCACCACATTCGCCTTTATACTTCAATTGCACCCTTCCGCCACTCTTGCAAATAGCGTAATTCATCTCACATTTGTTTCCGTGCGTTTTACCATCCGTTCCGCAATATGGATCGTATTCTCTCGTGCAGATTGCTGAGCATACTCCTGAAGAGAATAATGGATTAGAGTTGAGCGCTGAACAGCGACGAAAATCTTATCGAGCGACGAATTTGTCTTACTGCATTTTCCTGGGTAGGCAAATTTCACTTTTCCATCAGTGGCGCAGGACTTAGCCTGTAATACGCATAAGCTACTGTATGTAACGCCATCTGAACCACACTGTGGTGCATAGATGGCTGGACAGATTGGACGGCATCTCGGTTTATCTAAAAAGCATAGATTCATAGATACCAGATATCTTTTTATGTTGAGATATTTTATAATACCAAGCATGCGCAATGATATCAGTCTACATTTATATCTACATAAATAATGATGTTTTTAGTTGAACTTGCTTACCACAACTTCCATCGTATGCAAGATTAACTTTTCCACCACTTTTACATATAGCTCGATCTAACTCGCATCGGTTGCCGTACGTTAAGCCATCGCTGCCACATTTAGGATTGCTTCGCCTATTACAGTGTTTTTTGCAATAGCCTGAAATTCAATAGAAAGTAAAGAAGAAAAAACATTTCGGAAATAAAAATATCAGGAGAACAGCTAAACTGTCGCAGTGTTTTCGCAGAGACAATAGATTCAGAATTGATAATAAACTGATCATACCACAAGGTCCATTGTGCATTTTGAAAATTGTTGTACGTGTTGTACAGGCTTCTAACTTCAGGTGACACTCAGAGGAGTGAGTTTTACGATCGCTTCCACATATTGGATTGTATAATGCAGGACAGACGTATGGACATGGGCGATCACCGTCTGAAACAAGATTGAAGTACAGAAAAACTTAACGGAATCTAGAGGCCTTATATTTATTATTTATTTAAAATATTTATACAGGATTTTTCTTCAGTAATAAATACTGTTGTCAATGAAATACCTGTTAGAAAATAAAATTAGTAATATAAATTAAAATAATAAAACAAAATAAAGCTAGATTAAATCCACAAAGAAGACTTGTGATATGCAAAGTATCTAACTAACTGCTGACCAAACATCATTGAGCACTTATTCGAGAAACCGTTCTTATACGGTAGAATTTTAAAATCTATACGGTGATGAAACTAAACGAGAACTGATAAAAACTTGTCCAAATCATTGGATAATTCTGTGGAAATCCTTGATAAAATTTCTATTCTTTTTTCCATCCAACTTCAAGACTAAGAAACGTCATTTCCCCTAAAGTTTCAGCTAACGCACTGATCGTGCAGGTCACATGTCAATATGTAACCAGTCAATGCTCATTATTCTCATGAAATCATGCGAGTACACAAGAAACGATGATGTTCAAAATACGAACAAGATTAGCAATACACAGTTTTCCAGTGACTTTCTCTATATATCGAAGCACATACCTGAAGTAGCAAGAACTCTTACCCCAAACTTCAAGCCAAGCCTTGGAGCTAATAGAAAGATTAAAACAGATTTTTATTTATTTTATACATTATTATTTCATGTTTCATTTTGTTGATTTTTTTAAACTCACCACAAGTCACCTTGCGTCCACGTTTGAAGAACTCAGCGTTACAACCACCACAATAATTCGCTCGACATTCCGCATCAGGACTTGATGGGCATATTGCAGTATCACAAGGATTTACTAAGCATGTCACAATGGGAACATCTTTTGGACATTCTAAATACCAACCCAATCAGAAATTGTTATTTGAAAATCTTGGATCGACATAAAAACAAAAAAACATTAACTTATTAACCATGTACCTCTGCAAGGGCCCTGATGAGCTACTTCAAGACTTGGTTTCTTGCATTTCTCGATTTCAAACAAACATTCATTATCCAAAGTACGACCATCAGAACTGCAGACAGGTAAATAGATGAACGGACAAACTTTGGCACATTTTTTCTCGTAACCTGGAACATTAAAGCAGAAAGAAGATAGAATCCAAAGAACTAAAAAGCCATCTTGAAAGCAATCTCAAAATAAACTGACCAGAATGAACAATCTTATATCCTATCAGGGAAATGTCTTTTGTTACTTCAAGACTGCCATCTTCAGGTGCAGAAAATGAATAAGCTATATCATGGAAATAATCTCCAGCTTTGATAGAATCTTCTGGACCTCTACACCATCCCATGCTTAAAGATGCTTCTATAATGTACGGTACTTCTAACTTCTTCACAGACAACTGATAGGGAATAACATATCCAGGTAACAACTTAGGATCTTCCTGTTGTATGGATGATAAAATAGGAACATCACAGTCCTCGTATCCTCCTTCACAGAGACGTTCTTCTAAAACCTTCACAGTTAAACATGAACCTTTTGGCAGAACAGCAGGTATTGTTGGAGGGAACAAGATGTTTCCTTTCACAGATATTTTATCGCCTGAAAGTATGAAAAAAACATTATACATGATGTTTATGATACAGCACCCTTTGTAAAAAATGGAAAATTTGACAATAGTCAATATCTTATTATTTGCTATTTTAAAAGAAGCCAACCATTCACAAGGATTTGTGAAAATAAAACTATACTGACTAGTAGAATCTTCTTTATTGCAGTCCGCAGGAGTTTTTCCTGGACCTGTTTTCGTCCCTTCAATTTCTTTTCCAGAAGCAGGGTCAACACACCAACAATAACCAGTTGATCCATGACACTGTCTATTTTTGTAAAGTCCATTTTCATCACATTGTGGAACATAATTTCCAACAGCACGTCGGTCTGATTCCCTTTTATTATGTGCCAAACATAATTTATTATCATCTAAATTTTGATAGGAAAGTTTATAAATTCAAAAGGAGTTACAGAAATGTACAATGCAAATCATAGCCGATAAATCATAATGGTTTGCCATTCAGTTCATTTTCTTTTGAAATCAAACAAGACAAAAGCACCTTTTAAAATGTTGCAGAATATTAGAAAACACAAAGATTGTAATTTACACTTTCTTTGGGCCTGGATTGACAGTTAGTATAAGTAGCAGGATTATTGGTAAATTTTAAAAGAAACATGAAAGAGAATGAAATTATAATGTAAATTTAATGATTAATCAATTCATGGTAACATTTATTTATAACAAACATACCTGCTTCCTCAGACAATGAAGTAGTCTTATATCCTATCAGGGAAATGTCTTTTGTTACTTCAAGACTGCCATCTTCAGGTGCAGAAAATGAATAAGCTATATCATGGAAATAATCTCCAGCTTTGATAGAATCTTCTGGACCTCTACACCATCCCATGCTTAAAGATGCTTCTATAATGTACGGTACTTCTAACTTCTTCACAGACAACTGATAGGGAATAACATATCCAGGTAACAACTTAGGATCTTCCTGCTGTGTGGATGATAAAATAGGAACATCACAGTCCTCGTATCCTCCTTCACAGAGACGTTCTTCTAAAACCTTCACAGTTAAACATGAATCTTTTGGCAGAACAGCAGGTATTGTTGGAGGGAACAAGATGTTTCCTTTCACAGTTATTTCATCGTCTGAAAGTATGAAAAAAACATTATACATTATGGTTATGATGCAGCATCTTTTGTAAACAGTGGAAAATTTGAACAAAGACAATAGTCGACATCTTATTATTTCCTATGTTAAAAGAAGCCAACCATTCACAAGGATTTGTGAAGATAAAACTATACTGACTAGTAGAATCTTCTTTATTGCAGTCCACAGGAGTTTTTCCTGGACCTGTTTTCGTCCCTTCAATTTCTTTTCCAGAAGCAGGGTCAACACACCAACAATAACCAGTTGATCCATGACACTGCCTATTTTTGTAAAGCCCATTTTCATCACATTGTGGAACATAATTTCCAACAGCACCTCGGTCTGATTCCCTTTTATTATGTGCCAAACATAATTTATTATCATCTAAATTTTGATAGGAAAGTTTATAAATTCAAAAGGAGTTACAGAAATGTACAATGCAAATCATAGCCGATAAATCATAATGGTTTGCCATTCAGTTCATTTTCTTTTGAAAATCAAACAAGACAAAAGTACCTGGACAAGCCCCTGGTGACTGTAAGTATAAATCTTTCCCTTTGACTTCGCATTGAGCTACTTTAAAAGTACAATCATTGCTGTAAGTTTTTCCATCACTGCCACAAACAGGATCATAATTAAATGGACATCCTTGTGAACATCGAGTTGATCCTAGAATAATCACAAAATTTCTTAACATTAGTTTTCATCATGGAATAATAATTTCACTTTGCCTATAACATTTTATTAATTTTTCATACCGCAAGTAACTTTACGATTTCCAACAAAAAATTCAGCATTACATCCACCACAGAAGTTTGGCTTACATACAGCTTTTGGGTTATCATTACAGATTAGGTGGGCACATGGTTCATAAGTACACGCAACAATAGGTACATCTTTTGGACATTCTAAATAATAAAAGAAACTCTCATATACAGAAAGTCAGAAATTTGATGAGTATGGTGTTTAAAAATTCTGCTTCAATGATGACTTTTAAAATGTTGCAGAAGTTTAGAAAACACAAAGATTGTAATCTACACTTTCTTTGGTCTTGGATTGACAGTTAGTATAAGTAGCAGGATTTTTGGTAATTTTTAAGAAGGAACATGAAAGGGAATGAAATTATATGTAAATTTATATAAACTAGACGCCAAGGCAGCTGCATTCACTGCCTATGTTCAGCCTGCATAGAGTTCATGAAAAATAAAATTTAGGAATTGGCAATGGAAAGTGTACCTATGCTGTAAAGCTTGAAAAACTGACCAAAATAATGTATGGGATCACTTATCTATGAAAAACCATTACAGAGATATCTTCAATCAAACATTTTGATGACGTCACAGACCTGTCCCCCCATAAATTAGGCCCAAAGCTTTTGGTTACCCCATCGCCTGTATCCCAAGATCCCAAAAAACATCAGTTATTCCTATTGGTTCCTGAGATATTTTCCCAAGGACATCGTGTTCAGTTGGGGTTGCAATAGATTGGTTTCACACCAACATCGCACACAAGAAAAGAAATAATTTCTCTCACACCTCACATTTACCATTTTGTGTGACAGACAGACAAACAGACAGACAATCAGATATTAATATAATAGATAATGATTAATCAATTCATGGTATTAACTATTTATGACAAACGTACCTGCTTCCTCAGACAATGAAGTAGTCTTATATCCTATCAGGGAAATGTCTTTTGTTACTTCAAGACTGCCATCTTCAGGTGCAGAAAATGAATAAGCTATATCATGGAAATAATCTCCAGCTTTGATAGAATCTTCTGGACCTCTACACCATCCCATGCTTAAAGATGCTTCTATAATGTACGGTACTTCTAACTTCTTCACAGACAACTGATAGGGAATAACATATCCAGGTAACAACTTAGGATCTTCCTGCTGTGTGGATGATAAAATAGGAACATCACAGTCCTCGTATCCTCCTTCACAGAGACGTTCTTCTAAAACCTTCACAGTTAAACATGAATCTTTTGGCAGAACAGCAGGTATTGTTGGAGGGAACAAGATGTTTCCTTTCACAGTTATTTCATCGTCTGAAAGTTAGAAAAAAACATTATACATTATGGTTATGATGCAGCATCTTTTGTAAACAGTGGAAAATTTGAACAAAGACAATAGTCGACATCTTATTATTTTCTATGTTAAAAGAAGCCAACCATTCACAAGGATTTGTGAAGATAAAACTATACTGACTAGTAGAATCTTCTTTATTGCAGTCCACAGGAGTTTTTCCTGGACCTGTTTTCGTCCCTTCAATTTCTTTTCCAGAAGCAGGGTCAACACACCAACAATAACCAGTTGATCCATGACACTGCCTATTTTTGTAAAGCCCATTTTCATCACATTGTGGAACATAATTTCCAACAGCACCTCGGTCTGATTCCCTTTTATTATGTGCCAAACATAATTTATTATCATCTAAATTTTGATAGGAAAGTTTATAAATTCAAAAGGAGTTACAGAAATGTACAATGCAAATCATAGCCGATAAATCATAATGGTTTGCCATTCAGTTCATTTTCTTTTGAAAATCAAACAAGACAAAAGTACCTGGACAAGCCCCTGGTGACTGTAAGTATAAATCTTTCCCTTTGACTTCGCATTGAGCTACTTTAAAAGTACAATCATTGCTGTAAGTTTTTCCATCACTGCCACAAACAGGATCATAATTAAATGGACATCCTTGTGAACATCGAGTTGATCCTAGAATAATCACAAAATTTCTTAACATTAGTTTTCATCATGGAATAATAATTTCACTTTGCCTATAACATTTTATTAATTTTTCATACCGCAAGTAACTTTACGATTTCCAACAAAAAATTCAGCATTACATCCACCACAGAAGTTTGGCTTACATACAGCTTTTGGGTTATCATTACAGATTAGGTGGGCACATGGTTCATAAGTACACGCAACAATAGGTACATCTTTTGGGCATTCTAAATAATAAAAGAAACTCTCATATACAGAAAGTCAGAGATTTGAGGAGTATGGTGTTTAAAAATTCTACTTCAGGATAATGTATGTTATGAATATAAGTATTAGAAATTCTTATGCCAAGAAAAAATAAATGTTTGCTCTATTATATATCGCTGGAAAGCATTTTGTGTAAGTTATTGAATGGTAGTAACGCTATTAAAAAATTTTGTACTAATAAGAATTTGTACTAATAAGGCTTTGAAAACTTGCATCCCATCTTCACAGTGACTTCTCTTGCGTAACTACTCAGTGTTCAGTCTTCATTCCACTCTTGATAGAATCACAAAACATGTTAGTAAAAAATTTTTTTTATTATTTTTTATGAAAGCCTAATTTATAACTTATTTCATTTTTCCTGAGAATTGAATTTTTTTAGTCCATACTTTAACTGTATTTCCTAATAACTTGGCAATGGTTCACTTTCGAAAAAACAAAAACAATTTTTGCATAAGATCACATCTTCAGCATGATCATAATGAAAATTGACAACTTAACAAAATAGCTCAAAATGTATACACAAAAGAGTAACATTAATTTCAAATAACTCATGTTTACACAAAATGCACGAAAAGTCGATGGAAAACAAAAATGATTATTTAAAGCTTCCCTCTAGTCAATTTACAGCTTTGGCTTATCCAAATAAACAAAATATTTTGTACACGAAAATACAATTCCTTTTTTCCAAGTCAATCTAAAAGGTTGAAAAACACAAAATAACTTCATAAATTTTATTAACACATGCCACTATTTGAACAAGAAAAATAAAACGAACTAATCTCATAATTGCTGCATATGACGTCAGAGAGTAGATCATTGTTTCACAGAGCAGGCTATTTACAGTAAAACTGTAATAATTCAACATCCTTATTACCCCCAGGTCCTTATGAAAATTCTAAAAAAATCTTGATATGATCAATGCTTCTTAGAGCAAGAGTTACTTCCAAAATGCATTTTTGATCTTAAAAATAACCCGAAAATTAGTTTTAAAAAAGTCAAGTACACATGGTTATCAGTTTGAACCAAGAAAGACGATCTGATAAACCTTCAGTTGATTCAATCAAACGATGCATCACTGATTCACTGAGGGAATATCTATGGACTGAATTAGTCAACATACCAAATAGGGAAAGCTATATATTTTACCGCCTTAGAGGGATAGTATACCTTTTAGATATGTTGTTATTGATTTTTTAGTTGCTTTTAATGGGTACAATTAGCTACTTTATGCATCAACTTATAAATACACAGCCTATCAATGATTTACTTGTTGAGCGCATGATCGTATTAACAATAATGTTAGAAGCGTAGTCCTGTGAGGTAAAAACGGTTCTGAAAACTTTTCCATCGCTAAATAGAGCATACCTCGGATTCAGGGAAAGCAAACGTAAAACAATAATTTGAACCTTACATGAATATTTTGTATTCAAGAAGAGGGGGAAGAAGAAGAAGAAAAGGAACATGAAACAGAAGAACTGGGCAAGCAGAAATTTAATTTCCTATTTGGGCCTGCTAATTTTCAATGACTTTGTCTCTTCGTGGCCTTTTGGTAGGGCGCAGTTTAAACTTTTTTTATATGATTTTCCTTTTCTTTATTTTCATTAACCCTTTCTCCGGCACATTATCGTTTTGATGTTAAAAAAATTTTTCAGATCGTTTTTTCTATTATTTTGGGTTCTCAGATCTCAAAAAAAAAGTTTGTTGTCAAAATTCATTTAATATGTTGGTTTTGCAATTTGTTGCAAATATGCAACATTGGCGGACAAGAGTAGGGAAAATGATGAAATATTTTATGGAATAAAGCTTCATTTTATATGCCAGAATCACGCCTTGGATAAGCGTGATCGCAAAAATTACAAGAAAAGCTGTAAATCAATTATGGAAATCCTTGAAACAATTTCTATCCTTGTTCAAACACAATCCTAATTTACACTTGGAGCATTTCACAGTGCAAGTCATTTGGCATTTTCGACATCTTGATCGGCTGCCATCAATTTCCGGCCAGTGTGCAACTTTGTCAAAGCGAACATCTGCGATTGGTGATGGGACAGTAGGATTTCTTCCAAATGTTGCAGTTGGTGAAATGCTTCTTCGTGGCCGACCAGGCTTTGGTTGTTCTTTGCCTGCCAAAGTAAGAGCTGAAGCAATTTGGGTTGTGAAAGTTCTCAAGTTGATTTGCATTTTCTTTGTGACTCGTTTTTGGTCACAATGTCTTCTGTACAAGAGCCAGGCATTGACTTTTGCGATGTCAACACAATCAAAGATCAGCTTAAGATACCATCTCTTTCTGGTGATGATTTTTGTCCGGTACAGGGAGATCAGCATATCAGCCAAATCAACTCCACCCATGGATTCGTTGTATTGTGACACAATATCAGGACAGTCAACAGTCACCTTTTCTTTTTTCATCAGGTCAAATCTCTCCACCGTATTGTTGCATTCAACCCCTGCAAAAGTTGATCCAAGAACAACACATTTGTTGTCAAACCACTTCAGCAAATGTAAACCAGTGTTACAATCCGTTCTAAAATCATAGGAGCCACGTCCACTTGATTTCAGATCCTTTTCTGACATCAATGGACAGCCTCCAAGGCGATTCGAACGAAAAGTAGCGATCGTGAGGATTTTCATCGATTTTAGCTCTAACAATATCGACAATGTTGAAAACCAATTGTCCATGAATAATTTGAAGTTTTCGTTTTTTGGCATTTTTTCAACAAGCCGTAGAACAACCTCATAGGCCCCACATTTCTCCTTACCAGCACTTTTTGGCCCAGCGTAAAAGAAGAAATCATATATTATTCCAGAAGCACCCGCTCGTACAAAGTTTTTAAATCCCCACTTGTGGATTTTCTTGGGCATGTACTGACGGATGCCACTTCTTTTGGTTTTTGCAGGGACCATCTGTTCATCGATTGATTGGTATTGTTCTTGCTCCAAATTGAGGCAATTTGCGCGTAAAGTGTTGACCACAGGTTCAACTTTGAATAACCTTGAAGAGGATTCACTCTTCTCGGTGTTGTCATTGGCATGGAGATAGCGTCGGATAATTTCATAGCGTTTTAATCCCATAACATTGGCTATGCAATCGACCCGTAGCTCTTTCGACCAGTATAGCTCATAGGACGGAAGTGAAATCACTGCCATCAGCATTTGGATGCCAACAAATTTTTCCATTTCTGATTTGTTGGTATTGATACTTTTACCAGACTTCTGTACTGAGTAAAGGTTGGTTTGAGTAACAAGATTCTCAGTTATGTCATCACTCCAAAATAACTTAAAATATTGCATTGGTGACAAGTCATTTTCAGGAGGCAATGAAAATTCTCTCCCTAAAAAGGTTGTGTCACAAACTGGAGGATTTGTCTTTCTCCAACGGTATGATCGTGGCTTTGCTTTCTTTTGCGGTGGCCCATCGTTTTCTTCATCAGTAGAAGCCTCATTTTGCTGCTGTACATTATTTCCATCTGCGTTATCATGACAAGGCTCGCCACTAAAAAAAAAGTGGAAATTGAGTAAAAGGAGTAAAACCATCAAAAAATATTTCAAAGTTTAGTTACGCATCGTTTTCTTTTTGCTGAGTTTGAAAGTGGACTATTTCATCATCATTATCGCTTACCATGTCAGAAAGTTCGGACAGTTCTGAATCGGATCCAGGACTCAACACAAACTGGACTGCTTCTTCGACATTATATTTTCTTTTCATAATGGAGTATCGTTCTGTTCCTAAATAAACATAGAAAAAGGTTCAGTCTTGATAACTTTTCAAAACCAAATAGTAGAGACAAATCTACTTTTTTCAAAGCAATTTTTTCCTCAGGAGAGTTTTTTATTCGAATCACATGCACATGCACGTTTTTTCATTAGAAAATGATCTCCTCCACCACACATGTGTTGTTGGTTTTGCCCATAAGATCAGTAATAATGATGACAATTTTTATGTCTATTTTAAGATTTTTACATCTCTTATCCGACATTGTTGCAAATTTGCAACAAATAACTTTGAACCATTTTTTTTTTTAATTCCCTTGAGCAATATGTATATACTTATAAATACTGTATGTTTCAGGCTTTCCGAATGATTTTCAACCATTTTTACTCATATTCAGTCACATCGTGCAGCAAAATAAGTGAATAAAAATATGCAATAACAACTTACCTTCAGTACTACTTGTAACGTTGGCTGCCATTATGGTTAAAGGGCGACCTTGACCATGTGCTTTGTTTTTGTTGAAAAAAGAAAGGTCTAGAAACTATATTTTAAAGTCACCAACCGTATATTCAACTGAGTTTTTAAAATGTGACCTTCCAAAACATTTGTTGCAAATATGCAACACGACCGGAGAAAGGGTTAATGTACACAAATAAACATTTGAGATGATATTCTTCACAAAGAATAATTTTTGTCTTCTTTACTTTGCCTGCGATGAACTTGTGTGGTTGACTTCGTAGTTCAGAACTTGGTTCAATGCCATTCCTTGTCGACGTGTAGATGCATAAGGAAACACTGAAGGAATAGAACCAGGAAGTTAATTTATAGGCTATTTAATTTTTCCTAAAATTTAGGAAATTCCCTCAAAATAATAACCTAGAATAATCTTCATAGCTAATACCTTATCCGTAAAAAAAAGTCGGCAAAAACGTTAGTCGGCAAAAATGTTAGTCGGCAAAAAAATTAGTCACTTGGACAAAATTTAGTCACTTTTTGCCCACCAATTTCTAAGACAAAAAATGACGAAGAAAGTTTTTTAAGAAATAAAATACAACACCAACAAGAAAGGTTAGGTAAATTAGGCTAATTACCTTATTACATGAAATGTGTAAAGCAAGTAATTAAATTTTCAAATTCGCGTTAGTTAGGCAAGTAGTTTTTGGGGAAAAAAATAAATAAATAAAAAAAAATTCAGCAAAAAAGTTAACTCGGTAAAAAAAAGCCGACAAAAAAGTTTGGTCAGTAATAAAAAGTCGGCAAAAAATATTAGTCACCTAGCCAAAATTTAGTCACTTTTTGTCGACTTTTTTTTACCGATAAGGTAGAACACTATTTTATTCATACCATGCGATCATATGTCCATGATGCTATTGAAATCATCTTTTCACCTTGACACTTGTATCAAAGCATTCAACGGAAAGTGTTCCTCACATATCAAGATGTGTTTAGGAAGTGTGTCAGCCCTTCCAGGTCCATGTGTCTGTAGTGCGCTTTTCCTTTTGGATACCAAAGAATGTTTTTCCCCAATTTTGTTGTTATTCAAATACATGAAGCCATCTTTTAAATCTTTCCTCAAATTTAATATCATGATCATTTCAGATTGCACGTAGAAGCTTTTGTAACGTTATAAATTTCTGAATTTGATTTGACAAAGTGTAGTTGTAACAAAAGTATTTTATTCTATGATAAAGCCATCAATTTGTTATCAATGTACTTTCGATCTATTTCAATCCACTCTCTGACGTCACGAGCTTCGCTAAGCGTTTTGAAATTCAAAACAAAATGGTGATCTTTTGAACATATCAATGGAATTTTAACAATAAAGAAAATGTTCATTACAAAGGAGGCAAAGGGGGCATGTTCCCTCCAATAATTTTCAGAAACTTAAAAGTGCCCTTTTCCCATTTTGTGATAAAGTCTTTTTCGACAGGAAAGTTTTTTTCTGAAAGTTTATACTCAAAAAGTGAACCTCCATTGTGATGTCCGGCACTTAAGAAACCTATAGTATTTTTAAGCAATCTGTGGTTCTGTGAAGGCCCAAAATTGCAAAGTTTCTCAGAGCCCACTTGGGAAGCTTACAGCACCACCCCCTGCCCCCACCCAAGACCCCCAGCTGAAAACAGATTGTGCCCTTTGGACACTTTGCCACAACCACCCCCCCCCCCCCCCCAAAAAAAAAAAAAAAAGTTCAAGACCTTCCGACGACCCTGAATGTATGTAACATATATAGCATAGCTAAGAATTGATGACTTTTAAAATGTTGCGGAACGTTTAGAAAACACAAAGATTGTAATCTACACTTTTCTTTGGTCCTTGATTGACAGTTAGTATAAGTAGCAGGATTATTGGTAATTTTCAAGAAGGAACATGAAAGAGAATGAAATTATATGTAAAGTTATATAAATAACGATTAATCAGTTCATGGTAACAATTATTTATGACAAACATACCTGCTTCCTCAGACAATGATGTAATTTTATATCCTATCATGGAAATGTCTTTTGTTACTTCAAGACTACCATCTTCAGGTGCGGAAAATGAATAAGCTATATCATGGAAATAATCTCCAGCCTTGATGGAATCTTCTGGACCTATACACCTTCCCATACCCAATGAAACTTCCACAATATAAGGTGATTCAATCTTCTTTACTTGTAATATATATGGAATACTGCCATCAGCCAACACCTTAGGATCTCTTAATAAAATGGAAGATAACACAGGGACATCACAGTCAATTCCCTCACAAAGAAGTTCTTCTAAGATCTTTACAGTTAAGCATGAGCCTTTAGGCACAGTTTGAGGGAATTTTGGCGGTAAAAGAATCTTTCCTTTTAATGTGATCTTTCCATTACCTGAGAAACATAAAAGTCAAATCACCATTATAGTCAATTATATTTTGAGAATAAGAACTTTTGCTAGTTCAGTTATAATTTCACATTTTCTGAACTAAAAACTTACATACCAATATCATCTTTGCATGTGAACTCGTGTTTTTTAAAAAGACTTTTATCTTTACATTGGGCATTCTTTAGTTCACAATCATTAGCATATGTTCTCCCATCACTTCCACAAACAGGTTTGTAAGTTCTAGGGCATGGCGTAACACAACTACATATAGGTTTTGGTTCACCACGTTTTGTTCTTGTGCCTGGTTTTTCTTTTCCAGAAGCAGGATCCACACACCAACACTCATTGATGGAAGCATGGCATTGGAGATCTGTGTAGGACCCATCTGGGTTGCATTTTGGAACAAACGCACCAGGTGGAGGTATACCAATGGGAGATGTTTTCCATTTTTCTCTTTCCTCAAAACAAAAAGCTAAAAACACCATAACAGACCTTACAGTTAATTTGTGCTCACATTTTTATGAAGTGCTTGATGTGAAACATACAATCATCATAAAACATAATCCTTACATTTTGAAAGGCATCCTTTCAATGTACAACGAGCAGTTCCCATTCTATCAGCTTTCTTAGCAGCACAAACACTGAATGCAAATTAATGACTGTTAAAACTCAATGATATGTGACGGTGTGAGGGAAAATCATAACAAAGTGATAATTTCTGATAAATTTATCAGTAAATTACTGATTAGAAAACAATAGATTTAATCAGTAATTCGTTCGATTTATCAGTAATTCGTTCGATGGATCAGTAATTACTGATAAAATAATGGGTAAATACTGATAAATAATCAGTAATACTGATTCATCAAACAAATTACTGATAAATTGAACGAATTACTGATAAATTGAACGATATACTGATAAATCGAACAAGTTACTGATTATTTATCAGTATTACTGATTATTACTGGAAAATGTCTGATAAATTACTGATTAATTTATCAGTAATATCACTTGTTATGATTTTCCCTCAAACCGTCACATATATTTAAAATGAATAGATCTTAAAGAATAGAATATATAATAATACCATGAGTTACAATCTATCTTAAATGTTTGTCCATCCTGATATTTTTCGCCATTATGATAACAGAAACCTATGAAGAAATTCCTGGATGCAGATGTGAGAAGTTTTATTATTGTTTGCTGGGTTTTCCATGACCAACATTCTTTCGATGGTTTAATGACATGACATGTAAGCAACAAATATCTTTTAGTTACATACCAGTTTTTTTTAGGATGGCACAATATTGTTTTTAAATGATTCTTAAAAAAATAAATATAACGTGTTTTGCTAGGCAACCTTTTATTTCATCATTATGCTTTCTTTTCCTGATACATTGTGTATGAAAATGAGTTCTGTTTTGTTAACATACTATACCTGTAGGACATTTAATCGTAGTACAGAGCCATTCACCATTTGGAGCACATGAGCTAAGAATAAGTATCACTTGTATATCACTTCAGCTCAAGTTTTGAATTATATATTTAAAGTGAAATAAAACAAAAAGTAACTTACCATGAGTTACAGTCTTCATACCGAACAGAACCTTCATCATATACTTTCCCTTTAAACTGACACGGTGACTCTAAAAATGAAGAACATAGAAAAACTTGAAATTAAAGAAAAAACATTAAAATGCTAAAACAAGGAAATAAACATACTGCTAGGACATCCAATCTCAGTACAAGCTACATATCCAACTTCATCAGCATTTTTAGCAGAACAGGTGCTAAATTATGAAAACAAGGAAAATATTATAGAAATATAAAACAATTTTTGAATTTCATTTCAGTGGCATAATACAATTTGCTGAAAAATTACTCATTCAAAACCTGTATCTATTTTCTGAGCAAAAAAATCTATTGTGGATAAGTTTCTTTCGTTGAAGTAGAGTACTATGTCTAGACATAGGTTTATATAAAAATCCAAAATTTTATGCTATCTGCAGCTAAAACAAGATCATGGCCCTTTAATTATTACCAGGTATTGCAATCGTTTTTGAACGTTTGTCCATCCTTATACTCCTGGCCATTGTAATAGCAGACACCTGAAAAAAATTCAACGAAAATCAACCCTCCAAAATCATCATAAAATCTGTCAATAAATGAAGTTTTATTTTACCAGTTGGACATCCAGTAATAGTGCAGAACCAATTTCCGTCTTCTCCACAAGTGCTAATAAAACATAAAAATAAGCAAACATCCTGGCTCTGGGTGACTTTGAGGAAATAGTAGATGATAAAAATATCTCACCAGGAATTACATTCTTCCCATCTTAGATCACCGGTTGCATAAGTTTTACCATCAAATTTACATCCTACAAAAAACTGAATCTTTACAAGAAGCAGGATGTATTTCATGCAGCAAAAAACAAACATTCATGTCATCATGCACTTTCGTTTACAGATAACACACGTTTCGCGAGTTTTTGACTCGATTACCTTTTGTGTGTTAAATAAAGTCCGATTTTCACAAGAGTATTTTTGAGTTAAGTAAAATTCTTAAAGAAAGTCACTAAATGATCAAAATCTTCAGAAATCCTTTTTGATGATAACCAATGATCAAAGTTACGAAATGCGTTAAAAAATTATGCTGCGTATGATTCGAAATACAGAAGCATTCGATTGATGTTTTTCTGCAAATAAAGTTATCCTGCGTTTTGTTTAAGGAAATAGGAGAAAACGCATCGCAAATGGGCGCAATTGCGGCAAAGTTAAATGCTGAAGCACGCCTCAAGTGAACGTCATCGTGGAATGCTTTTTTATTATTTTGTCAAACAAACGTAGAACAACATTTTTTGAAATACCTCCGCCAGACGGCGAAAGCTTATGAAAGTTAAATGTCGCATGAATGACGGACAGCAGTGAACTTTTTGAAACAAGTACTACAATGGAAATAACAAATTTTAGTCTACGCAAATAAAGCATTATCCGACTTGACGTGGATTAAATGGTCCCCTATCACAACCACCACTTTTCACATCCATCGCCCAGGAATTTTAGGGAAAATCTTCCAAGTTACATAACCTTATTCCTACCAAAAGCCGCGAGCAATAATTCCTATTTTCTTTGATATCATAAAGCTTATTTTGTAAATCCCCAAAACACTAAAAATAGATTTAATTTTAAAATAACTTTCCTTTTAAGTTTACTCACTTTTTTTGCCTCAACTTAAATTGTTTTTATATCGACAGGGAGGGTATTCGAGAAAAGGCGCACTTCTTCAATAATTGAGTTCACTGCTTGGGGTTTAAGAAGAAATAAATAAAAATGAAATGCAACGCTGTTCAAATGTTTCTCCGTCTGAAATCCAATGTAGTGTCCGAAAGTTTGACCACCGAAAGTTTTTCCACCGAAAATTTCCGTTCTGAATATTTTTCTGATTTCATGTGGTTTCATATGGTCCGAACTTTTCCAATCATGATGTGCACAAAATAAAACATTTGACTTTCTAGTTACACGGCGGTTGTAATAATGGTCTTTCAACTGAAACTGGTTAAAAATCTGGTGAAAAAAAATTCAAGAAAGAAAACCTTTTACGTTTTTGTTTTTATTGGTTGGAGCTAATTTTCACTTAATCGGGTTATCAAATAACTGTCATAAATTTTGGTCTCGAAAGTTAGTGTTTACATTAAATTCACTCACTGAATGAAGTTACATGAACATCATGTACTTCTCTTCTTGAGTGAGAACAGAACAGAAATCGTTGGTGGTACTTAACGATGATGAATTAGGTAAAACTTACCATTAATTATTCCACTGCAAGAAAACACCACAGCAAAACAAATAAACAACTTTAGAACTATCTTCATCATGTCTCCAGATACAGTGACAAAAAATTCAGCATTTTGTTGTTCTTTTATACATTTTTAAATTCAGTTGACAAATGTTTACTTTAGCTGTCAAGATAACAATACCTTGACTAAGGTGTGATTGTAGATCAAATTACCACATATTGTGGTCTGGGTGAAGAAGGTATTGTAAATCATTTGTAATAATGGCGTTTTAAATTTCAGTCGTTTATGGCTTACACGTAAAATCTTTTGTTTGTATTTCACAGTATTTCTTTATTTTCCATCACAATCTTGTTTGAATTTACAATTCAATTTTTCGGGCGTCCATCTGTTCGCGTCACTTAGTGACGTCATTGACATGGAGGTCGTTCCATGTGTTTTGAAATCTTTCCTTATCATCACAACCTATAGTTTTGTCCTTTCGCCTAATCTATATGCATCTAAGGAAGGAAGAGGATCTGGGTTCGAAGTTTGTACAAGTTGTTAATGTATACGTAAGAGAACTTAACGATTGATCATCTAAAATAAATTCAGTCATTTTTGTTTATGTACACAAGAGTATTTCATGAAAACCAAATAAGACTTTAAAAGGAGGTTGATTAAAGACACTTTCATCATCTCGATCTGATTAATACACATGGAATGTGTTGCGACATAAAACAAGTTGTGACGTCACGCCCTTGTAATTTGTTTTCATGGAATCCCAGAGCTTCTGATTTCTGTACAATGAAACATCTCTGTAATTTTGGACAAGCGTTACTCATAAGTGGCAGGAAGCGTGACCATAATGAAAATAAACCGACTCCACAAATGGTGTTAAACTTTGAAAAAATTATCTGCCATCATATGCCCCTAATTTAGCATGCGCGAAATACATTTAAAACGATTATTCGAAGTTACATTTCTTCAAAACAGTGACGGTTCGAGTTGCTTCATTACGGTTGAAATAAGATTCTCCTGAAGTACTTCGTGAAAGCTTAACCGTGCCAAAAGGAGTGTCCACATTTACGTCTATAATGGCTTCAAATGACAATTTTAATTAATATGATAGTGAAAAAATAAACAGCAAATAAGTTTGGAACTTCTGAAGTTAAAACAGATGTGCACGTTTTGATTTTGTGTTGAAGAGATTTATTATCACTAAGCAACTACTTTAAGGGCAGAAACCTTCGCGGGCAGAAAATTTCCCGTTTTTCGCCCCCTTTTCGCGAAAGTTTATGCCTTTGGAAATTTAAAAACAGCAAAACGCAAAAGTTTTTTCCCGCAAAAAATATGCTATGTTTGCTATGTGGTAACACACTTCAGCAGTACATTGGTACAGACGGAGAAACCGATGACAAAACCGATTCTGATGGGAAGTTCAAGAAAATTAGTTATAGTTTTTTACTTTTACTTTAAACAAAGAAAGAAAAATGATAAAAATCGTTGGTTTTTTTTGCTCATCGCGAAAGTATTTTCACGCGAAAATAGACTTGTTTTTCGATTCGCGAAAGTTTTTTCTTCGAAATTTGTTCCAAAATCTGCGAAACGCGAAAGTTTATTCTTTAAATCTCACGGGTTTATAAACAGCGAGATCATGTTTAAAATTCATTTTAGGGAGAAGCGCTTGGGGCAATTTTTGTATTGCTTTGAAAATTTGGGACCATTTTGCATTTTTTGATCAAAGTTGGGGCATATAACTCAACTATGTAGATTTGCTGAAATTATTAGGATTATATCTTACATGTTAGATTTTTGGGAAAACATGCAGACAAACCTAATGTTGCTGCAAAATTTTTTAAGTGTGTCCACAAAAAGGCGGGCTATAACTTTTTAAGTTCTTATCGAATTGTTGCGAATTTTATGCCGTTCGAAAGTTTCTTCTTTTCTTTCTGAAAATACATAAATAAATAAATAATAGATCTTCTTTTTAAATCGGGAACAGCGCTCAAACAGTCTCGAAATCTCCAACTCTCAATGGACCAGATACAAAAGTTTGCAATAGTGCGACTTCGAGACTTCGCGGGCTGCAAATGCTGACGGGATAGCAAGTTGGAGATGAAGAGAGTTAACTGTTATTAACTTTTCAATAAGAACGTTATAAGTCAAAAAAGACAGAAAATATAATTTTTCATTTGTGACTGGTCTATGTACGTGTTCGATTGTCACTTATGTATAAAATGGATTTTTTTAAAAAAAGTGAAAGATGTGATTAGCTTTCAAAACCATAACAAGACCTTTCTCATCATTTTTATGGGTGAAACATTTGTTTTAATTGGCTGTTATCTTATGAAATCTGATAATAAAATTGAATTGGTAAAGTTATGATGATGAAAACATGACCAAAATAGAGAACACAGTTAGTAAAAATAGTAAAAGTAAACTCAAAAGTAAATTCATTTCATAGGCGGATCTAGAGCTTAGGCAAAATTTGAGGAGGAGCGTTGTGTCATCTAGGAGAAGAATAGAAAAACGTGCCTTTTAACTAATTACAGTTAAACACTGAAAAGAAATTAATAGCATTGTACTCCTCCACTTTTTTTGCCTAACCCTGGATCCGCCTATGCATTTTCTACTATAGAGATTAGTCTGTTGATCATCTTACAATTTTGTAGGAGAGTGTTTCTCCTAGCTTCCAAAAATCTATGCAATAGTAGAAATGTGACATTTGATTGTAAAGATACGCGTTTTTTTATAATCAACAAGTTTAATTTTCTCAAAAAGTTAAGCAAAAGTACTACAAGGATCTTACATAAATTAGCAACATAAAATTTTGAAATAATGCAACACTAACATAGCTACAGCACATTTTTAAAAACTGTTCAGTAGGTTGCAGTACTTGGTTGTGCGCTCTATACGATGATTTGAACGTTTCTAGAGTTTATAGCTACTTGTTACCTTAGTCAAACAAGTAAAACGTACAAAAAGGTTTTCAAGATGGAGCATATATGTATTATCGATTAATGCTTAGCAACAAATTAAGCAACACTACTACCAAAAAATAGTCATTTTTAAATCAACATTACTACTAATGTCTGACCTTTGTTGCTTATAAAAAAAACGTGCATAATAAGCGAATAATAAGTGACTTTTATAAAGAATTTTTTCTGTTTTAGGAAGTTTTCTATGTTAAGTGGATACTTCGTTTCATAGCAAACCAACAAAAATATTTTTATAATTGTGGGAATATTAGAAAGTAAATAAGCTTTTGTTTATGGATACACCTATGAATCGCATAAATATACAAACAAATATACAAAAGAAATTCCTTTGTCAAGAAAGAAACAACCCGAAAGATATTCTATAATGGCTTTGATTCCTGAATTTAGAGACATGGGGACGAAATTGATTGTGAAAACAGTCTGTCTGTTTTTGTTTTTTTTTGTTTGTGCAGGGATGTTAAAAAAAACACTCGAATGTATTACGAAGAAAACAAAACCTTTCCTTTATCTGCTGAGAGATGCTATATAAGGTGTGACACTGATAGAGCTAGTAGTTTCGCTTCGATTTCCCCCATTATTTAAGTTTTCTTGTGAAGAATTTCATATTAATCAATTTTTTTTGTTCATATTCGCAGCAGACTATTTTGAAGATTATTTTGGAACAGGTTTGTAAAAATTTTGTCCGAATATTTTTGTCCGAATATTTTGTCCGAATATTTTCACTATGCAGATTAGTTCGTCTACTTCTACAGAAGTTTCAGAACCACCTTTCGAATTTTCGGCAAAAAATTCCAAAAAGAATTCGTCCTCATTAAATTGAAACGGCCTTTTAAAATATTAAAATGCTGTAAATGGAATCAGTATGAATGAAGATATATAAAACGGAGACCGTTCAAAAAAGTAGATTAAGTAGGATAAATCCCTTCTCAAATTGATTTCAGAAAAGCTTTCAACCCAGTGCATGCACTGTCAAATGCAATTTCAAAGACATCGATTTCGTGATCCCCCAGATGTTTTGTGATGGAGTGACTACTGCCCCTCGCACACATTAGAGAGAGGCACGAAGAATGAGGAATCAAAGTTTGCATTTGATTAGAGACGTAACTTTCTCATATTTACAATCAAATTGTTCTGATATTTTTTCAGCAACAGTTTTATGAAATTTCAAACATATTCTTTGACCATTCCTTCGCTGACAGAAAACACTATAAATGTTCTATTGTCTTTTTTTTTCTTTTTCGTGTTTCGTGAAGGTTTTCTCAGCTGTCAAATGACATTGGTTTTCTGAATTCGTGTTGGTTATTCTTATATCGAAAAGGCATTCTCTCCCCTATCTCCTTCGCGCCAAAATATTAGATTTTATTAGATTTCTCTTAGCAAACAGATGGTTTACAATAATGAATGGAAAATTAAGTCGATAATTAGGTCGATAATTAGGGTTATTTTTCTCTTTATTAGTCACCTCAGATTTCAAGATAAAGAGAGTAGAGGTTTGATGGTAAAGAAGTGGGCGGATGGGTGGTGGTAAAGAAGTAGGGCGGATAGAGTGGTTATAGTACATAGTTACACAATTTAACGAAGGTTTTTGAAACATGATAGTCTCGCGCTTGCCTTTAAAAGACTGTGCATACAGAATGAAGTAAAATTGAAAATGTGGTGCTACTGCTAGAGAAGAGTTGGTGTGGCAGGGAATGACGAACAATAATAAAAGACATGAACGTTGCCGGGAATTTCATGTCTTTTTGAATTATCCTTTTCTATTATCCCCGCTTGTGGCTAAGCATGCGCAGCCAGCATTCAATTATTTTCAAATCTTGTTGTTTTCGTCCTTACTTTCGTTGTTCTGGTCAAATTTTTAGAAGGGGAGGAGAGCTGTTCTCCCCCTTCTTTCCTCGTCTCTCGTCGATGGTTCGACGGGTTTCCCATGAATAACTGGAGTTCTTCCTTTCAAGATGGTACCCTATACTTCGTAGACAAATTTCATGGGCATTTCTGGAAAGAAATTAGGATGCAGGGAGAATAAGCTGAGATTCTTTTTGGAATACCGCATGGTTTGGAAAAGCTCAATCCTTGTGAAATTTCCTGCTACTTTGATTCTCTTCTCCGGTGTTTTTCAGCTTATAAAAACGAATTGAAATCCAACAAAAAGTGAAAGTAAAATCCCTTCCTTTTTCTTCCTGTGCTCTGTTTATTTTTTATGCTACAGAGGGTATACAATAAGCAGATATAATGAAGTTTAGCACCTTAATGATTATCTTGCCCTTCAAGATCATAATGTATGAAGTTGTTATATATACGGGGAGCATTATTACATAATGAAACAACACAGGATTGTGCATTAATCGATTATGCAGATTAATCTGTGATGATTTTAATAGCAAATCATAAAACGTTATGCGAATAGTACAAAGAACAAACAAAATAATAAAAATGCAGCCGCTTACAGCAGCAAGTCAGCAGCATTTTTGGAAATCTTTATATATAAGTTAAAAAGCTTTTTTCTGCACATGATGAATAGTAGTATGACCTAGACATGGGATATTTTTATAAAAAAAACTGGCAACCCTGTGATCAATTGTTTGGTCACTTTTTATTTTCCGATGACGTGATCATCCATGACGTAATTTTGGTTCCTTTTTGCCTCACATTTAGTGAACTAACATCTTGAGACATGGATTGTTAAAATCTGTTTTCATTGCTTTTTCGAATGATATGGTTATGGCCTAAAACAGATTTTTGGTACTCTTTCTTAAATTGAGACTTAACATTATATGATTAATTGTTCCACAGGAAAATCTCTATTGGATAAAAATTTTTTAAACACTTTAGTCACTTTTGGCCTATTTTGAATGACATCATGGATAATTAATCTTCAAGATTATAATGATGTTCCAGGGGATTTTGATAACAAATGATAAAACGTTTTATAACATTTAAACGTTTTACACTTTGTTGAAAAACGTTTTTTCAGTAACGAAAAAATGTTTTCTTGTTATATGTGCAACATTGTAAACATTTTCTTAAACATTTTTTCTTTTTTTTTTGTTTTCGAAAAAACATTTAAGAGCCAATTTCTGTAAGAACCAGGCAATTTTAGAGAATCTGGATAGTTTGAAATTTTGTTTTTCTTCATTTTTAGATATTTGATAGTATTTATTGAGTAAAGCAAATTTCCAAAATTTCAGGATCCAAAAATCCATAATGGCGGATTTATGGCTATTTGAAGTTTTTGGCAGTTTTTGTACCAGTGGAAATTTCCAATTTTGAAGGGTGGTATTTCATGTTGGGATTAAGTCCACATGGTTGTCTTTCTATTTTCTGGAAGTAGTTCCTGGAAAGTTTCAAAATTTATCAAAAAACCCATGTGACCTTAATGGCGGATTCCATAATGGCAGCTTAAAAACGGCCTAGAACCCATTTTTTTACTATTGTCAACTAACCTATAACTGAACCAAATTGGCCTAAAAACTAAAATTCTGAACAGCTTTCTTTTCTGCATGGACTACCTTGTGAAACAACAACTGATGCTAATTTTAAAACTATGTGCACAAAAACTTGATTTAAAAATTTATATTTATTAGGGTTTGACTGTAATTTGAAACTTTTAAATGAGATTTTCACGAATTTAAAATACAGTTAATATTCTAACTCTTTCTTAGCTGTTATTAATAATATTATTAACAATAATATAATTATTATTAATAGGTATTTTCATACTTTTCAAGCATATAATTTCTGAATACAATATTGAACAACTAGCGTATTACAGGAAATAGAGATTTCAAGAAGGAAAACACATATTTTAAAACACATTAATTTAAGTATTATGCTGAAAAATGTCTAAAATTCTATAGTTTGAAGGTGTTTTTAGGTATTTACAATTACTTCCATTATAATATTGTACTAAAACATAAAAAACTCAATTATAATGCAATACTTGACGTCATTCATGATGACTGACATAGTCACAAACCCTAAATTTAGCCTAGACGGGCCAAGTTTTATTTGGACTTTGGCCAATCTTTGAACTCATTTTTCTTTATTTTACCACTAGATCACATGGGTTTTATTGCAGTTTCTGAAAGTACATAGTTTTGTCTACCAAAACCAATTTTTCCTTTTTCCCAAAGTTAATTGCGAAAGCTGAAAAAGCGAGACAAAGTTTGCAACTTTGGAGTTTGTGACCATGTTTTTGGGTTACTAGAGCCCAATCCCTTTAAAAAATTTTTACCAGATTTGCTAAAATCACATCTCCAAAGATAACTTAACAATTTTGGATAAAAAAAATGGTTCCAGAATAATGATAGAATGAGTAATAGAGGCGCGAAATAGTAAAAAAATGGGTTCTAGGCCGTTTTTAAGCTGCCATTATGGAATCCGCCATTAAGGTCACATGGGTTTTTTGATAAATTTTGAAACTTTCCAGGAACTACTTCCAGAAAATAGAAAGACAACCATGTGGACTTAATCCCAACATGAAATACCACCCTTCAAAATTGGAAATTTCCACTGGTACAAAAACTGCCAAAAACTTCAAATAGCCATAAATCCGCCATTATGGATTTTTGGATCCTGAAATTTTGGAAATTTGCTTTACTCAATAAATACTATCAAATATCTAAAAATGAAGAAAAACAAAATTTCAAACTATCTCTACCTGCCTGGTTCTTACAGAAATTGGCTCTTAAACATTTTTACATAAAAAAAGATGAAATGACTTTTAAGTTTAAATTACAAAAAATATCAGTTACTCAACCCGCTCGAAACTGGCAGAGCCTTGCATAGTGCAGATTACGTTTACTATAGAAATTAAAATTTCATAATACCTAACCCTTCCCCTCGTTTTTGCAAATTTTGGCTCCAATTCTCAATTCTGATCTAACTCTTCTACAGTTTTACTGGTATTTTGTTATACCTCGTCAATTCAAATTCAGTAAATCCAGCTAATAAATTTGTCTTCAGTGTGTGGGATACTTATCATCGCAATCCCCATTTGCCTAATGACATTTCCAGTTATCTTTTATTTTAAGTTTAAGCTCTAGTCTTTTTATCTCAATTATATATATACTACATATATACTATTTTTAATTATATATATACTATATACTATTTATTTTAACTGTTGTAGATTATTTATATTGTTTATCTCGCGTCAATTCCTGCTAATTTCGTCGTCTTTAAAGTCTCAACTTGATTCTCAAATTCTAATTTTTCTTAAATTTCAATTTTTCTACATTGAAGTTCTCATGTTCTCAAATTCGGTGCAATATTCTTGAGACCGGTTTTACTTTTACGTTATTCTTTACTGCGTAGGTCCACATCAGTGTTCGTCACTGCGTCCTATATATTGTATTGTATATTTTGTATATAATATGTATATTTCAAGACCTGCATTACTAAATAAATTAATAACAATAATAATAATAATAATAACACTTTAGCCTTCAGCTGTCCAAGAAGAGTTCCTAGTTGGTCTGGAATCATTGGAAAATAGTCGTTCAAGGACCACTTCATATATAATATCGTTATTTCTACTGAATAAGTGTAGTTTTACGTTAGAATTAAAATCCTGAAATACGGCTTAGTCCGTAATACATAATGTCAGTAATAACTGGCGGGTGTAATTCGTTATTAAAACCAGTTGTAATACACTTTTTGTAACCATTCACTTGAGAGAAAAACATTGACATCATTAAACTCAAAACAAAAGAACGCACCTTGTTCATAAATACATTCACAGGTAACACATGTAAGTATATTAATGCACTGATTACCTGGTTCTCATTCAGTTAAAGATTAAAGAAACAACAGCTGTTTCAAAAGAATTATCTATAATAGAACAAAGTTGATAGTAACTCACTGATGTGGGCCTCCACCAGGAATGTATACCTCAGATTTTAAGGCAGAGAACTTGCACCTACCAGACTGATAGGTGATTGTGATCTTACTATGCAATTTTAAGCACTGGCTCATCACATCACATCATGTACAATCTCATAAGCTTTCTGTTGCATACATTATTAGAATAAGTGTTTATATCACACATTAGCATTCAGTGCCAGGATTTGAACCACTACCAACTATCACTCTTGTTTTACAAATCCAACGTCTTACCAAATGAGCTATACAGATCTGGGAAA
This sequence comes from Turritopsis dohrnii, assembly GCA_027922465.2. Taxonomy (NCBI): domain Eukaryota; kingdom Metazoa; phylum Cnidaria; class Hydrozoa; order Anthoathecata; family Oceaniidae; genus Turritopsis; species Turritopsis dohrnii. The sequence continues at coordinate 3,145,115 of BQMF02000002.1, forward strand.
ACCTTAATTATTCTTTTTTAAGAGACATTTCACTTAGTGAATATACACTCTTAATCAAATTGATTCGCCACGTTTTTAGTTATCTTTATGGACTTCATTTTGATAATGTTTTAAGGTTCTGAGATGAACTGATGAATGATGGAGCGCGACTGAATAAAAAATCAGTACGCTCATACACGCAACCACAGCGATTGATATGGAAACTGGCCTTTAGTTCCGTTCCTAGCTAAATAGCTGCTGAAGTAACTGCTCACCGACTATGAGTGAAAATGATTATTGTGTTCAGTGTCTGATCTTCCTTTAAGAATTTTGAGAATTAAATATCGTTTTTTAGGTTCTTTTTTTAACTTTCTTAACTTAATGTTTACTGTGAAGCAACCTGAAAGTAAAAAATTCAAGTTTTAAAACAATAAAACATTTTCTCTTTCGAATTCTTGAAATGTTTTTAAATTTTGGTGAAAACGTTTTATTGTTTTCATCAAAACATTTTCTAACATTATTTTCTATTGTTTTCACAATGTTTTTTGGAAAAACGTTTTATCATTTGTTATCAAAATCCCCTGGAACATCACATATTTTCAGAAATGCTTATATAGAATAAGTCTAACAATTGCCCAAATCTGACTTATTCTTGTATGGACTTTATACATATACTTGGAAGAGGTATGACAAAATCATTTCAGAAAAGTCCATTTCGTTTTAAAAGGAAATTTGTTTTCAAAATGATTGCAAGAAGAAAAATTATAATTTATAAGTTATATCTACATAACATAGGATAAATGCTTCAATTGAAAAGAGCAGGTTTAAAGAACGGGCCAACAGCTACCGGAGCAAACTGCAATTAAGCTGACTTTTCAAGGTTATCAGGATCTAATCTAGAATGGAAGGGCAGTGTCTGGCAGAAGGAAAAAGGGAACATTATGAACATTCAAAGGGCACTTTTTTTTAGGAAAAGGGCAACCTGAGCTTTATTTCGGTGGGTTAAACTTGTGACCCTCTATACAACAATGATTTTTGAAGTTTTTAAAGTGAAATAAATTTTGAAAAAATGTAGAGGTCAGCGTCGGACGCTCTTTCGGCCTAGATTAGACCCTGCTTATTCAAGGTTCTCAAGGTCATTTTTTTTAAATTCAAGGCTTTTCCAGGTTTCAAGATTTTCAAGGTCTGCTGGCAACCTTGATTGAACTTTTTCTTGGAGTTTTTTTAAATGCAAATGGACACAAAATAGAGAAATGGCCTAACAAAACTTACAATATACAATAATTATTTCTAAACACTTAAAAAGTCAGGCATTTGATGAAACTTCTTTGTTTGAATCTTATTAAGTCCTTTCTTAGTGGCAGGAGTATTAAGGTGGTTCTCAATGGTCATACGTCTTCTTCTTACTCTATTAATTCAGGGGTGCCTCAAGTTTCTGTTCTTGGTCCGACCCTCTTTCTCATTTTCATCAACAGCCTTCCCGATTGTATTCTCAGTAAACTTTTTATTTACGCTGACGACACTACTCTTTACTCGTCTCTTGAAAGGACTAAGGACTTGTTTGATAAGGATGAAATGGCTGCTGAGTTGGAGGTCAATCTTAGGACAGTATAGTTGAATGGGGTCAGAAATGGTTGGTTTCCTTCAATGCTTTATAAACTAAGCTTCTCTCTATTAATCGTTTCAGGTAATTCCTTTTGTTCTTATGAACGGAAGTGAGCTTGCAGAGTCATTATCATGTTTGTCTTTTAGGTTTAACCTTCACAAAGAATTTCATATGGAGGTTTGCTCACTTTTTCGGTTCAAGCACTTATTTTCAACTGAATCTATCATTTACATGTTTAAGGCTACTATTCACCCTTGTCTTGAGTACTGCTGCCACCTTTGAGCTGTAGCCTCTGCTCATTGTCTTCATCTTCTCGATCATATTCAGAAGTGCTTAGTTAACTTAGTTGGCCCTGATCTTTGTGCTAATCTTCATCCCCTCTCACATTTAGAGAAACGTTGCTTCCCTGTCTCTTTTCTATTACTTTCATGGGCATTGTTCGGATGACTTGCATCAACTGACCCCTTCTCCTAAGACTTTCTCTCGGAACACTCGTCTCTCTTCGAATTCACTGATTCGACACTGAACGCTGGTTTTCTTTCACATCTTTCTGTTTGTCTAGTTGTTGTATGTGCTCTTTGTCTGCTTGTGAACTGTCGCTGTTGTGTCGAAACTCTGGTAAGCCATCTCTTGGTGAGGGTACAACTCAGAAACTCAGTTACTGGTCTGAGGCCGGCTGATAGTTAGGAACCTGAACTTTTTTGGTAGCGCTTAAAAGAGGCTGTTCCATCAGCAGCTGTAAAATATCAGGACATTTGTTGTGCCATGTCGCGCATGGAGGGTTTCCCAGCAAATGTGTCTGGTGTGCTTTGTCAAGGCCACACCCTGAGCCTTCTGTTACCGCAGAAGGTTTATTGATGAACCAACACTATTGACACAATCAGACTTTTTGCAAGTACATGTTATGTTTGTTCCTTTTATTTAATTTCTCTATCTAAACTTCCCTTATGAAATGGTTAATCAAAGAAAAAACACAAAAAAAAACAGCTTCAAAACCCAATTCGATTAACCCGGCCCCACTGAACATATCTTGCAATTTCGGAGACTAATCTGAATTCCAATATTGACACAGAAAATGATTTTCTCTTTCAAGGTTATCTTCCTCTACGTCGTAAGGACTCTAAAACCCACATGCATGGCCTTGGTGTATACCTTCGAGACAATTTACCTATAACTCGTGTGAGTGATCTGGAGGATCCTGATTTGCCATACATGTGCTTTCGTCTTTCGTTGCTCCATTCAACAAGCTATCTGTTCTTTCTTTATCGATCTCCATCATCCCAAGACTGTTCTGTTATAGACTCTATATCTGAAAGTATTGACAAGGCCCTATCAATTCATCACAGTGCCAACATATTTGTTTTTGGTGACTTCAATGTTCATCATGAAAAATGGCTCAAATTCTCAAATGGAATCTCTCACTCAGGAATTCATACTCTTAATTTTGCCCTATCTCAATCTCTTCACCAAATCATTGACTTCCCTACTCGCTTTCCTGATCGTGATGATCAATCTCCATCTCTACTTGATCTCTTTTTAACATCAAATCCTGATATCTGTAAACCATCTAGTGAAACTCCTCTTGGCAACTCTGACCATGGCGTAGTTTCTGTCTTAACATCTCTTAATTGCAAAGCTGCTTCTGAATCTCCTTTTCATCGCACTCTCTTCAGTTATGAACGTGGTGAATGGGATAATTTTTGAGACTTTCTTCGCGATGTCCCCTGGTCCAATGTGTTTTCAAATCCAGCTGAAAAATGTGCAGAGGAAGTTACATCTTGGCTTACATCTGGTATTGAAGCATTTATCCCCAGTAGAAAATTTCGTGTTAAACCTCACTCCTCTCCAGAAATCTTTACTTTCATCAATATCAACGTGAGAAGTCTTCTCATAATAAGGTTCTTTTCAACCAACCACGAAATCACTGCAAATCTGTCATTAATAATGCAAAGTCTACATATCAACAAGAAACTCGTAATCGTATCTCTTCACAAAAAATTGGCTCTCTAGATTTTTGGCGCATCATTAAAAGTGTCACCAACAATAAAAGGTCATCCATTCCTCCCATTTTCAATGGTTTAGAGGTTTTATCATCATCTAAGGATAAAGCTGAACTCTTCTCCAATATTTTCAGTACTAACTCTACTCTTGATGACTCTGGCCATGCTGTTCTGGAATTTCCCTTGAGGACTAATAAAGTACAGGATAGCTGCTTTATCACACCAGCTAAAATACCTTCCATCATTTCAAATCTTGATGCTTCTAAGGCTGCTGGCCCTGATGGAATTCCTGTCATCCTGTTTCAAAAGTGTGCACCTGAATTATCTCCTGTACTTTCTTGTCTATATAACAAGTGCATAGCTGAATCTTGCTTTCCTTCATCTTGGAAGTTTGCCTCTGTAATTCCAGTCTTAAAAAATTATTGTGATCGATCTAATCCACGATATTACAGACCCATTAGTCTCCTACCAGTTATGAGTAAAGTTTTTGAGGCCTTTATCAATAATGCTCTTGTTAATCACCTTGAATCTAATAACCTCTTCTCAGATTCTCAATATGGCTTTCGCTCCCAGCGCTCAACTGCTGACCTCCTTACAGTGATAACTGATAGAATCTACACTGCATTAGATAAATCTGGGGAGGCAAGAGCTGTTGCTCTTGACATATCCAAGGCATTTGATAAAGTATGGCATACTGGTCTTTTGAAAAAGCTTGCTGCATATGGAGTTGAGGGTCTCCTTTATGAGATCATTCATTCCTTCCTTGGTAATCGTAGGCTTAAGGTTGTTTTAGACGGGCAATCATCATCGACACATTCCATCAATGCAGGAGTTCCCCAAGGTTTTGTCCTTGGCCCAACCCTTTTTCTTCTTTTCATCAATGATCTGCCTGATGACATTATTTCCAAGCTTGCCATCTATGCTGATGATTCAACCATCTATTCCTGTATTCCAAAATCAGATTTGTTCAGCCAGGTAGAAATGGCAGGCGAAATTGAGTTTGATCTGCAATCTATAGTTGAGTGGGGAGAGAAATGGCTGGTCACATTCAATTCCACAAAAACCAAACTTCTATCTGTAAATCATACTAAAGATCCCTTTTTACCGTCAGTTTCCATGAATGGCACCCAGTTGGAAGAAAACAACTCTTTTTGTCTCCTCAGCATCACTTTTTCACAGGACTTCTCCTGGCGCTCCTAGGCAATCGCTAAGTCAGCCTGATGCCATTCTTTACCTCTAATATAAATACTATTCGACCTTGTAATGATTGTTGTTGCCATATCTGGGGTGGTGCACCCTCTGATTCTCTAAATCTTTTAGATTGTATCCAGAAAAGAATCTGTAATGCTGTAGGTGATGAACTTGCAAGTAAACTTGACACACTCTCCCATCACAGATGTGTGGCGTCTCTTTGCCTCTTTTATAAATACTTTTACGGAAAATGTTCATCTGAGCTCTCTTCTCTCATCCCTGAATAAAAACTTTCAAGCGAAACACAAGATATTCATCTAATTTCCATGATCACACTGTCAGCATCCCAAAATCTTCAAAAAAATTTTACCAACAAAGTTTCATTCCTCGCTACTCCACTCTCTGGAATTCTTTACCCCAGTCTGTTTTTCCTTCTCATTATAATCTTCAACACTTTAAATGTAATGTCCATCGTCACCTTTCCTCCTTGTACCTCAATACACATTAGTGGTTTTAAACCTTGTATTGAGCGACTAATTTAAAAAAAAAAAAAAAAACAACCCGAAATCGGAAAAGAATTCGAAAATTTATTTTATATTTACTTTAATTTAAATTATCAAATTAATAAAAGAATACTGTTATTTATATACATATGAAGAAGCTACATATTGTTGAACGTGACGGGTTTCGTTAAAAACCTTTTTCAAACAAATGTTTTACGGTTTTACGGTTTGCTTTCAAAATCCCCCAGAGTGTCTAATACATAATATACTATTATAGGATTGTATTTTGGAAATAATTTCATAATTTCATCTCCCATTTTATGTGACGAAAAAAAACAGGTAATGATAGAAATAATAATAGAAGGAAGATGTGTTGTAACAATTCTTCAGATGAATAGTTTAGATGATTAGGGAGATCATTTCTTCAATATGATGATCTATTAGAAAACGAGATCGAGAGAAAAGTTTAAGATCTATTTTGTTAAGTTTTAATTTAAAATTATTATTGATGTAGTAGACATGTTTTTTTTTATGTACAAAATTAGAAAGGCCATACAACTTTAGGACGACTGATGGTAGAAGCTCTTGATTTGGTGTCAGTTCTTTTATCCTTGTATTGTATCCTGAAGACTGTTGATGCTATTCTAAGATATCTAATTGTTGGTCAGTTTTTTGAGATTTAGTAATAAAGAAATAAACTACACCTAGCCTCAACTCATCTCTATTTCAATGGGTTCATCAATAGTTATACATAATTATTGTGGAGAATCCATTCTACTATGATAGTGTTAAATCATGAAGGATTTATTTGGTGGTATTCTTTTTAGGGTATTTTAATTGATGCAATAAATTTGAAATATACTAGATACTTAAAAATGAGTAAAACAACAGTACCTGATCTTCCATGTTTCGACTGTGTGACGGATGATAGTCCAACGTGTCATCAGTCACTCAAGTTTTGGGGAATCAAAGCAAACGAGGTTTGTGTTAATAGTCTCCTTTTTTGTCTTGTTTACCTTGTTTTGAACTGAAATTTATCACTTTCTGTATTGCTTTCAGGTAGGTAGGAGTATACAAGATGTTGCAAGTGGCTTACAGAACTACCACAAAGCAGGTTCAGTCAGTCATAGTGCTGGAAATGCATTAAGTGAAATTCTTGGCTCAGCTGCAAAGGTTTTTAAAGATGATGAAATTTTAGCTGAACCATTGACTAAGGTGAGAGTTCGTAATTCATCAGCCTCACTTTTGACTATAAATAGAAAAAACTTCAACCTGTGTTAAAGAGTGCACAGATTTCTAATGTGTTTTTATATATAAATCAGTCATGATAGGAAAATAATGATCTGAATAATATTCTATGGAAAAATAACGTTTGCAGTGATCAAAATTTCATTTTTTCCTTCTTGTTCCTCATAATCATATTTGTCTATTAGAAATAATGATAAACAGTATAACCAAAAGCTTCATGATTATTTGAATAGAAAAATAAGAGTGACAAATATTTTTTTTAAATCTCTATGTTTGGTTACACTTTCCAGCAACCATCATCAGAGCAAAATAACTAGGTACATTTCAAGTATGTAAGGCTGTTACTATAACAACAAACATTAAAAAACTATATCCACTATAGAATATCAAGTAAATAATTTCAAAGGAACTGAGTTCCCTTGTACATTTAATGTGAGCTTATGGTGTTTTATTAACAATGCAGCTGTTATAGTTCTAACATAGCATTTGCTCGTTCTTTTGTTTAGCATTTCAAAGTTCTCCTTCTTTTTTCTGTCATGTTAGAAATATGTTTCACACACATTACTGCGATTATAACTGTTTTTACATAACACAGTTAGTTATAATTTCTTTCCTAGTTCTCAGATGCTTTGAACCGTATCGAATGCTATCATGATATGCTGCTCACGCAAACTGAAATGCTAGGTGTTGAGCCATTAATGAAGTTGGTAAAAGACGTTGAAAAAATGAAAGTTCGTATCAACACATTTAATTTTCTTTACATGTTCTTCATACTTTGTCTTCCTGGATCAATATATTAAAAGCACTTATCATTTTCTTCTTCATTTTTCTTTATGAAAAGAATAGTAACCATGGTAACTATTGCACTCTGTAATTTTAGCCAGCTATTACAGCTTGCCACCAGTGAATAATAAAGTTATTCTAAAATGGCTGAAAAATCATTCAAGAAATAGAATTTAACATGTATTTTATTTAATAAATTATCTAATACTGAATAATGAAATTTTTAAATTCCACTAATACACTCAGAAGATTGCTATCTTGTTTTGAATTTCGCTTGTGACGTCTTAAAGTAGATTGAAAGACCAGAGTAAGCATTAGAAAATAAATTGATCACTGAATAAAATGATATTCTTCCTAAACATGTATTGATTTACAGAGAAGGATTGAATGGTTTGACCCAAGTGTCAAGATGAACCAGTTGTACAAAAATTTAACATCATGAAGGATACTCAAAATGTTTACTTTTGTGCATTGGATAAGGAAAAGTTATGAATCAAAGAATCCCACGTGTACAAAATAATTTGTTTATTTTGCTAAAGTTGTAAATTGTCTGGAGGGCAGCTTTAATCATCAATGCTTTCTTTTTTTGTTATGCTTTCTTATACATTTATTTTTTTTAAATTTCTTATCATATTGTTTTTTATTTCTTATACACAATAGAAGTACAAATCAAAGTTAATGAAGGCTAGTGAATCTCTGCATGTGTCATGGGTCAAATTTGCAAATCTTCCACATGCCTCCAATCTTCAATATGAGGTGATTTCTTCATTCTATCACATTTTCTCTCTTGTTCTTTTGCTTTTTAATGAAAATTAACTTTTATTTAGACACAACAAATGGAAAAAAGTGCACATACTATGATAACATCCCGTCAAAAGTACCAGCTGTTGCTTGCGCACTATACTGAAAGTATCCGTAATGTAAATACGCAGAAAAAGGTATTTGAATTATTTCTTATACCACGATATATGAGTATCAAAATTTTTGCATCCTTTTGATTAAGAATTTTAAAAGCTGTAGCAGCACACACATTTTTGACAGAACCATAGAAATGTTTGTCTCATTTTACTTGAACATTTTATGTTATAGATGTTCCTCTTGCAAAGAATTTTGGAGCATATGCTTGCTGAATTTTCTTTTTTCAACTATTGTTCACAGGTACATTAGTTTTGCTTTTCTCTTTGTGTGGCTTGACTTAAATTACTATTTTGGTATTCAGATATGTGAGGGTTTTAGGGAAAATGATGCAATCATTAAATCAATTCAAATTGCCAAATCGATTCAATGATTTAGAAATCCCAAAATCAATTGTATTGTATCAATTGTATTGTAAATTCATAATACCAGGATCAATTCCAGTAAATCTCAAAATCAATTTGGAAAGAAAGAGAAATAAGATTTTGTGATTATAGAAAGTTGATTGGGGAATTTTTAAATCCAGTGAATCAATTCTTTAAAATCTTGAACATTTGTGATTTTCCTTTTCCATAAAACCATCACATATGAATAATTAATATCAAAACAAGATTAGAATGTGCATAATGGCTGACATTAAAGGGAAATTGCTAAAATGTTTTGATAGCACAGCCAAAATCAATATAATAATTGGCAACAGTATTACATTCTCTGAACTAGCTGCAACATTAAGCATTTTAATTCAATCGAACACACAGGGATTTGAACTGTTGTTTTTAGATTCTTAAGGATCTTGAGCCGTACATGAATTCCCTTTTTGAAGATATTCAATCCAAAGTGAATGAGTTTCAGGTATTTTTTATTATTTAAGTTTTCTATCATCATAGCAACTTCATGTTAACATATAAGAGCTTGATGGAAAAGCATCGAAACCTTCATGTTAAACGGTCAAATCCCTTTTAGAAAATGTCAACTGAAGATGAAGAATCAAGAAAAAGAATTGAAACTGACATTGACATGTTGGCACAAACTGAACGGAATATGTTTCCAATTAATGAACAAGGGTATTATAGCGTCTAGACCATTTATCTCATCTGTCTATTCAACGTTTACGTGAAAATTTTGTTTATACTTTAAGGGCTTTAAATGTTCAAGGTACGGGTCGTTTTCTGAACAAAGTTGGAGGTTTCATCTCATCGGGAGTCAAGGATCTGAAGAGATACAAAGAAGGCTCAACTAAATCTGAGGTATCCTACATGATCAACACATGGTACTGTCCAAAGTTTAGTGCATATGTGGTTCTTATTATTATTCTTTTATAGGAAACAGACTGGGAAGTGATTGATACTCCTGTTGCAAAAGAAGAAATTGATGAAAAGGGCTTATCACCTCGCTCAGCATCATTATCCACATCAACACATTTTTATTTACCACTGAATGATGATAAAGAGCCAAGTAAGTTGTAGATGCGATGCCTTGGCCACAGGAGGCTTCAAATCATTCAAAATAACACAGATCTGGTTCCAGTAGTATTTTTTTCATTCCTACAAGAGTCTTTCAATTTTAGTGCAAGATGTCGTGGAGGCTACTCCCACCACTAATGTTGCCAGTAGCAACAGTACAGATGTGGATGGATTTAATAACAAGGTCTCTCCTGTGCTGAGGTACATAATGTCTGTAATATATATCAATGCTATTTTTTGAAAGTCTTTTGAGCAATAAAATATCTCTTTTCAGTACACAATGTTCACATAATGATGCTTTCTACAAGAAAGGCTACCTCAGAATAAAACAAAAAGCTTTCCCAAAGAGCAAGTATCCACTCTTGGTAAGTTATGTGAAGGGTATGATGTTTTTACTTTAGCAATATATTGTCATGTTGTTGTTGATTTGTTTACTCAGTATTTCATTCTGGACAAGACATATGGTGAGCTGTTATCACAAGGCCAAGATCAGAAACAACCTGTTCCGTTTGCACGCCTCATGTTGTCGTCCGTAAGACCATGTGGTACTGAAGTTGACAGAAATTACTGTTTTCAAGTATGATTTGATAGAACTTGCAAATTTTACATCTTTTCCTCATTCAACATATGTAAGCATGTTAATACCTGTAATAACTACAGTCCTAACCATAGTCGTTTTTATTACCTCTTGTTTTTGTTCTCTGTGGCAGGTATTCTTTTCTTTATTTTTTATTTTCGCTCTCTAACATGTTATGTATGCTTTTATGTTGTTAGCTCTTCACCAGTGATGCTGAGTACACTTTACAGGCTCGTAACCAGCAAGACTTGCAGGAATGGATGAAAGCAATACAGGTATGTAATAACCCAACCACTGTCCTTCACTGCTAATATTCCCAGAAAAGGTCATATGCTTTTCTTTACGTGTATAGGATGGAATTGCATCAGCCTTGGACAGTAATGATGATCGAAAAAGGGTAAAGTTTCTTTGCATGTCTTCAGTTATCATCTTCTCATTCTAATATGCCATCTTTGTTGATGTACCTTTGATTTTCAGTCAAATGCACGTGGCTCAAGTGTTAAAGAATTTCATCGAAATGAGACATCAGAAAGCATATGTCACAATGCTGTTGAACGCATCAAAGTGGTGGAAGGAAATCAATTGTGTGCTGATTGTGATTGTCCGAGTGAGGAGGAGTTTTGGTGACTTTCACCTTCATATCCACAATAGAAATTCCAAATGTCTTTAGAATTTGTTGCAAATGTTTTTCAAAAGTGTTTTTTTCTTTCAGGACCTGGATGGGCGAGTTCAAATATCGGTGTTGTTATATGTATCGAATGCTCTGGTGTTCATCGTGGACTGGGTGTTCACATTTCAAAAGTAAAATCGTTGTCTCTAGATAAATGGGATGTAAGCCTAGTTGAGGTATGACCGAATCAAATCAACTAAAGAAACTAGACCTTTTCACTATGATTCAAATAATACATGAAAAAAGTTCGACCATGTGCTCTGTATTTCTTTTCAAATACTGTGAAAAACTGTCCATAACATTTTGACTGATTCGCATTAAAACCCAGCACAGTATACTTAAAACCCAGTTCAGTATACTGACAGAAATCATGAAAGTGCTTTAACAGATCTATTTCCTGACTTAAAATTTCCTTTCTAAGTGAAATTTTTATGTTTGTTTGTTTTTAGATTGTTAGGTGATATTATTTTTTTCATTTTACTATCCGCGCACAATGTACCTTTCTAATTGCAGCGCAAAGTTCTCGGATCGAGTGGGACTCGAACCCACGACCTCTTGCTTGGCGGGCGATTGCTCTAACCGCTAACCTGCCGACCCCTTGTGATATTGAACTTACCTTACTGGAGATGGACATTTGTCCGAAACCGGGACTCTGTTGGGATAATGCCTCTCTCCAATGTACTACACCTTCCTAGTTGCATCAAAGTTTACGAGTTTGTTGGAACTTGAATCACCTCTGAGCATCTATCCGATACAGATTTCCGTTGCTTCATTACTTACATGTCCTGTTAACTTTTCAGTTCATGGAGAATCATGGAAACGCGAAAATGAATTCTTTATACGAAGCTAATCTTAATGGCGTAAAGAAAATAACTAGAGAAGCCAGCAAGTATAGTGTTTCCTTCCCCTTCTACAACTGACTAACAAAAAGTTTCGAATGTTTCTCACACGTTTGTTCAACCTTGCATTTTTGTAGGATTGAACGATTGGAATACATCAAATGTAAATATGTTGATCGCGCGTTTTACGGTGGCTTAAGTAAAGAACCTCCTGCTGAGCACACAAATGAAAAGTTAGATTCCGAAATTCCAAATACTTCATTGAATGAGGTGGTAGCCTTTTAACCCAACTACATACGACTCGTTCATTCTGTACTTCATAATGTTTTATGTTTTCTAGTCAGTTGAAAACAGTGAAGTGAATGCTTCAGTCCTGTGCTTGGTACAGAACTGTCATGTAAGTAAAGCCATGTTTTCCCTGTCAACCTAATTGCTTTATCAAAGAACAACTGGAAGTTCAAACACGTGTAACTGCTCTGTTAGAAAGTTCAAATAACTTAGTTTTTTTTTCAAGAATTGGTGATTCCCTTCGAAACTTTATTGAAAGTTTGTACGAGTCAGCAATTTCCAAATATGGAATTATTATTTTTTTTATCATAAGCAAAACTAAAGAGCGACTTTCTTGTAGGATTGTGAAACTGGTAAACATGGTAGCCAAGCCGTGGATAACAACAGCTTGACCTTTCAGGCGACGCGTCTGACGTTTGACAGAGATGACGGTGATGACGTACCAGAAAGTACTCTATGATGACCAATGACGTCATCAACATGATTTATGCAAATCCTTTATTACAAATTAATATTAGCTATTAAAATGATTTTTATTTTTGTTTGTTTTTTTGTATTTAAAAAGTGATATTGTTCGTGATTCAACAATTTCCGATAAAAAGATGACGGAAGTTATCTGCTTTGCTAAACTAACTTTTCAATTTTTGTGAATAGTTTTGAAAGCTTTATTTTTCTCTACTGGTCAGAAGGCTTTCTTTCGAGAGTCTAGTGACGATGTTGTTATAGCAGGGTTGCCACTATGGCTGTAAAAGCTTGAAAAAGTACCTTTTTAGAATACTGGCTGGAAAGGCTGGCAAAACATGTCTTTTTCTACAGTTTTAGAATTTATTTTCATTAATGCTACAGTGATTCATTCAGTCCTTTTTAGTACTGAATTGTTCTTGTTCTAGGCAAGTTCATCCTGAAGGACCAAAAATAGTTTTTTTAGCATGTATATTGGAAATTAATTCATTTTCTAGTTCTTTTTTCCTTGGTATCCAGTCAAACCTGCTAAAACGACTATTTGTCTGGCTGACCATCTTATTTTAGTCTGCCAACTGAATAATCTATACTGAATAATTACTACTGTAGAAAAGGACCACCTGCCAAAAACTACTAATACTACAACTTTTTGAGTGGCTGTCTTAAGCAGGTTTAACTGTAACAAAGTTGTTGGGAAGGTGCAGCCTGAAATTGGCTAATGGATTTGATAAAAAGTATTTGATAAAAATCAGAGAATAGAATTTGAACTAATCGTGAAATGTATAGGTTACCAATTAAAAGAAAAACACACTAACCCTATTTGTGGTTCAAAATATTAAAAAAGCTACTTTAGTTTTCTCCTTTTAATATCCAATTCTACATACTGATCGTCCAATGTTTTCAGTTGTGTTTTAGAACTATCAGATGCTCGTTCTAGACTGGTTCTTTTTTGATGTTTTTTCAATGACCAAAAAATGAAGACCCTAGGTATCTGACAACTACACAATTAATTTTGTAATTCCAGCATCGAACCAAAACAACCATTTCACACTCCTGAACTTTTTCACTCAAACTTTCGTCGAAGGATATGCAAGAAATCTGAGACCTCTTTGCTTCATCTAACAGATTTGATCGAAAATAAGAGGCTATACCACGGTTACCATGGTTACATATTACATATGTAAGCTTAGTCCGACCTAATTTCATATCTTTAGCAATTTTTAAAACTTGTCATAAGAAAACTCAATCAATTCTCTCAATTACCAATTCTTACTCCATTTACGTTTGAAATTCTTGATAGGAAAATTAATGGAATTTATGGAATTTATATACAATTCTCAAGTCCCGGCTGGTTTTTATATAGTATGAAGAATCAAAAAGCTGGAAATACATACATTTTTGTTTGAAAATGGCTGGAAAATGAGTTTTAATAAAAGTGGCAACCCTGTATAGTTATGATTCGATTAAATTATTTATCAACATTTTTTCTGGATAAACACCCATATTACATTTTTGTAGCATTTCATTGCTTGATCGATGAATAAAAAATATGTTAGATCTACTTAAAATGGTGTTTTGTGTGGTTTCAAATGTATCGGGCCATTCATTGGTTGTTACTTTGGTGAGCTTATACTACCTTGTGTCTCCTTAGAATTTACTGCTCGTCTGATTTACATCCGGCCATATTGCTTTAAGTATCCATTGCAAAGCTGGCACAGATAAACATCGATCGTTGATGTCAACGAAAACGTCGGCTTCCTGCTGAAATAAAGACTCAGTCATAATATACTAAAATTTTGGATGAAAATATGCGGCAAAAGTGAAAAATGTAAATTCCTCCTTCCCCAACAATCAATGTTTTGCTGTATCCATAGCAACAAAGCCTGTCCAACATTGATGTTCATGCTCTCCATGTCGGTCATAATAAACTACTGTCACTCCTCCACTGAATTACGTCTATTTAACTCAAGTTTATTTCAATTCTAGGGGCGTTGTTGTACTCTGTTTTATTATGCTCGGGAGAGTTACTACTCGTGAGAAATATTTTGCTATACCACCTTTTCAACGCCGCGTCATAAAACTTAACGCTATTTAGGGTTTCAGTGAAATGGTAGTATAGTTCAATCTCGGACCGAATAATGCACGGGACAAGGCAAGAAAAACATCTCTATCAAAATAAATTATGTATCTTATACTCTTATGTCTCTTATAAGGTAAATGCCGACCTACACTTGTGCGTACGTACGTACGAACTCCTCTCAGCGCCGCGCGGCCAATTAATTTGAATCTCCAGCTAATAACGAAACACCAGGTGTTGAGTGTTTCTTTTTTTTTTCGCATTGTTTACAATTTTTTGTAATGTTTGCATTTTTTTTGAAATTTGATTGACTCACATGCTAGATGGCCGCGCGGCCGCCTGAAAAAGTAGAATCGCACAAAATCTTGCCGTCAACGACTAGCAAAGTTGAGCAATAGTTGCCACTGAGCATGTGCAAAACTGGCCGTGTACGTACGTATAGGCAAAATCGCACAAGTGGAGGTCGGCCTTAATGACGTGATAAGACGTAAGTCAAGCGACTGTCTCTGCAGCTTTGGTGGAATGAATGGAAGGACACACAGAGTACGTGGAAGATAATAATTGTCCACAGCTTTTATATAAGTCAATATCCTTTCGTGGAATCGAAAACATTAAAAAAAACCCATTACTCTAACTCAAACATGTCATTAATTTCTTTCAGATGTTTAGATATTTCTTCTTCTATTTCTTTGCTTTGATCTGCTTCAACAGTACTTCCCTTCACTTCATTACAGTTCCCATCAAGTGGCTCAGTATCACATCCCACATTACCAATCTGTTTCTTGCTGGATTTATCCCATTCTAAACTGTTTTGTTTAAGTGGTTTAGCTTTGATGTCATCTGTCCGAGCGATGTTAGGAATATCTTTCCGTGTCGAATATACAAGTGTAGCATTGCCTATTGATTTTAAAGGAATGTTATTGTTATCTTTAAGCAGTTGTACTTTTTCAAAATTGCCACGGTTTTCAATTCGTGATTCCGTATCATCAAAAGAGTTCCATTGATATTTGCTTCTTATCGCCCCTTCACCTTTCGAGCGATTTGAATATGTTTTTGCCCGTGTAAAAGGTGATGAAGGCCTCTCACAACTTGTCATATTATCCGTCACATCAAAATTACTCCTTCTTCGTTCTATCGGAGATTTGGTAACTTGATTAGCCCGACTTGCCGTCTCGTCAAACGATTTAAAGTTTCGGATTAATTTCGGGGAACCTTTCTGGATAAATTTCTTGAAATTCCATTTTTTGTTGCTTTCATCGTTTGGATGAAGGTTTGGCGACGATACCTTTTGTATGAATCGTTTCTGGTCTTGTTGCACCGACTTTGATGCGACCATTGGATGCAATAATCCGATACTTGCAGTCACGCGGAAGGTTTTGGGGAGTTTTTCTCGCAAGGTTTTCTGGACTGTGTCTAGTGTTTCTTTCTCAAGCTGCTCGTCACCATTTTTGAAACTATCACTGATTGCCAAACCTATTTTCCTTTTAACTTTTGGTGTGATTAATTCTGGCGGGTAGTTGAGACCACTACTAAATGAACGACTTCGACGTTTGACGGACAATGGGATGGCGACAGTTATGTCTTCTGACGGAAAATCATCTTTATCGTTCACCGGCAAATTATCAAGTTCAGGTAAACTGTTGGACTTTGTTGGAGAAAGATTTTCTATTGTATACTGAACTTTACAGTCTGCCACAGCTTTACGATCATATTTTCCACATTCTACGGTCTCCGAACGAGTTCTCCCCACACTTTTCTTACGATCAAAATTGGTATCTGTTAAAGTAGGCATTGTTGACCTTCTGTCCAACGTTTTATGACTGATGAGATTGCTGGCCTTGTGGAATCGATGGAAATATTTTTTACCATCGTAAGATTTGACGTTGAAATGACTTGCTTTTTCTGAGCAATTCATGTGTCGACTTGGAGCGGGTAGACTTAAAGCGATTAGGCCAGCTTGCACTAACAATTTTTCGGGAAGGTTTGGATCATCTTTTACTTTTACTTGAACTCCTTGATAACATATGGAACTAACTTTTCTTGAGGGCTGTTGAAATTCATCCGTATCGGGTTGTATGGACAATCTGGGCTTGGTAAGACCAGGTATAAAATTTTGAGGTACACTGAGCAATTCTTTGTTACCATTTGATCTTTTCTCGCGGCTAAACATGTTTCTACCAAAGATTATGCTCTAAATAAAATAAAGTAAAATAAAACAAAACAACATTTAAGACTCTTGTTTCGTATTCCACATCAAAACGAAACCAATGACGATCATCCTATGAAAATATCGATGAGCATCTGCTACGTCCAGTCATCACACAGCAAATCTTTTTGCTATAGTTTTTTATGGAAAAAATTCGTACAGCTCAATATAGTTAATTAGTATTAATAATTTCGCAATTCCATTTACTGACACAACGTTTCGAGAATATTTGCTGATGGATTTCGCAGACCATTCTTAAAGAAAATCTCGATCTTTTTGCCATCAACAACATTACTCTGAATGAGGATATTCATTGTAATATTGTACATTTCACAATACGAATAATGACGCGGTAATCCTTCGATTTTTAATGAAATTGATCGTGACGCAAATTTGCGCATTTATGTGTGGGGCAAGAGGAAGGAGCTTGAAAACATGATTATTTTTGACGTTTTCTCTAATGATGTAAACAAAAGAATTTGCATTAGAAAAATCTTTTATCTGATCCGTTATCGAAACTATTTTTGAACATCTAGGCAAGGCCTTCACGTAGTCCTCCATCTCATGCTGATGACAATTTCCTTCTTAAAAATAAAGCCGATTGATTATGATGGTCGTTACATGCATCACTTGCCAATATGACAATTGTCTCAATTATTCAGCAATTAACAAGCAAAATGGATTAAATGGAGACTCATGAAACCTGTGAATGTTTAAATCGGATTTGATAGATAACTATAGATAACTCTACTCAACGCTTCTATAAAACTCTTTGAATGTTTAAAGTAACTTTTTAGAAAAGGACTTTAAAAACATTTTTTTTATTTCCTGCAGATGAATCAAAAGTGAAACAACAAGTCATTAGTTTATTGGTCAATATTCCTCTCTGGAGTTCTTCCAAGTTGTCTTGTAAACTATATCAATAGAAATACCCTGTCAACTTTCTGCTGGTCTCATTTAGTGGCCTATGTACAGGTTGTTTCAAGTACAGGTTGTTTCCCTAAACACAAAAGAAAGTAGGTTTTTTGGGGAATTAAAATTGTTACAGATCGTCATCAAATCAAAACATTAAAATTGTCTGAAGTTTGCATCTGCAACATTTCGGATTTTACTGTAAAGGTCGACGACGTTTGACATCACGTCTCATCAGGTCGACGACGTTTGACATCACGTCTCATCATGATTTTCATTTATTGTCTCGTTGTCTCAAACATTTAGAAATCTACTCTTTATGCACTGTTACATCAACAGCCATATACAACAAACATTTTGTGCACATGTTGTGGTGAAGAAAACGATTTCTATCATAAAATAAAAGATTCGAAAATTTATACTGTCACACGTCTAGTGTGGTTTCATTCACCAAGCGTTAAATGTTGGAAAGACAATATGCGCTTCATTCAAACAAAATGAACAAAAATTTTATTACCTAAAAAGCATTTGAACAAAGATGACAGTTCTATCCTTCACCTCTTCTCCTATTTATCCGTTTACAGCACTGTTGTCGAAAATTGCAAAGCATTGATGCATGACGCCATTTAGTTGCTAACAGTTACCTATTAAGCTTGCATTTAATTTATAGATTTGTACTTCTCAAATCATCATCATAAAGGAATGTTAGATATGCGAACAGTTTTGAAGTTTTCAATTAATAGCTTTAATACATCAACATTAGGTTCTATGTCGTCATTCACATCAAGTTGTTCCAATGATGGTTTCTCTCTGTTATTTCAAAGCAGTTCTTTCGCTTTCTCCTTTCTTCCTATCCCGAAGTTCTTTGGAAGAATACTGCTTTCGTTGAATATTGTGCAATTTCGAAAGACTGTGTGATAAAGCTTTGCGAATCTGACTAGCGTAATGGTAAATTTGACAGAATTAAAGTTTTCAAATATTTCTTATTAGAAAATGTAAAACATATATTTGTAATTCACAAACATTTGTTCATTGTCTCCAAACCCTATGTTATTGTCACCCTTAAAATCATGCAAAAATAAAAATAAGCTGGATAGATAATACAAACTGTAACCCAAAGTAAACAGGATTACATGTACGACTCGAAACTTGCCGTATTCTACAATAAGGAATACTGACAATTGAACAAAATACAGACCTGAACAAAGCACAGACTTGGATCGACTGCTGTACTAGTTTCCTGTTATATATCATGAAAACTTCGTATCCACTGTATAAAAAAAGAAACTTCGAAGAGGAAGTATGCACAGTCTAAAGCATCTAAGGAAGAGAGTGCACTGTTTAAAACATGTGAGGAGAAGAGTATCTTGTTTGAAACAGTGTTTGCGCTTCTCAGTATGACAGTCAAGAAGTTATATTTTACATTATTTTCGTTCCGTACATAGTTTTTTCAAAATTACATAGTTGTGGAAAATAAAGTTTTAATCATTCTAACGAGATTAGAAAATAGCTTCAGAGGTCTCTATAACATGGTGTTATCACGTATCAATTGCTTTTATGAATAAAACATCTTAAAGAGACTGGTGTTAAGCTGAGGAGAGGTTAGCTTAGGATACTTTCGGCCTATTGCCATCTATTAAAATCTTCATTCCATAATTTGGAATGATTGGAACTATGAAAGCATAGGAAAATGAGAACCTTCTAAAGAACTGAGGTCAATTCATGTCCATTAATGAACATTACAGAGGTACCTGTACAGAGGTACCCGTACGAGAATGTTGAAAAAGTTGTGTATAAATGAAATACAAACTTGTTTAACGTGTTCCTAACCGTGCTTGGAAAGAAGGAATTTTCGATTAAGGTCTTGTTCAATACAAAGCTTTTCTGCAGCAACTATAGCATAAATGTTCTTGGGGTTTCAGGAAGGACTTTAAAACCAGGAGATCGTGTCCTTGTAGGGCAACATAACAATGTGCCCTTGTGTATTCGTTGAAAAGATGGCTGTCATATTATGCTTTTTTAAATCTCATCAGAGAATAGCTGCTCTTAATTTCCGTTTCGAAAAGGGCTGTGCTGTTTAAGTCTTCTTTATTTCTTGTCGACTCAAATTTGAAACACAAACAGAGAGAGACAATTATCAAGAGTCGTAATTAACGAATTTATCTGAATGTGAGAGATAATTGGAAGAAAACTCACATCGCGTTTTATTTTACAAGTAAATTCAAGCTCATTTTGTTCTTAATTTTGAAAACAAGGATTTTAGCCTCAGCCCATTCTTATTCTGCCCTTGTTTTTGGTAAAAATGCTGTTGCTCACAGTGAGACGATAAAGTTCATATTTAAATCTTTTCTTACTTATTTCGTTTAGAATAAAATTCTCTACCAATTTTTGTTGCGTTTTTTGAAATATTCGTTTCCTCGAGAATGATATATCCGGAGTTTTGAAACACCATATCTTTAGCACTGTTTTCCAGCAATGGTGAATTCATTTATAGTTTGTTTTTTTTGTTGTTTTTTTTCCCGGCACGCTATAAACCACATCTAAACCATCCTCAAAAATTTCAACATTGTCCAAGTCAAAATCCCTTTTCTTAACACTTCTCGAACCACGTAAACATAAATATTGTTGAACGTAAGAAACAGAACGAAAATTTAGTTCTTAACCAATGCAAGATGATATACAGTATCATCTTGCATCATTGCATTGTATCATCATTCAATGTCTCGTTTCTTCGAAAATTTGTTTGTTAAGGTTGTAATGACCATTTCGGTTTCTCTCCCTTGACGACCTCCATAGGGGGGACAATACAAAAGAGGGCTGAAAGAACCCTGTTCGATTTCAATTACTCGCTTGTATTTGCGGGTTTTTTTTGTTGTTCGTTTGCCTTGAAAGTATTCTCGAGTTTCTGGAAAAGGCGACTCTTTGCAAACGGATTGATGATCCTTACGTCGAAGAATGCCAATTGTCCCCCTTGTCAAAAACCTTTCACTGATACATCCAGGCGAGCTTCATCTGTTTTGTTGGATCCTCTGCTGGATAAGGCTTCTCTACTCAGTGGCTGCAAGTGAGACTCGGTGTTTACGTCATTATGCACTTGAGAAAGAAGGTCGGTGAGAAGATCTTGAATCTCGTCATGACGTTGATGGATGAATCCTTCTTTTGCACACGACAAGGTATGGTCGACATAGAAGCGCTGACCACATGCACATTTTGATTGGAGATACTTGTCCATCGATACCTCAAACACAGGGAGTCAAAGAATTCTTTTTTATTTAGACAGAAGCCTTCGCTTTCAACGATGACGTCATTTATAGTTGCTTGCTTCCTTCATTCGCCTCCTCAACCTCGTATCGAAAAAGAGCCCCTTGGTGTTTACAAGTCTGATCTATGGTCTAATCAAGTCTGTGTAATACACTCATCCCTTTGTGAACGAAGGCTAGAAATTCCGTAAAATGGGCTTCTATCATTTTAACATTGGCTTCGCAGAAACGATCAAACGAACGCAACGAAGAACACAGAACATAAAATTTAGAAAGAGAAGACATGTCTCTAGCAAGGTAAGAAGACTTATAAATTATTGTATTGTATAAAAATTATTGATTTTCACAATATTGGTCAATTACAATTTTGTAGGTAGCTATCCTTCTTATCTTCTAAAAGGAAAAAATATTTTTCACTCATTCATGATAATAGGTAGATTACTACTTACTACTAGTACGGTTAACTTTAATTATAATGTTGCAAAATTGAATGCAAACGTGAAAACACAGCTAAATGGATTTATCACCACAATTGGTCATTCTAGATTTCAAATCAACAAGAACAAGCAAGGAGAATAAACTTTATAACTAATACTGTAATTGCAAAAGCATCATTGTCATCGGGGTGATGTCCCTCTTTCCACTTTAGCAAGTTAGAACTTGCTCTTCTTTCTGCTAACTAAAAGTGATGCAAATAACAAAATTGTATGAAATTTAGTGTTAATAATAACAGTACAGTTTAATCCCTTTTCTCTCAATTTAAGTGCTTTCCTCCTTTGCTTCTGCTGCAGACACCGTCAATCGTCTAACTTCGCTTCGGACATCCTTCCAAACTTCAGACATAAAAAAAACATATCCGCAAAATTTAAACCACATCAATAATTAAATAACTAAACTAAATGCAAAACTTAACGAAACATAACTAAACTTAACAAACACAAATCTTCGCACTATATGGGAAACTTTTGAATAAGTCAACTGTACCCTTGAGACACACATTGCACAGAGATAATCTCTGAGCTTCGCAATGTGATTACGTATGTGATTTAAGGCTCTATCTAAACAATGGATCCATGGAATTCACACAGACCTTTCAAAGTGCACATATTTATTTATTTAATACTTTCCGAATTCCACTCACATTTTCTTACTTCGTCTTTCCCTCGTATTATCTGAAAGTTAGTAGTGTCCGCTTGGATTTTTTGAAGACTCTTAAGCGGGATTTCCAGAGTTCTTTGTTTTGCTCAATTTATTTATATATATTAAAAAGAATGCTGCAAAGTAGAGTCCTAAATTACAAATTAATAAGTCAGATTGATAACTTCAAGATTTTACAATAAATTTCTTGATCTTGTACTATCAAATCATCAGAAGAAGAAGTTTTGAATGCATTTTTGTATAGCTGTCATAAAGCAGTATGAAACGTTTTTTGTTGCAAATTTTGATCGAGTGGTCCTAACTGCTATTATAATGTTTTTTCAGTAAGACTATTAGAAAAAAAGTTTAATTTTGTAGCAAGGTGGTGTGTGTGTAATTTAGATTTTTCCTCTCAAGCAGGTGAGAGAAGAAAAAATCATTTGTGTACGTTAATACATGTAGTGGACCTTTCATCTTCAATTGTCTCTTTCATAAGCAAATTTGGTTAGTGATCAAAATTAACCTAGGTTTTCTTTTCATGTAGTCAGGCAACGAAAATGTTGGTTATCTAAATTTTAAGTTACCTGGAGAAATTGTCTGAGACAGTCAGTTGACATGTTGATAAATGGAGCCAAATGTATTGATGTGGTATTAAAAATAAAAGTCGAGAGACATTTTTTATTAAAATAAAGCAGAAGCTTTTCGATTAAAAAATCATCGTCAGTGCATATACATACAAATAGTAAAAGATTCTATACAAGTAAAACGTTTTTAAAAAGAAATTTTGAGAAAACGCGGTAATCATCAAGAGAGCAACAAGGTATTGATAATTTTCACGATTTCTTTTGTTCACAAAGTTCTATGTAATGCCGTTTCTAAAGAGTTGTAAAGTTTTCGCTTCCAGCTTGTTGTTTAAAGTAGGTTTATTAATAGCAATTGAAAAGCCTCTAAGGTTTTTCGGTCATAGTTATTTTGAGGAGCAGTCATTAGTACAGTCCATTTGAATTCATGTGTGTCATTGAGCTGTGGATGTTTTGATGGTTCGGAATTTCCGCCGCGGGAATTGTGTTCACTCCATCGTACCTCAACGTTCCTTTTTGTTTCACCAATGTAGTTGACAGTTGACAGTTAAGAATTTAGCAAGAAATCAGACACAAGACAACAATGTAATATATACTGCACTAATATATTCCATTTTTTTTAATATGTTCTTCAGATTATTACCAGCTCCAACCCAACTGTATCAACATGATGACGATCAAGATAGTGACAATGAGCTTGAAGCTGCTTATAAAGGAGTAATAATCTTTTTTCTGTGTAATTAGCTGGTTTTTTTCTTTCAACTAATTTGAAGTGTACCTCAATTTATTTTTATAGCATGAAGTAGCTGTGGCTGGGCCACCTCCATACATGCACAGACAAGGATGGATACCGAGAAGGCAAGAGGTGAAACTTTTTTTTATTTATTTCAGGGATTGAACCTGCGACCTCCCGAACAGGAAGTGAGCATTCCACCACAAGGCTATATTTGTAAATGTCTGTTTTTTATTTTGTTTAGGATTTTGGAGACGGTGGTGCTTATCCGGAAATAATGGTTGCACAGTTTCCACTTGGAATGGGTAGAGAAAGAAAAGAAAGATCCAATGCTTTACCTGTACAAATGGATATTGATGGAAAGATCAAGTTTGATAGCCTACTTCGGCAAGGGCAACCCAAAAATAAAGTTATTCATTCTCGGTTTACTGACCTAGTGGAAAAACAAATAAAGGCTGATGATGATGATCCAGAACTAGCTCGTCCTGATGAAGAAAAAATCCAAGAGGTTACTGGAACTCTTTTGTACATTATATGTATAACATATATAAATCATGTTGTGAGGTTGGGTTATAAAAAATGATAACTTAAACTTTAGATTGCAGAGAAAACGAGACAAGCTTTAGAGGCTGAAGTTACCTCGAAAATAGCTGCTGCACAGCCAAATGCAGTTGCTCAGAAGCCAGCTGAAGCCCAATACATCAGGTAGCTTTTCAGTTATACCTACAATACATCAGGTAGCTTTTCAGTTATACCTACAATGCCTTAGTAGTATGGTTAGGTCAATTTAAATTTAATGACTTTTAAGGTACACACCTTCACAAGGGGGAGTTCTGTTCAATTCTGGTGCAAAACAGCGTGTCATAAGAATGGTGGAACAGCAAAGAGATCCTATGGAGCCGCCAAGATTCAAAACCAATAAGAAAATACCTCGAGGACCTCCATCCCCGCCCGCTCCTGTCATGCACTCACCGACCAGAAAGACAACAGTGAAAGAACAACAGGAATGGAAGATACCACCTTGCATATCAAACTGGAAAAATCCAAAGGTAACCTATATTAACGTAATGATTTATTGCTTTCGTTGCATAAATTTGATTGGCTTATGTGCTTCTTTTTCAGGGTTATACAATACCGCTTGATAAGAGATTGGCAGCAGATGGCCGAGGATTGCAGGATCCACATATCAATGATAAATTTGCCAAGCTTGCTGAGTCGCTTTATATCGCTGACAGAAATGCTCGAATAGAAGTGGAAGAAAGGACAAAATTAGAAAAGAAACTTGCACAGAAGGAAAAAGAGAAAAAGGAAACTCGATTGCGTGAGTTGGCAGAGAAAGCTCGCCAAGAACGGAGTGGATTACATTCAGGTAATACAACTGTTGTTATCCTACAGGTATTGTTTATGATACTGGGTAGTTTTGTGACGTCACCTTTGTGTTTAGCTCCAAAAGATGACGAAGAAGCTGAGCGAGATATGATTCGTCGCGACCGACATAGAGAGAGGGACAGAGACCGAAAAATTTCCAAAAACGCTGAGAAAAAGTGAGTTTGTTGCTTCGATTAAGTGTGTGCTTGAACTAGTGTTCATGGTTATTGGGTCTTCTCTTTTTTTTTCCCTAGATCTAAAAATGCCCGAGATAAAGATCGTGACATAAGCGAAAAGATTGCGTTAGGATTGCCGAACGCTGGTGTTGCCTCACAAGAAGCGTTATATGATCAACGTTTGTTCAACGATTCCAAGGTAGGTCTGTTGTAATAGGATGCCATGTTGCAAAATATCAGAAAGGAGAAAACAGCGAGAACTTCTTTTCTATGTTTTGAACTGTTCTTCTGTCAGGGAATGGATAGTGGGTTTGGTGAAGAGGACGCATACAACGTTTATGACAAACCTTGGAGAAAAACTGACGCCATGTCATCTATATATCGACCAACCAAGAATATTGACAAGGACCTTTATGGAGATGACCTTGTCAGTTTGATCAAAAATACGAAAAGGTATTCCCTATTCGATTTGACCACTGTGCGTAGTTATACAAAGCTAACCAGCACTTGTTCTGTTTAGATTTGCACCCGATCGAGAATTTGCTGGCGCTGATCGGTTACAGTCCAGGGAAGGACCGGTGCAATTCGAGAAAGAAGAAGAAGATCCCTTTCAACTGGATAAGTTCTTGCAGGATGCTAAACGTGGTGGAAAGCGAAATGAAAAGTCTGACAAGTATGTCTAGTTTGTTTCCTGTACGTCTCTCCAGCGACATCAACCAAGTCTGTGTCGAAACAATAGGCGAACATGGTTTGTTTGTTTCCTAGTGTATGATATCTGGATAACGTTTATATTTTGTTCTAGTGACTACGATAAAGGTTCGAAGCGTAGCAAGCGGTGATGCAACAGTTAATCAGTCCAAACATGTCATCAACATCATCATCAACATCAAAACGATGTGTTGTCACTGTCACTTGAATATCATTCTTTTATTTGACTGTAATATTTTTTAATAGAAAAACTGTAAAACCTGACTCGCTCGATTTAGTAGAATACAGAAAATTGTTGTTCTGTATTTGCTTTATCACTTCATTAAGACATGTATGTAAGTAAGGATTTATTTCTAGTATATCCAAATAGATGCATTTGGTTCTTCACCTAGAAATGTGTATGATATTTATGTGTTTGCACTACGTGAATCCAGATGAAATAATAGATAAATATAGATAAATGAATTGCTTAAAATGATTGAACGTCATGTACATAGACATGAATATACGTTGCCATGGTAACGTGAAAACTAGTGTGCAGCACGATTTTGTGAGAAAAAAAAAATGTTTCAATTTGCAAACATTTATTTTCTGTAGTGTTGGATATCATCTACAATGCTTCTATTTATGTACCTCAGGTTATTATAAATATATTCAAAAATAAATTATTGAGAAAATGCACTGGGATGATGGAGATGACGACTTTCCAGAAAATACTCAGCAACAAGAGGGGCCTGGTTTTGTGGGGATAAGATTCTGTCAGGAATGGTATGTGAAAATGCTTAGGTTATCTTCAAAGATTTCCACGTTTATCTCTCTCTATTCCTTATAGCAATAACATGCTGTACCCCAAAGAAGACAAAGAGAACAAAGTACTGGTGTACTCAGTAAGTCAAATAATTTTTTCATACAGACGTTTACAATTCCAAGATATTACTGAGATGAAAGTGTTCATTTATTTAGTGTCGAAATTGTGATTATTCTGAGAAAGCCTCGAATTCATGTATCTATGTAAACATGATTGTTCATGATGTCAAGTACGTGTCCATTTAGTCTCATACTTCTCCAAAACTCCTCTTCATTATATGAACGCCATGTTGGATAGAAATATTTTTGATCAAACGCAACTCATAAGGTTGCTTTCTGTTTAGTGAGATGACACAAATCATCTCTGATGTGGTTGCTGATCCTACACTACCTCGAACGAATGAACATCCCTGCCCAAAGTAAGTGCGCATGCGCTTTCAAATGTTTCCTCTGCACGTTTCATAGCGGAATATCACGTGTGGTATTTCCTTTCTCTAGATGCTCTCACAACGAGGCGGTGTTTTTCCAATCACAATCAAGCAAGGCGGATGTATGTTGAACAACACCAACTTTGCTAATAATGCGGATGTGTTTTACAACATGTGATTTAGTTCTCTTCATTGTTTTCTAGCATATGAGATTATATTACGTGTGTTGTGCTTTGGAATGTGGACACAAATGGTCGGAGTGAAGATAATAATGCATAACCACGTGACCTAAAGACGTTTCTAGAATCCACATGTGATGTGGCTCATCTATTTACTTGTGACAAACATTCGAATGAGGGAAGAGCTTGTGTATCGAGTAGAAACCGAACACCACCTGAAATTACTAATTTTATCAAGATGCTGGTATATGAATTATTGAAGGCGTATTTCTTATGATAGTATTAAAAGATTATTTTATTCATTTTTTTGAATTAAATTTTCGTAAGAATACGGAAATGTTAGATCCCCTTCTCAAATTTCTTCAAAGAAAAACTTAATTCTTTTTTCGTAAAAGAGAAAAACAACTCAAGACTCGAACGTATATATGATATACATTCAACCAACATTCTGGTGTGTAACGATGGAAAAGAAAGATTGTGATGACACTGAAGGTAAAACGCCTCGATGTGCAAGATGCCGTAACCATGGTGTTATATCACAGTTAAAGGGTCACAAGAAATTTTGTCCTTGGAGAGATTGTAACTGTAAAAAATGCATTTTAATCTTCGAGAGGCAGCGACTTATGGCTGCGCAAATCGCCATCCGCAAACACGACGAGGTGAATGTGACCAGGCTGAAATTTCATGAAAACACACTGCGACGGAGTGGTCACTTCACTGATGACGGTGTTAAGCGAGAAAGGACTGTGGAAGATCATGATGTCGTTCACCCTCCTGTCGATAAACAGCTAAGTAAGCTAGTTCACTTCTATTAGAATAAGCAAACGTTGATCTTTGTTACTCAGTCGGATCGAACAATTTTGTTGGATTGATAGGCGATTCTTTGGATTCATAATCTCCGAATCCAAAAACGTCTTAAACTGAAAATAGTTATCAAAATAACAGCCAATTAATTTTTGTGAAGGAGATCTGGAACCGGATTGCACCTTTTTTTATTGTATCTTGTAAACCTTGGGTTTTGACTAGATTTTTGAAATATGAGATGCCGCTCATGAAATATTTCTTACATGTGAAAAGAAAAACTTTATACTGTTTATCAACCATTGCACTAGTGTTGTGTATGAGCCATTGTTGTTTTTTTTATCATTATAAATGACGTCATGGCATTGGTGGTCTCGTTTTCAAGAAAAATGTGAAGTCATTATTGTAGAAGCTCAACATTTTACGGCACAAAATGGAAACGACAAAAAGGTTGTACAAATAGATCATACAGACCTTAGATTCTTGGCTGCTGTGAAACAATAACTCACAGGTCGTCTCGTTGAAGGTTATTATTTAAACTTTCAGTAATGGCTTGAAGTTTGTTCGTCTTTCAATGGAAATAAAACATACGGCACGAGTTACTTTTATGATGGTTTTGAAAGCTGGAAAACTCTTTGACATTTACTTGTCATCACTTTTTATGAGCCATTCTTGATTTTTAATATTATCATCGAAAGTTAATTCGATAAAACTGATATTTGAAAACTTTGAAGAATTGAAGAGAAGAATTAATGAGTGACGATGGTTGTAAAGTATATTTTATAGTTGCCCCCGCAGCGAGCGTAAGCGAGCGAGGAGGCATAGTAGTTTCACGAGATAGGCGAATGTCAGTTTCCGATTTTGTTCATCATCATCATCATCGTCTTCATCCTCCAACTTTCGTGTTGACGTTACACGGTGGAACAGAATTATTAGCTGACTTAGCTTTTTTCTCGTTTCAAAGCATGGTACTGTAAGTGGGAGACAGAATGTTTTTTCGTATCTCTTTCCTGATTTAGTATTATATTATGTTATTTAAAAAGTTTGTATGCTAAAATTAATTAAACATTTTTTATATTACTTTTGTGTTTTTTTAGTGAAGTGAACAACAAGGATTTTGAAGCACAGCTTAAAATCTGAAATTTTGCCAACCATACATTTTATGTTTGTATATGTTTTGGCTCTAAATCTTTCATTCAATAAATTTTATTCAATTCACTGATTTTCTTTAACTGTCCTCTACGAGTGATCATGATCAATAAAACCTTTTTATATTTTTTTTCTTGCTATTTCATGTAAACGTTGGCTATTTTTTGTTTTGAATTAAAGTTTGAAACGCAAATTTCTAATGGATTTTTCGCTTTAATTTTTTTTTGAAAAAGTTTTTTTTTTCTTTTGGCTCTTGCATAATTTCTTTAACAAATTTTACTTTGATTATAAAATACGTATCCATGGTTTCAGTTCACACATTTCTTTTTTTTGTTGCCAATACTTTCTGATATTACTTGTTAAGCCTCATTTACACTTTTTGAAAGGTATATTAGCATCAGTGTGACATAGGCCTAAGAGATAACAAAAAATAACAAAGTTTTGTTTGTTTTGTTTCCGTTGTATAGGCTTGCAATGTGTAGCTTGCTGTGTGTACAAATTGGAATGCTTGAGCGCGGGGGCATTTTTAGCTAAAGCTACATGCTAGTTATACTTTATAGCTAGGCGCAAATATTTAAAATAAATATAATTATATTATGACACAGGTCAAAAATAAAATTTAAAACAGATAGACCCAAATTATGATCAAATAATGAAAAGAAACAGTAAACTCAAATTCAGCACAGCCAAGCTGATATACGTGCACATTTTCAAAGAGATTGCAAATTTGATCCATATTAGGCTCCCAATTTACCATTTTCAAACCAATTTTGAACAAGGAATGGTAAATTCGAAATCTTATAGCCAAATAAACGTATGTGCAGGTTTTCATGAAAATTATTTGAATGGCTGATCCAAAAATGCTCTGTAAACCATATGTTAGTCTGATTGGTTGCTGTAGTTACGAGGACATTTTTGGGGGAATGACAATCGTTTTGCATTTCAAACACTGGCAGGCAACGCATGGTTTCAACTTCAAAATAAACATAAAATCTCGATTTTTCTTACAACCTTTTCTAATGTATCTGATAAAACCATATTTAACCTAGGAGGATAGATCTTTTTCTATCCTCCTAGATTTAACTAGAAGTTATAGAGTTAGAATACACTTTTCGAATTATGTAGTATTCAATATATGTTCACGTAGTTGATTTTGTTGTTTAAGAACACGAAGGTGGAGAGTTTCCTGGTGCCACCACCGCTCCTACAAAAGAAGAAGACAAACCACAAAGACAAAGGGTGGACATGGCGAATGCATCATACAACTCGAGCAATAAAAAAAGAGTTTCCAACGACAAGTATGCCATCAGAAACGAGCCGACATTTTTGTACTCTGAAAGCTTCCATACCAGCAGACCAGACTATCATCAGCCATTATATCGTCTATCATGTATGTATCCTTCGCTCAAGAGACACATACTTGCCATGATACTTCAAGCCTGCAACTATGATGTTCTGTACGCTTCAGAGTTAATTCAAGACCCACTGCGCATGAGTGTCAAAGCGTGCACATGTGGTGGAATACTATGCAAAAAACGTTCTGGCAAATAATAAGATTTTGTCGCTCAGACTTCACTTCTTTTTAATGTTGACGTATTTCCAAGCATGAATAAAAATCATCTCAAAGATGTACCACTCATTTGACCGATCATATGGTGGACATGAAGTTTTAAAACATCATAGATCGAAGAATATAGACACGTATATCATCTAATAAGTCTGTTTTAAAGTTATGGACAGCTTTGTTTTAATCTCCCCTCACAATACCAACACAAAGTTCGACCTCTAGTATCCAGACCCCTTCGTCTTCGCTTGAAAATGCTTCAACGTATTTGTATTCCAGTTGTTTGTTCTTAGTGTTTCTCACATTTTTAAATTATACTGTGAAGGATTGAAAATCCAATAGTGGCGATATTTTCAGATTTCAAGAACAGAGGATGCAGTTGATGCGACTTTTCTTTAAACTGATCTTTCAAGAACAGAGGATGTTGATGCGACTTTTCTTTAAACTGATCTTTCAAGAACAGAGGATGCAGTTGATGCGACTTTTCTTTAAACTGATCTTTCAAGAACAGAGGATGCAGTTGATGCGACTTTTCTTTAAACTGATCTTGGGTAGGTGGGAAAAAATGTCCTCCAATATATTACTTTAATGCGATAAACTTTCGCGTTTTTCACGGATTTATGGTCAGCGAAAATTTGTCCCCGCGAAAAGTTTGAAAGAGGCCATCCGCGAATATTAAATCCCCGCGAAAATTCTGAAAAAGCATGGAATCCGCGAAATTTTGAAAAATTTTTCCCCGTTCAGATATAATAGTGTTACAAATACTAAAATAAATAGATTACATATCGGTCTATTTTAACAATTGAACTATTCTTGGGTTTGACTTTTAGACTTATTAGGAAACAGGGAAGAACGACACGATTGTTCTTAAATTCCATTCTATGTTTTAAAAATTTTGGGGTATTTCATTAAGTTTTTTCACGTCAACGCATTTAGAATCCCAATAGTTTCATAAACTAAGCTTAATAAAATCCATCTGTAAGCTTAACAAAAGCCGTTCTTATATTTGAAAATATACTACTTCAACGCTTTGTTGATCCGCCAAAATTGTTAATTTTTGTACTTGGCCAATCCGCGAAAACTCTGAAAAGGCTCATCCGCGAATATTAGTTGTTTTTATTCTTAACCCAGGTTGATATTGTGTTCTTTGGGACACCATACCTTTGGGCTAACTTTTTCTAGACATCCTTTTCTGCAAGCCTTTCAATGCTTCACATTTTTCTTCTGTTTGTAAGCCATTGCTTAACGAGCTTCATGTTTTCGCCTTTAGTAGAGACTATCAATTAATCTTTCAAAAAAAACTAGAATCAAATACTTTTCGAAAATTCTAATTTAGAAAAATGAAATTTTATCAAAACATTAAAAAATGCGAAAATCACGCCCGGAATTTCTTGTGGAAAGTTCGAGATAACGAGAGAAAAAAATCAGCCAGGGAATCGGAAATATTGTTCGAAAAGTTTGAGATTTCCAGGTTATAGATATCGAGAAGATTTTGCCCCTAACAAGTGCGTAGTGTCCAAGGGACCGGGAAAAAAGTCCGAGATACCGAAAAGTTCAAGAAATCGAATATTCGAGATATCGAGTCCACTGTATACTTTAAGGGCAGAAAGTTTCGCGAGCAGAAAGTTTCGCGAGGTTGGAAAATCGTGAAATTTCGCGAATTTAACTTTCGCGAATAACAATTTTAGAACAAATTTTACTGATAAAACTTTCGCGAATCCTACAAAAACTTTTCTTTCGGGGGAAAAAACTTTCGCGAATGACAATGAATGAAGAAATTTTTTTTTGAATTATTTTAAAAATTCTTGAAATTCTTAAAACTTTCTTGCAAAAAAACTATCGAAATGTAAATAGAAATAAAGTAAAGATCGTCTTAGTTCATTTTAGAGCGTTTGTATTTCAGGACATCCCTACAAATTAACTAAAACCACTCCGTTCTTGGATTTCTTGTTATTTGAGAATTTTTTGTTGTTGAAAAAACTTTCGCGATTTTTAGAAAAACTTGACTTTTCGCGAAAAAAAACTTTCGCGAATTTCGATTTTACTTTCTTACCTGGCAGAAACTTTCGCGAAAAAAGGCAAAAATCGCGAAACTTTCTGCTCGCGAAACTTTCTGCCCTTAAAGTATCCAAAAAATGAAATATCAATGAAGCATGTTTTCAAGGAGACGTGCTATTGATAAAATTGTTTGAGGTGTAGGTGTCTGCGTGATGGCAGCGAGAGATTTCATACAATTCCATAATGAGAAAGTCACACTGCACCAACGAACATGGATCAATAAAAACACGAGCGTAAGTTATGCAACACAATCTCCTCATCATGCTGAGTCAGATCAAGCGGATACGAAGGGTTATAAACTGTTACTCACTGAGAACTTCAATTAACCATGCATAGAAAAGGACTGTAAGGTTTCGATTACAGAAGACTATGGACATGTGAAGTTTATCTCGATTCAAATTATTTTGTTTAACATAATAAATAAAAACAATGAGCGCCCATCATGACAGCAAGGCGTACAACAATGAGCGCCCATCATGACAGCAAGGCGTACAACATCATGACAGCAAGGCGTACAACATTCTAAAAAGAAGATATTCAAAAGCATTAGATGAAGGTTGGTCAACATACCTTTAGGGACCTTGCGAAACCGCGACGGCAACGTGGACGACGACGTGAGGCAAACAAAAGATTCACTTTACTCCATAGATTTGCTTTAGAACGGAAGTCATTTCACACTATACTATTTGGGAAATATTTTTAATTTTACTAATACCATTATTAGATTTGCACGTTCTACACACAACGTGAAAAGTAATATTTTGAAGTCGTACTGAAAACGAAGACGCGAGAATAGCAGTACTTCCGATAAATTTTCCTTGCTTCCTTCATGATTCTGTCTCTCAAAGTTCAAAAAACAAACTTCAAAGGCATTATAAATAAACTTCTTAACCCAAGTGTAAAGTTTCTGCTCTTTTGTGATTCATTAAAGATGAATATCTTGTACGTCGTCGTCCACGTTGCCGTCGTGCTTTTCGTAAGTTCCCTTTTATCTATCACTCCATTTTCAGAGATGTCACGAGATTTTTACGAGAATATGACTTGGTGAATCTTGTTTAATACTCTATTTTACCAAAACATTTTTCGAAATATCTTTAAAGGGTCTAGAAAGATTCCTTGGAAAACTGTCCTGTATACTTACCTGTAAAGATAAATAAAAAAACTGATAAGGAAGAACGCCAACTTGACCCAGCCCTCTCTTTGACAACGATTGAGCTCGGAAGAATTCATTACTTCTGTAGGATCATAAATACCAGCATTACTCATAACTGGTCGCCCAAGGTACCTGAAAGAAATCGAGAGCACGTTTCATGAAAACCCTGAAAAAAGCCTCAATAAAATTAACTACATGCTTAAACAGGCAGCGTTTGATTTCACAAATTTGGTGACTTTGACCCACCTGCACGTACACGCACAAAAACACACACTTATAATAAGATAATAAGATAACCAAAAATAAGATGCACCACGAAAAGAAGCCAGTTTTTATTCACCTCTACAACTTTAGATGTGTAGTAGACAGTTCGGTCAAATACACATAATATTGGTTTTAAACGAGTGCTCCTTCACACGTCTGAAATTTTGACACCAGTAAAACAACTTATAAAAGAAATGATTTTGTGTTTTATAAAGTGTTCTTCAACAGTTAACAGGAGATACAGACGGATAATATCTTGATTGACTAAATAGAAATTTAACTTCTAGGCCAAAGGACTGAAATACCATACACTATGAACTAACATTGCTAACATCTACAGATACGTAAAGGGATATTACAAGAATTCTGAAAGAAACAAATGCATATAGTTGACTCTTGTTATGTTAGAGAAAAAAGAAAGTGAATGTTGAACTTATCGAGAGTCTGAACACAACCAATAGGAGATGATTTCTGGATGAAGATAGTAACCTGTAGTTATGAATAGAAATTTAGTGTGTTCATGTTATCAGAGTGAATCCTTTTTATATCCATAACACTTGGAATTGGAAACGAGCAGCTTACGAATATCAAAATGAAAAACAAATGAGGTCAATGAATGATTTGCTGTCTCTTGGAGATAATTTCCTCATGATGTTTATAGCAGTTCCTTAACAGATATAATCATGAGAAAGTTAAAATTTAAAGGATAATCTTAAATGCATCTTACATATTTTAGGCCTTGTAAGTGTCAGGGTATCCTTTGAAATGTCCATTCTCCATAATATAATGTAACGCATGATTCACTTTTTGACAAATATGATTCCTGGCTATTTAAAAGCTAAAATCTCAATATTTTCTCCCATGACCCCATTGGACTTTAGGCTATGTTTAAGTGTTTGGACAGCTGACATCTTAAACTGTCATTTTGATTTAAAATATGACATGGTAGTTTAACTTCTGCATATTTTTTACCCAAAGGATCATCATTCCATGTCAAATCACCAGACGCCTTACACCACTTTATTTCACAATTGGGTAATATTGGGTAATAACTTCGTATTTTTTAATTAAAGCCTCATTTTGTATTATTTCTCAGGATTGCATACATGTTTTTTGAAAAAGATAACATAAATAAATAAAATAAAAAAAATAATTCAAATGTTTTTGGAGGTTGAAAAAATTTTAGGTAACAAGAGTTTTTTGATTAGATACAAAAAAATGCAAGGTTCAAGATGATGATAGGTCTTTGCCTTAAAGGACCTATGAAGCAAGACTAATTATAAGTAAAATTTTCATACCTTCGTATATTATATGCAAGAAGTGGCAAGTTCAGGAGAAACATTACCCAGAATCCACCAAATAAAAATAGGATGCATAGAAATGCATGAATGCCAAACTCAGGAAGAACTAACTAAAAACAACAGAGAAAAATTGAATGGAATGATAATATTGAAACAATGAAAACAGTTTAGAATTATATGATGGTTCATACAGGATTTAAAGTTTTGCAGAGATCGATGGGGTTTTTGTAATCAGTACGCAAATCATCAAATGCAATAACCTAAAAGGAAAGAAAAAACTATTATATATAAAACTAAAGACAAGTGTGGTATAATCAGTCCATTAAATCTGAAATTTCGTGAAAATGCGTGAAAATAAATGAGTTAAAGCTGAAAACATTTCATCCTTCATTATGGTAAACAATGAATTTCGTGATAGTAATGATGGCTCAATGATTTGACATTAGAAATTTCAATTTTGTTGATAAAGTATATATACAATTATAATAATGAAGGCAAATTTTATTTAAATACCTTCCTAGAGTATGAAATACAAAAGTATTAGTATCATACATTATGTGAATAATTACTTAAGAGATCAGTAGTTTAGATAAGTTATACATAAAGTCTATGGTCTATTTGAGGTAGCTATTCAAAAATTGTTTAGTTGCTAATAATTTTAGTTTTTGAGGTGTAATTTCAGAGAGGTTGATGTTAGGATGAAGGGATTGGAAGTCTGTTCCATTAAAGAATTGCAAGTCTTAAAGAAGAATTAACGTAAAAAAACAACTTTCGCTCATTACACATAGAAAAAGAAAGACATTTTCCATAATTTGTAAAAAGTCTTTGTGACTTTTTTACTGATGACACAAGGTGACTACTGTTTTCTGATTGTGAACGTGCAATACAGAAAGTTCAAAATATTTCCAGGCCTCGAAATCCGTTGAATTTTGCGCGAGTGTAATTGTACTCCCGTCGTAAATTTATCGCGAGTACACTGTGTAGGGAAATACTTGCGTAATCTTCTTTCACGCGAGTACAAACGTTGCAGCATATACAATTCTTTTATATTTAGGATGGAGAGACACTCCTTTGCGGCACATTTTTTCAGTGTTACGCAATAGAATTACGTCATGTCTACAACACTACGAAAAGGAAGAAAGAAATATCTTAACTTTGACATTCATTCATTTACAATTCTGTTGTGCACACCTTCGCATACATAAAGTCTTCGTTACTCTCTTGCGTGCTTGAATATTATTCTCAAAGGCTCTCCGGAAATATATTTTTAATGGAAGTAAAAAATTAATTGTTTTCTTTTTCATGTTGATAGAGAATCTGTTTCGAAAATTACTACATCCCAGAGGAAAGAAAATGGAACGCAGAAGAGGTTCAATCTTTTTTTCTTGTTAACGTAATCAATTATTGTGGAACTCGCTCTCCAACACAGAGCTCCTATTAATCATTCTATTTAATAGAAGATTTATATAAAACTACACAGATGGAGAGTTTGTCTAAGAACTTTTTCGTCTGAATTTGTTTTCCATTCATAACACTTCTTCCCAGAGAAAGTAGTCTGTTGAAAAAATATCTTTGCTACATATTACTCGCGAGTAAAAAAGTACTCGCGATAGTTACAGTTACGCGAGTACCAGCGCGAGCAATACTCGCGTACTCGCGTCGGATTTCGAGGCCTGATTTCAACTTGAAAATATAAACTGCATAACATCTGATTAAGACTTAAGAGGTAATGTCTACCCAGTGGGCAAGTATATACCTTTCAAGCAAAGATTATTACGCAACTTACTTCATTTTCACAGTTATTAAAAAGAGGTATATTTTCCACGCAAAATATCAGATCAAACGCCTAAATTTCCAACAAAGTGTGATTGCACTGGTGGGGTAATGATGCGTGTGATTTTAATCGCACATGTAGGAAATTTTAGAAGTGCATTTTACCACACACATTTTATAATTTAAAAGGAGAAAACTGCAAAGGCAGCTTTTAGAATTTAGAAATTTGTGAACAAATTGGATATTGAGACTGTGCAAAAACTATTATATACTTGCAATAAATTGTATAAAATTGATTTTAGATTATTTTTACTAATACTCGCCAAAAATATATACATAAATATATATAATATATATATATACCAAAAAATAAATCTCCATGTAACACATAGTGCAATTGTTTTGGATACAAGAATTTCATATGAACAATATTCAAGTAAGTAATAAAATTGAGTTTTCGCTAATGAAAGCTGCCCACTTTTCTAGTGAAAAATACAGAATAGTAAGGAGAAATGTACAAAATATCAGTATTCATACTGATTTTTAGTAGTCCTGATATCGGGGTGACCCAAATTTATGTATTTTTCGTTAGTTATATAAGGATTGTTTTCATTAAAAGTCGTGATGCAATTCTTCCCTGTTTTTTTGCTAAATTACTCCATTAAAACTGATATTAAAGAAAAATTTCTAACCCTCTTTAGATTGCATGATGTTTTATGATGGATTCAAGTGAGAGTATACATAATAATCAATGCAAAATGGGATGCAAACGGAAATACAAACAGCATTTTCGGTGCAGATTAAAATATTCAATGAGGTTAGTTTAGGTCCCAAAATTCATTAAAGGTTTTCAGTTCGTGTGAAATATCAAAAACGTGCATATGGCGCATTTGTAGCTCATCTCCCTCCATTATAAGAGGACTGGCTAATATATTTAGCTATGCTAATAGCAAAAGATGGGAAGAGGATGAAGCGATAAAATAGCAACAAAACGTCATGAATTACTTACATTCCATATAACTAAAAAAATCAGCGCTACTGATATCAGGAGGGAAAGAATAAAGCAAAATACTTCAAATGACATAGTAAATAAAACCGGCCTTTCGCTCTGACACGCGTATGTTTAGGGTTGCCTTCCTTGCGCGTCTGGTTCAATTTTGAATATTGAACGGTGGTTAATTATGAAAACTTTTATGCATAATTAACAATCTTTATAATTTACCCCCTCTTCTTCTGTGCCGCCCGTGGCGTTTTTTCGCATCAGTCGCTCTCTCTCTTTTCCTCCACATTCATAACTAGTCCATCTACGCTCGCATAGGGGGGATTGTTCACAAATGACGTCAACCATTTTTTCAAGATTTTTGACCCCCCCCCCCCCTCCCCCCTCTGTCAACCTGCGTCAACTCTGTGTGTTACCCCTTCCCCCTCAGTTGACGTCATCGTTTGAGAAGACGCCCCCCCCCACCCCCACCCCCACCCCCCTCCAAAACAAAACAACCTCCATCCACCCCACTTGTCCTTTTGTATGTTAGTTTCTTACGCATTTTTAATAAGACGTGAAAATATTTGAAATGATCTTCGTGTAATTTTTCTCTGATCAAACTCCATCTGTGCTTATTGTTTTACGTTCGTGCATAACGGACCACATCAAGATCACATTCAGTGTTAACATTTTCATAAGAAACTTTTACTTAATTAGAAAAATCAAGGTTCTGCAAAATTGTGTGGGTTGACGTCAACTAGTATCACATCCCCTCCCCCCTCCCCCGTCAACCAGCGTCAACTTTAGATGATGCCAATCTCCAATCAATTCAATTAGCGGGATTCAGAAAAATCATGTTTCGTTTACACGAAACTTTTTTTCTGTAGATTTGTAGGGAATTGTTTACAACTTAGTAGAGTAGTTGTTCGTAAATTTTTCCCTACAAAGTCATTAGAAACTTCACATCAACACTTGAAATAAGCGTGCAAAGTTATGACATTTCTTTTGATACAACAAAAGGCTTTTAAATCAACGGATTTAAAACAATTCTCACAAGTAATTGATTATTTTCGTGTAACAGGCTCGTCGAGTTTATAAATCTCCCTAACGTTCACTTTGTGATTTTGAATACAACTATATATGTTAAGAACAACCGATGCATCTGTTTACATTATATAAAATTCACGACTAAAATGAGACCTGTCCTAAACAAAGAAAAGGAAGCAAAAGCAGTGGCAAAAAGGTGTTAACCCTATTAGGAGGACTAGCCGGGGCCATAGTGGCCCCACCTCCACAATTGTTTTGTTAATTACTTTTTTAATATTAGGGGTATCGTTCTGAAACTTTGTGACGTTTCCTAACTTTCTATTTGGAAAATTTTAGAAAAAAAATTTTTGGAAAAAATTTTGCTCATTTTCAGCATTTGGGCCATTGCGCTTATTCGCGAGAGGAGCACTAAAACGAGATGGGTGCTTATAAAAAAACCCTCATTTTTGTGTCATAGGAACTATGGTGGTTGTACTAACTATAGGGTTAAGAGCCAAAAAACAGCAAGAGCCCCAGCCTTAACAGCGCGTCACTACCACATCCCCCAGCGCATTAAAAATGTTAATCGTTAAAATATCTGTTATGTAGTAGGAGCAATTATTCTTTCAATAATACAGATTTATTGAGATGTTTCAGGTACTGGTGTAATAATATTCCAATCGATATTAAGTAGATCCCCATTCTCCTTTGAATTATTGACCTAATGTGAACTCAGTTCACGATTGCGACTGCGTTGTGCCCTAAATAACAAGTGTAAAGATTTGGGTTGCATATTTAAGAATGGATTTTCATGTTGCTTAGAAACGTACGTTCAGAAAAATGATGGCTTTCAGTTTGAGCATGTAGTACTGCAAGATAATATTTTCAGGGTAATAAACCATCCCCTTAAGAGTTTTATGGATATTACCCAAATAGCACCAACTCCATTGTCCATGTCTTAGCAAAAGGTAAAGCGAACCACAATGAACATTGACATAATTTGGAAACTAAATTCAACAATTCGGAGGGGTCCGTATAATTTCACGATCACCTTTACAATCATCGCTATAGTCTAGGAGAATTAACTCAAAAAATAGGTCAACCTGGAACTAAATCCTACTAAAGCATATTTGGTTAGAAAGCAAATTTCTTTTAAACATTGTCATAACTATATATATCTGGATATGAGTATTTGCATTTTAATTTGTAGTTTGAGGAACGAACAATTCCAAGTTGAGAAGTGAGTCTTATATCAAGGATTCAGAAACAAGCAGCTCCTCCCTTTGCCTCCATTTTCTTTCCCGAGCATTCAAATAATTCATCATGTCCGCATCACCATTAGATTTCACCGGCTCCGAAAATTCCGAAGAAGAAACCGATCTGGAAATATTTGGTGAAGATCCTAGCCGAAATCTAGATTTCAGTCCTCCATCTTTGTCATGTTGATTTTCCGAACTACTTGTGGCGCTCGACCGTCGAAATTTCCGCATTTCTTCCATGAACAGTTGAGAGCGTGAAAGTTTTCTCTCTTTCACAAAACCGGTTGAACCTTTACTTTCATCAGTAACTCGTTTAATGATCGGACTTTTTGTCTTTGTATATAATCCATCAAAACCCAAATATGGTCGAACAACCCTAGCTACAAGTTTTTCCAGCTTCATATAATTTTCACTGGGTGGGTGAGTGTCATGAATACTAGCTAACACTAACAACATTTGCTTTATTTCATTGTTCACTTTCTCACCTGGGATTAATGCATCAGAGATCTTTGTCTTCAAAAGTACAATATCCCGAAAGCCGACTAAAGTGACAGCCCGGATGTAAATCCCCTGTTCTTGGATTGGATAAAATATAGCCAATAGCGTTGGAAGAATATTCGCGTAGAATTGAGACCACACCTCTGATAAGCGTTCTAGCAAATCATTTCCTTTCTTTTCTTTGATATTTTCTCGCAGCACAATCATACCTGGAAAAAAAGATAACCATCGTCATCAAAGTCATGAACAGGATTTGACGAATAAAGAAATTAGCCAAATAAACGAATTGAGACAGTTTGAAAAATCCAGAAGTTATCAATTCTGTGTTTTTTCGTTAACCACTTAGTGCCTAGTGTCCACCAACTAGTTAAAACATTAACGCAAATGATCAGTGCAAAAAAGAAAAAAATTCGTACGTAGATGGACACCTCAACGCAAACAAATAACGGAAAAAATTGAAGGCGCGCGTAAATATTTTGGTTATAACGAAAAATATTCAGCCAGCAAAGAAATAAAGATCTTCAGTACATGGTGCCATTTAGTATAGGGAAATGCAGGACCCAATTGATAACAGAAGTTTGTAGATATGTACATAGTGTATATATTTCTTATTTTTGACACGACCATCCTGTATAGACATTCGTCTATAATAATAATAATGATAATAAAAAAGTGATACTCTGCAAGAAGGAGAAACGTTAGTTGAGCAAGCACGAAAGTCTTCATATCATAAGTCAGAAGAGGGACAGAACCAATGATAGAACATTTTGAGTGCAATTGATAGAAAGACCTATTTTTACAAGAATTTATTCTTCAACGACGTTTTTTTCGTATATTGCTAGCAAAATATCAAGTACATCTTTGATCTTTGACACGTTTGCGTTCGGCGCGCCAGCGTTGAAATTTAAATCCCTGAGAGTAAATAATCTTTTTACCTTTTTTCAGAATTGAATCCTTGTAATACTCGACGATGAACGAACCAATCTTCGAATCACGCACGTTACGAACTTTTTCGTTCAAAACATCGAGTTCGAGTCGTTGTAACTTCTTCTTGTGGAACAGATACGTGATGGAACTCTGCAACGATTTCCAATCATCATCTCGGATGGCAGCGATTGGTTTTGGGCGATCAGCCAATCCATGTTTGCTGGCCATCAGTGTATCGCGCTTGTTGTTGTTAATTACGTCATTGCGCGCGTCACCAGTCCACATGATTTGCTTTTTCATGTTCGATCGAACTTCCGCTGCTTTACCGTTCATACCTAAAAACTTGTCGTAAAAAACTTGTCGTAAAAAACTTGTCGTAAAAAATGACGTTAACTAAAATAACCTCTACCGGAAATTTTAATTTTGAAGTTTGACATTTCTTTGAAATTTTAATTTTTCTTTGTGAGATGGAACGCACTGAACTATTTCGTAAAAAAGTACGCGATAAGCACATATCTCACAACAAGCTTTGCTCGCCCATCAGATAGGTTTTTTCCTTTCATAAGTGTTATTTCTGGTATATTGCCTTCTCGTTAATCTTACTCTCTTACTTACGCTTCAAATGAATGGATGAAATGAATGGAATCGTTTACGAAAGCCAAGGATTTTTTTGTAAAATTTCATTCGCAGGTTACCACGAGTGTTTTAAAAAAATCCCACAAAAACACTGCTCAGTAGGGAAGCACGTTTTCTTCCAAATGATTGTGACTTAAGGAAATAGTTGAAACAGACTTCATCTATTATCTCTTCTTAATTGCGATATTAAAAGATGGCTGCACCACAAAAGAACATGATATCACTGAGTTAATTAGGACCTATTAGCGAAACTTAACATGCAGTGCAATCTTGTGATCAGAGTAATTAAAAAGTTTTTGAGGAGAATAACTTGAACAAAGTAACATCAGATTTCCCACAAAGCAACACGGCAACCCTGCCGAGAAAATCACTCCACGTATTTGAGATAAAAACGAAAGTCGCAAAGTCAGTCAGAAAAACAAACGATGAAACATTTGATGAAAACAAATCGCTTACCTATCAAAAACATTCATAAGAATTGCTCAAAAGATTCAATTTTTTTCGTTTCGTAATACTAGCCAAAAAAGACGAAATGTGATAGCCTTTTTTCAACGCATCCAATTTGACTGACGTTCTTTCTGACTCTGGTGTGCTATTCAATGCTGTAAAGTTGAAAAAAATACTTATTATAAACATACAAAATAGACGTTTTGCTTCATCGAATCTTTTGAATAAGTTCAGGTTATGCCATTTTAATGGCAAACAATCGTAATTTTTATAATCTGCCCATAATTGAACTTATTCCACTTCTCAAAGCGTGACGCGCCATGAATTATTCAAAAGCTACATCATCCGCTAAAGAACTAGCATCTGCGCAAGCGAGCCAAACCATATCTACCTCTACCTTTCAAATGAGGAAAATAATTCCAAGATCTCTTCAGCAACCAAATATATTTTCACACAACAACAGTGGAGGAGAGTGGAGAGTTACATTAGTTGCAAACAGGAAGTAACATCAACCACGTACGAAGGAGCGAACCATTTTTCTTACGCGAATGATGTTCTCGCGTATCACCAACTTGATTATTTTCTAGAAAGCAACTAATCCAATCGTTATTTATATCGAACAAATTTCTTTTCTTCTTTTAAGACGGATTT
This sequence comes from Turritopsis dohrnii, assembly GCA_027922465.2. Lineage (NCBI taxonomy): Eukaryota > Metazoa > Cnidaria > Hydrozoa > Anthoathecata > Oceaniidae > Turritopsis > Turritopsis dohrnii. The sequence goes on from BQMF02000002.1 coordinate 3,188,700, forward strand.
ACATATAATCCCTTTTTACAATCTCATTTTATGTCTCATTTTCTATGGACAATGTTTTCATGATTTAGAATTTTCTCTTTCAGACTTTCCAATTCTTTAGATTACTGCTGTCGATATTGTTCATACATTCCGACACGTGGTTTAAGCAAAGATCACTCGAAAACATTTACGATTTTTATTCGTCTTCTGTCAAAATTCGAGCAAGGGTTCATAGCCCACGCATTGATTTCGTGGGTTATACAAAAGCTCGTATGAAGCTGAAATTCCAAAATTTAAATTTACTTGTTTCAGTGAAAAAAAAGAGATATAAACATGAACCTCGAAGTGACATCCGTCAAACATGAACCTCGATCTGACATCCGTCTTAAAAACATCAACCTCGATCTGACATCACGCTTATTTCTTATAATTCTTGTAAAACAACCCTCGTGGAAGGTTCGCATGAGAAATTCAAAAACTTTTCTTTCACATAAAACTTGAAGTTTTTGAAATAGAGAACTAGAATACTTACGTAATTGATTGCCCGTCATTTTCTCATGACTCATCAAACAGCTTGAGACCATATGGTTACCCCGTCAAGCAGCGTCAACTTCAGCATGCCCGATTTCACTTTTTTCGACGATCAAAATATCTGGTCAACTGTTGTGGCAAGATAATTCTCACAGACACACAGACAGTTGATATGACTGGAGGTGATTTTGCATTATATAGGCAGCAACAACAACAACAAATTAAAAAGCAGATGCAACAACTTCAACAATTAGAGCAAGCACAAGGTTTACTTCAAGAGCAAAGTGAGGGGATGATCAGAAAACTGAGATTGAAACATATGAATTGACCGATGATCAGCTAAATGTTTAGCAGTAACAGTGCTAATGGAGAGATTATCGATGATAACGATGCTGTGAATGAACTCCTTATTAATGAAATAAAGCCTTACAGATGTCTTTGGGACACAAAATGTAAAGCCTAAAGCCTTGATATTCTCCTTTCTGTTTTCGATCCAAATATATCTGCCTGTTGTTTCCTTGGTACTCGAAATAATCAAACTCATCCAACTCTATTTCACAGGCTGCAAGAAGAAGTAGCTTCTTGATGGAGTTTCTTTCCCACTTTTCTTTCCCATTTTGTTTGTTTACTTTTTTTGTGGTATCATTTACAATGGAAACCGAGGATACAAACTCATATGAAACCTCAACAAACAAAACGAACAATGGAAATAATGCATTCTTTATAAACAGTTAGCAATACGACAAAAAAAACAAACAAAACGAGTTGAATTGCTTTGTTTGTCTGCTGTGTTTTGTTGGCGAGAAAGGCGAGTAGCAAATAACAACAAATAAATTGCCATGAAAACGTCGAGTAGTTAGACATGTCCTTTCGAACCAAAATTACAATGCTTCGATTTTTTTGTAGTCAGAAAAAGAGTAGGGAAAAATAACAGACCGATAATAGCACGCGAAAATGTTTATTCCTGGAGAAATTCCCAAGAAAACATTTGATTTCTTGCATAAATGATCAGTTTCTAGTTCAGTTATATAACAAATAATTACAAGTCGAATATGTTGATAATCCACAAACACAGACAATATGTTGATAATTTTAGTCTGATGGTTTTACATGATGGTGAAGGAAAAACCAGCAAAAAGCAGCCACAGTGGAGGAGGTCTTGGGGTAATCGTCAGAAAAAATAAAATGTTTCGCTTCATCCAGCGATAAATGAAATAGTTCAATGAACTCTCCTTCGTGTTGGTTACCACCTCCGTCACTGACTTTCATATCGTCTGTCACTTCAACAAAATACACTGTGCCACTGTTGCCAGCCGTGCCCACAGCACAGTGCATGAATAACTTCTTCAACTGGTTTGTATTAACATTGTAACCGGTCTCCTCTAAAACCTCATCTCTAGCTATCTCCACTAAAGGGGCATCCTTGTCCACTATACCAGCACAAAGTTCATATGACACACCTTTGACGAACGGTGCCATTATCGGTACGTGATTACCGCCTTGACGTACGACAGTTGAATTTTGGTTGTGCATCTTCTCGTTACAGTTCATGAAAAGAGCTGAAGAAAAAATAGTTGAATGATTTCAACGTTATTATTCGTCAGTAAAAACTACTTTCTCTATTGAACTCAGATATATCTATGCTTCATTACCTGGGCGAAACTGTTTGACCAGTATAAATTCTTCCCGAGTTCTGTTGTATATCAGAATAGATACTCTGAAGAAAAACAGAGAAACAATTGGTCGACAGCTCGCTATTGCGAACATTTGTCGAGAAAAAAGTCCGGCTTACGAGTCGTGCTTCCTAATGTAATCCCAATTCCGTTCGACGCCATTCTGAAACCAAAATAAGGAAAACGTTGGAGCAGAAACCACAAAGAGATGAACCATTGGACAATATGAAGCACCTGTTTGAAGGATACACGGCAAGGCGCAATGTACTTTGAATCGACACAGGCAACCATTTTCACATCTCTAATATCCAGATTGTCCATGATTCGGTTATCTCTAACTCCCTGAAATATCAGCTGATTAGTAAGGTTTTGTATTAATTATCAAAACATTATCAAGGGGGTAAACGTCAATGACACAAAATGGAGGAAGAAATCATGACGAAAGAACAAGAACTTTTGGAAAATGCAGGAATAAAACAATTCGAAAAGACTATCAAAAACTGTATAAAATTTTTACAAAAGTGATGTAGAAATAGTTTATATATTACGTCATACATAGTAGTAATGAAATCGTTACATTGTGGTTTGCGTAAGCAAGTGTTGTTGCTCAGTTGACAAGTCAGGCAGAATGTGGCATGTTGTTCATGTGGCATTCATTAAGTAGCAACTGAAGTTAGCACGATGAAGTTAGCATTTCTGATGATATCCATTATAAAAAGTAACATAGAAATTACATCAAAGTGTTAAAAGTTCGTAAAATCGAGGTTAAAATAGTTTAAACTTAATATATCCCCCAAAACTGTTGGTAGTAGAAATTACGTTACATGAATTTGAGCTCCAGCTACAAAGCTTACGCAAGAAAACAAGAAACGAAAAATAAAATCTAATTAAGAACGCTCTAATTATAAAAATTTAAATCTTTGAACAATGATGATGGTCAGCCTCAGTTTGACTCCAGCCTCAGTTTGCCGATAAAATCGTTCTTAAATGAGCCCAGGTACAAAATCTTGTCGTGTTCATATACTTCACTTATGTATGTGATGGTCGTCCCATCTGGATCGTGAAAACTTTCAACCAAATCTCCGTAATAATCCAACTTTACCAACAGACCGTATTTTTTTACCAGGCCTTCGAACAAATGCTTCGGTAGTATCTAAATCACAATAACATGTTCTTAAAATGACATCATGAACAGGTGTGTTAACTAGTTCTGCATTAATCCTCACCTTGGCTACAATGGATTTCAATGTGGGGTATGGTCCAACTGCATCCAAAAAAGAAAATGGCCATTTGCGTACTGACGGCAATGCCACCCAATAACCGCCATTCTTTGAAGGGCGAATATTGTCTGGTAAACCAGGCAGATTTTCATGAAACAGATCGTATATGCCCTTTCTGCTTCCTTTAATGAATAATCTTAAAAACAAATCAATCCCTGAAGTCATTTTCAAAACAGTGATTCAGCAAGTCATTGACTTAGAAAATTATTTCTTTAACACAATGCATCTCAACATCTAGAATTGATTCATAAACTTTCTCACCTCATTATTCGATTGGCACTGGTTTCCGAAATCAAGAGAAAGTCTTCATCAGGTGACAGAGCGACACCATTTGGGAAAAACAAACCATCCAACAAAACCTCAGAATACCCTGTTTCTAGATCATAAGAAATCAGCCGACCTTGTCCACCACCTTCAAGTAGAAGGTAGGGAAAATCTTTTCTGCCCCATTTCCAACTAGAATCAGTAAAATAAACCTTGCCATCACTCGAAACAGTCAAATGATTTAAAAACTTGAAAGGTACATCACCGACACCAACAGATGCTGGAATCAATGTTTTCAACTCAAGAAAAGCAAGATTCAGTGTCATAAGACCGAAATAACCATCGCATATAATGAGATTTTCTTCATTCTTATCCAACTGGATTCCTAAGGGACGCCCACATTTCTCTTCTAATTCGTCTTTCCCTAAAGAAACATTCTATTCATTGTAAAAATGTCTCTTAGGCAAGCAAGACAATAAATGATTGCCACCTACCACAATCAGGCAACCGGTCACCTGTCCTTGCCAACTCCACAATACTACCTGATTTTAGAATTTTTACAATCCGGCCATCATGAAGACCAGTGTATATATTTCCTAAAAACCAAGTGAACATGTTAATTATTTGGGTGACAGCTGCGAATGCAGAAATCAGCCTCAAGAAAACTACACACCTTCCCTGTCCACTTGAATAGACTCTGGACCAGGCAATTTTCCAATACCTATCTTTGTCACTTCTTGTAATTTTGTGTTAGGAGCCAAAATTCCATCGAAATAGGGAAGTGATTGACTTTTCCTGACAAAAAGAAAACAAATGACATTTTCTAACAATATTTTGGTCATTGGCATAAAATGAACATACAAAGGACTTACACACTGATAGGGTGAATAGGACTTGGCACAATCATCAAGTACAAGGAAAACAATACAAATACAGCCAATAATACTTGTCCTACAATCAACGTTGCTGATCTATGACGAAAAATTAATTATCACTCACTCACATTTACAATTTACTACAAAATAATAAATAAATACTTCACATAAAAGCATAATATTTACAAATAATATAAATTCTGTGTCCTTACTTCGAATGGACTGTTTTAACTTTTTTTTCATCTTGGTTTTCCAGATCATTATCTCCTTCAGTATTAGGTTTTCGTTTCCGAGCTTTTATTTCAGAATCACCCATACTATATAATATTTACTAAAAAAGGCACTATTAAGCATTCAGACAGTTATTTTCAAAAAAAGGTCTAAGACTGAAATTCTTTGTTTGCTGGTAACAGCTTCAAAACGATATTGTTAGAAAATCAGTTAATGGCTCTCATCATTCCAAGAAGCATGGGGTTTCAATTGCAAGACAGCAGAAGAACTTTCGCTTAGTCAAAATTCCCTCAGGATTTCCGGGATTTTATTTAAAATAACCATACACTGGTCATAGTAAAAGATAGTTACAAGATAGTAACCCACATTAGGAGCATGGGTAACTGGGATTCAAACCCTTTTATATACAGCTAGGTTTTCGAAACAAGGGAACAACTAGCAAATGTCGACAAAAGTTTTCTTTGTTAACTTTGATACCATTGGAATTACAAAAAAATTGTTTAGTTACCCCATACCAGGAAATTGCAGCCGGCACCATGACTGTTTTAGACATCTTGTTAGTTGAACTTGTGAACTTTGTATTGCAAGGCAAAGTGTACTGTATGATTATAAGTACATATAAAAACAAAATAAAAAGCTCCTCAGAACAGATGTATATAAACGTTTCCCACTGAGTTGATTTGATATGATTTTCATAAAATCAAAATTTGCAGAGGTCCACGAAAAATTCTGTAACAAATTTTTTACATTTTGACATATATAATAATGACATAATTATCATTATTACATGCAGGGGGTAATACAGAATAAATTTTGGGACGTTGACAGAAAAATTCAACAGGGAGATGTATGAAGGTTGAGCTGTCTGAAGTATCTGAATAGGCTGAAAATGCCTCCAAATGTGAAACTACTTTCTGATCTTTGTATTATTTGCATAATTTGCATAATTATATATATAATTTATGATATCCGCATATAAATGTATACCTTTCCAATTGCAGCAGAGTTATTGGATCGAGTGTGACTCAACCCACGACTTCTCGCTTGCTGAGGCGATTTCTCTAACCACTAAGCTAAGACCCTTTGCGATCACACTAGTTCGTAGCAGACAAGGAGAGCAGCTCGCTCAATTGAACCTGAATGCCTATGAATCAGTGGAACCCCATCTGGATATATGCTCAGAGGTGATTCGAGTTCCAACCAACTCGTTAACTTTGATGCAACTAGGAAGTGTAATACATTGGGGAGAGGCATTAGCCCAACAGAACCCCGGGTTCGGACAAATGTGTGAATGTATCATGATATCCGCATACAATGTATACACTTTTCCAGTCCCACTCGATCCGTAACTGCAATTGGAAAGATACATTGTGTGCGGATATCATAAATTAACATATGACTCTTTTCATTTTTGATGATGCGCCAAAACACCACCATCATTATAGATGAAAGGGAGGAGCATGGGATCCAGAATGGGTAAAAGCCTTTTACACTTTCTTCACAAAAATATATAACTGCCTTCACAAGAATAAATGAACAAATTCACAGGACAAATGCCAATTTATTATGGAAACCTAATAAAAGAACTGGAAAGGATAAGACAGTCGGAAAGTCACTTGCTTACTTGATTTACTTGATATTGTTTTTGTGAATCCTCACACATCCAACTCGTCGGGTCCAATGCAGTTCTTCATATCTGGAAAATAGCTGTTTGAGTCAGCTTGCCTGAACTGGACATACCCAGGAATAAGAGGGTGATCAGGCACAGTACGCAGATATTTATCAAGTTTTGTTTTGAAGACGTCCTTAGCACAATTGGTACAATTCCTTAGTTCCCTAGGAAGCCCATTGAAGAGTTTTGGACTACGAAAAGCAAAGCTGCTAGCGATCAGATTTCTGTAAGACCCAAGCTTGGGTACTCTGGTAGAACAGTTTCTACCAAGTCTCTGGTGTGTATACACGTTTTTTTTTTATAAGAAAGTCACTTTTTGGCCCGAGCCTCGATTTTCTTAAGGTTTTTGACCAAATGAGGCTGAGATTTTCTTAATATTTTCTTAACTTTTCCGCTCTGAATTTCCTTTTGTTAAGACTTTGCTTTAATCATAAGCAGTAGAAACATCAATTTTGGAGAAAAAAATCACTTTTTCCTCCAAATAGCAATACGATTTTCTGCGGAATTCTTTTCAGTTTTGCTGTTTTATGAAACTTATGTTACTTTAGATTACATCCGTTAGAATGACGTCAAAATACCAAAGTTAACCGTTTTTTCCCTACTGAAACTCAATACGACCTAAAAGCTGATGTTTAAAAAAATGTGATTTTTGGAAAACGAGGCTCGGCATTTTCTTAAGATTTTCTTAAGGTTTTGAGGTTTTTGAGCCTCATTTTCTTATAAAAATTTTTCTTATAAAAAAAAAACGTGTAGTAGTTTATACCACCAACCATCCACAGACAGGAAAAAAAGTTGATTTTTTTTATTATAATACTCATGAAATCTGTGGTAGAAAATAATGATCCCTTAGAATATTTTTTATATAATACCAACATGGAAACTATTATTCTCCCATTTGAAAAAATCTCCTGAGAACTGGACCAGACTCAGTCAGTCAGACAAAAGGAAGCAAAAAAAGAGGGTTCATACACGTGAACTCGGGTAAAATAATCAGTTTTTGTTTTTATAGCTTAGAAGTTTTTCTCGACCACATAATTACTTAATTTACGCATCCCACTAAAAACTGGGTATGCAATTGTTGATTTCTCATTGCAAAAGCTTAATTGTCACCAGAATCAAAAAATGATGAACATTCGCACAACCATCGCACCATCTTTGTCATCCACGAGATTTTAAGGCCAGGCTACGTAACATATCTTGCACACACGTCGTCAGAGTAAACAAACATCATTTCGTTGTTCCGGATAGATCCTTATCAATTGTTTGTCTGAATTAAGGAGATTCTTTAACGTCGTTCGTATCATTTCCTTTGTATATAGAAACCACCCGCCCAATCGCTAATTTTCAATAAAAGGAAAATGGGGGTCAGGTAAAACACTGACATTATTAAACTAAAGACAAAAAAAAACCGGACACGTAAGGGGAGAAAAATTAAAAAAATAAATTTCTCAAATATGATACAAAAATTACAACCAATTGTTATAAATAAAACGTAACATACAATCGCCAAAATCCATTCGGAGATTGGTCTTCCCATTTAGCCAGGTAATTTTTATCCATATGACCAGCCCCACATGATGTAATAAACCAAAAATGTATAAATAAAGATAAAAAGGATAAAACTAAAGTCGACGTCAGATTCTGTGTCCTTGTATTACTCGAAAATGCCATCCACATAGTGAGACCAGATAATGTGGATTTCTCGAAACGACTTCCTGAGGGAGATGGTTGGCAAGTTATTCATTTAACCGCTACTATCTTGGACCGCACTGAAAGTCTTCAACATGAAGTTTTGCCCAGGTTCAGCAATAAAGTCTATGTTCTGACAAAATCCTACTAACTCCTCGTCACAATTCAAAGTCGTCTTGTAACAATTCAACTTTTTGGCAAGAAGAGTAAGCGTTTCAAGGATCCTGAAAAATCAAACAACATAAGATAATAACGACTGTTACATCGCTATAACGCCATCAATGAACACGACGAAATTCACGGACTTACAGTGTACCTAGTCCCATTCTTCTATAACCAGAACATACTTTTAGATTTTCTATTCGTCCTCTCTGCGAAAAAAATTTGAAAACATGATGAATAGAGGCGTGAAATGTTCTGTGAAAGCCAGTGGATCAAAACCAAGAATAATTGGATTTACCATTTCGCAATCGTAGGGTAGAGGGTTACAGCGAAGGAAACACATTTCGAACATGTAAAAATTTGGAAAGGGAAACTCAACAGTACCAAATAACATGAAAACTCGATGGAACTCAACATTAGTATGACGAATACCTTAATGGTAGAAATTTTCGCGCACGCAACAAAAATGTTCATTTCGCACGTATTAATTTTCGAGGAAGCCGTATTTTCCAAAAAAGAAACTTATGAAAATAAAATAAGTAACTGTAATTAAGAGAATTTCCTGTAAGGTTAAGGTGCGGTTAACAGCAACCAATTACAAGTGTTCCCTTCTCGTCCATGGTGGTTTAGAAATTCTATGTTCATTGACACTTTGGATGCCAGCAACAAAAAAGCGCATTGTTTGAAGCAAAATACACGAAGATTCAGGGAATTATAATTATCAGTATATTATACAAGAAAGACAGTGGACAGGCTGCCGCTCGAAACAATTCTAGAAGTAATGATTTACCGAAAACAACACTTAAACACGATTCGTCAAAGCTACTTTTTGGATGGATATTCGTAAATGGCTGCGAAAAGATGCTCAAAGTGGAAGTGTCACCATGAAAGAAAAAAAAGATTATAGTTGACTAGTTTATATCACTATGCAGTGTGTCCCAGAGAATTTCGGTCTGAGATTTTAACAAGCTATAACTTTTTACATATATAGGTTTTAGCGATTTTTACACCATTCGATAGGATTTCTTTCAAGAATTTTAAAAACCTATATTTTTAATAATTTAGTCCAAAACCTTTTGAGTAAATAGGATTTCTTTAAACTGTCACGGTCATTAATTCCTTGTCGCGGTGTTATTGAACACACTAAAGTTAATGTCTCATCACAAAATTAAAAAATGTGAGACGGAGACTTAATTTAGTACATCATACGAGCAACTTTAGTTGTTGCTTAAAACAAAAGGTTTTCTCCACTGAGATCCAGAGTCTATCAGAGTTGAGAAGTAAAAATGTTGACGCAGAAAATAATCTTAGACAAAATCAAAACTTTATTCGCTCCTCTTCATGAAATGACAGCAAGAGCAAATCGCTGTGTTCAAAGAAACGGGGGACATGTTGAGACAGCTTAAAATATTGTTTTTAATGACTCTTGTGTTTTACAACCACTTGACTTGTTATTATTTGGTAATGACCTTTGATAGTTGTTATTGTAAGATGTATTAATTAACCATTAAGAAGATAATTTGATTTTTCATGGTGAAATCCCTAACTGTTTCCAAAATAAAACCTTTTGGAGAACAAAATATACATTTTTGAAAACCTGGAATAAAATCCTGTCGAATGATGACACACTGTACAACTGATATTAAGTTCATGTATCATCAATCAAATTATCCTGGGGGTCAAAAGAGTAAACAAATTTAGAAAAAAAACAGTATTATTTTTCGAGCACAGCCCTTTTGCACATAATTTTCGTAATAATTTTGGTACTAATTTTCGCGAATTTCTTACTTTTTTTGCGCGCGAAAATTAGTACACGCGAAAATTTCTATCAGTAAGGTAGTATCACGTAATCGTTACCATAGCAATTCCGTGAATGAATTTTTGTTCGACAACCAAAGTACCAGCTGCTACTATCTGTACTTCATTCAAATCCTCAACAACGATTGGATAATAAGTTTCTGCTGTGGACTGAAGAATTGACAGAAAGCCTGGTCAGAACACAAAAAAGCAAAAAAATACAACAACTCAATATTAAGTCTCCAATATCAAGTTTAAGCTGTTATTAAACCTTTGAATTTTGTATCTTTTTCTTCAGGACTTATCTCGTCTTGACTTGAATCTAGAAGCAAGTCCATATAACCTGAAACAGATCAAGAAGTGCATGGCAGCTACTTGCGTTTATTTACATCGACATTGCCAAGTAATTGACAATCGGAGTTTCGTTTTTAGATTAAGTTCAACGACGTTGAAATTGACTTTTTGACATCGAGAAAATGTTCTGAATTCAGAAGACTTCTGGGAAGTTGCTTTATAAAAAAATTGTTGTTACCTTTTAAGTTATCACTCGACGTGAGTGGCCTCACAATCAGGCTGTCATTAAGTTGAGTTTTTAATGTAGGATACGTTTGGAATGTAAAACCATTCTCATTAATCAAATCAGCCAACGATTCAGAAGTAAAAACATCCATTAGAAGAATCTCGTTTCTCTTGTACAGGAGATGTTATGTATGTCGAGTATTTGGTATCAGCTTTTGATGTTGATTTATTATGTTCATGTGTCTAAAAATGAGAAGATTTTTGAAGTTGATTGCATACTTTCATAAATGTTGTTCGCGTGATTTCAAAACTGCAAAATAAATACACTGGGAGGCGTAGATTCGTCATCCATAATCCTTCCAAAAAACAACTGAAAATTTCATTTGTTAATACATGAAAACATCCAACATTACATCATTCAAATAGATACTAAAACCGCGGTCGTTCAAAATTCAAAACGTGCTGCGTCAGCACGAGCTTGTGAAATTCCATTTATTCAATTTCCTGAATATACAAGAGATTATTTGCGAACATTATTTATATAAATCCCCATTATTTATAGTTGATACAGTTTTCTGACAACGAGTACAGTGACGTTTCAATAAGAAGAGGTTGTTTCAAGTAAACTAAAATTCATTTTATCGTTCCTTCAATTCCTTTGGTCAGTATGGCGATGACACGTGGTCAGTATGGCGATGAATCGATACAAGATCCAAAATATTAAGGTAGGAGTAGATTATCAAATGTTTCCAAACGGAACAGCTGTTTGTCACTGAAGTACAAAAAAAAATTAACTGATACGATTAAAACACAACACATGACGTCACGGTACTCCAACAAACTCCATCTTTACTTCATGAAAGTCTAGCACAAGACTGTTTTAATAACATTAGTAGAGAGCACATCACAAAGTCATTCAGTAAATGACTGAGTTCGTTAAACATGAAGTATGAAAGAACATTTACGATTTATAATACAACAACTCACGATTCCTAAACAAGTCATATTATCTTTACAAATACGTCCGCAACAACATCGTGTGAATATAACATATTGTTCGTTAAAAAAACATTTACAAATTAACTTTCTGAACATGAGTACAAGGTTACTATGGCAACAGTGTAAAATAAAATTGGGTAAAGAAGTATAGATCAGTTTATATAAAAAATACACATGTCAGCAATCACATTTAGGATTTTCCGGTTTTTGCGTCGCCATTTTGCGTAGAGTCGAATTGCCATACTGGATTCCAGATCCCATACGTTCCGGATCAAGCTCTCCTAAATATGAACACATATGCATGCACAAGCAATTGAAAATCACACTGTACATTCAAACAAGAATGATTTCAACCTACCAGCTTCTATTTTCGAAAGTATTGACCTGGAACACTTTAAAAATGCTTCCTCCACATTTTCACCCGTCACTGCACTTGTTTCCAAAAACATCAGTTCTAAAAAAGAATTGAATTTCCTTAATGGAAGATAACCATAAGACGGATTAGATATAATGAAAAATGCCAATCTACCATTTTCTTGAGCAAATCGACTTGCTTCCAGAAAGGTAACTTCTCTGTCTCCATCAAGATCTTTCTTGTTTCCAAGAAGGACAATGACAATGTTAGGACTTGCCAAAGTTCTAGCATCTGTCAACCATGTGGTCAGTGTGTTGTAGGTTTCGCGGCTAGAAAAAAAAACAAAACATTCTTCTCTTAATTTCAAAATTTCTACAGCATATTATTTTTCATCTATCAGCCAACATTTCATGCAGATGAAAAGAAACACTTGGGAATCACAGCATGGTATGATAAAAATGAAAGAATAATGGAGTTAGTGTAAAAAATGTTACTGATTATCTGAATGAGTGGTTCAGCTTTAAGTAGGTGATATTTGTTTAAATACGTTCCCATTTTGCTTCTCAAATTGTGGGCTTATTAAGGCACCCCTATCTATCCTTGATGTTCCAGAAAGTAATTTCCCAAATCAGAAATCATAGCTAATGTTGTCAAATATATAAAATTGTTGGGCAAACCTTGTAATATCATAAACCAAAAGTGCTCCAGCAGCTCCTCGATAATAACTACGAGTGACAGATCTTAAAAAAGAAATCAAAATAATAGAGTGCAATGGAGCTTCAAAATACAAAACATCATACACATGGAAAGGTTTTTAAAAGGTATGTGTAACCATTACCTGAACCTTTCCTGACCAGCAGTATCCCAAATTTGTAACTTCACAGACTTGCCCCCAATATTTACAATTTTAGATCCAAATTCTACACCGATTGTATGATGCGCATCTTGTTTAACTAAATGAAATTACGAAATTAGACTTTGCAGGAGTTTCAAGATCATTACTTTTAAAATAACTTCTGGCCTGAAAACCTATATATAATCAGTCTTTTCCTTTTAAAAATGCCATGCATGCAGTAAAACGCACTTGTAAAATTTCCTAGGCGTGTGATTAAAATTGCACGTATCATCATACCTTACCAGTGCAATCACACGTTGCTCGAAATTTACGTGCGTGCGATCTGATATTTTACAATAATAATAATTTGATCACTATGAAAACGAATAAGTGATACCATTGCGTAATAATCTTTGTTTGTTTCTACGGATTATTAAGAAACGAAAGGATAGAGTGAATATCCACTTTGGAAATCATTTCTAAATAGAAACTAGGTGATTGTAGCCAATTCCACGGCATTTGTTGACTCATTATCCCACGAACAAAGGATTTTTTCACACGTTGATGACAAATTGGCCCATCCGATTAAATGTACGCCTAGGACTTTTGACACGTGTGACAGTGCGTGCACATGCGACTGCACTCGTCAAAAGGAGAACACTGATAATGACAATATTTTCTTCATTACTTGATGTTTCCAATCGTTTATTTACCAAGACAAATGCACTGAAATCCTGAATTTCAATTAATAATTTCAGCATTTTTACTAATTAATTACTGACAATATATGTTAAATAATAATCCAACTGTAAGAATTTTAAGATGTCAAATCACTAGAATCTGAAGAAAGATCAATCATTTAGAAACATGAAATGATTAGGTTGGAAAACACAAAACATTTTATATACAGATTTCACTACTCACATTTATTTTCCATGAACTGATGAAGTATACATGACTTGCCAACACCAGCACTGCCAATTATTAGAAACTTGAACAAATAATCTAAATAATCAATCAAAACAATCCATCATATAAAAGCAGATACTTAGAAAACAGTTGTAGATTGAAATATCCTCCAACTGTAAAATGAAGTCAGTTCATTTCCCTTTGTGAAAGCTATATCATTTGAAGGAAAAAATTTACAATCATACCATATGTTTCACTCATTGTATGTGTTCTTTTCTTTTATATATAATTTATCTATTTTAACTAAAATGTTCCAAAAAAACATAAGTGACATATCAAACAAAATTGCATCAAACTTGTTGCTTTTTCATGTTCTCACATTGAAACATTCATTATCAGGTTTACAGCAATTTAAGTGACATGGGGAATCAAGTAAACTTCTAGGCAGTTTAAATTGATTTTTTTTTGTTGCTTTCCAATGCTATTCAAGAAATCAAAAAGTATATAGGTTTCTTAAAAGAAAAATTCATTTTTTCAATTTAAACTTTCTAAATCTCTATACACACTCTTGTAATTTCATACAAAATTTTCTTAAGAACTCTATATTAAACTGATGTTATGTTTTGTTTATATATTTTATAACTATGTTTATAAGAAGCCAAGCTCTAAATTTCTAAAACACATTTACCCAAATAAAACAAAACTTTCCAAGCTCAAAATCATGTATAAAACTAGGCATACTGGTAACCTGGTCCAACAAAGTTCTGGATGAGAATTTGAGGAATGACGATTTAACTAAGTTGTTTGTTAGCAATTCTTTTTATTTGGAATACCTTATATACATAAAGTATTTCATGCTCAAAATCATAAGGCTTAATTTCCCTTTAAGGAAAGAAATTGTTTGCGAATTAAATTTTTTAATTATTTTACCAAATAAAAAATGTAGAACCTTTCAACCAAACTTTTCTTCTTTTTTAAAAACCTTTAAGCTGACCATCTTTTTTGTCTTTGAAGCAAAAGCATCAAAAACAACATTATTTTATATAAATTCTTTGCAAACCATTTCTTTCATGTTTAGTTTAGCTAGCTTTAGATTTAAAAGAACTTGTTTGGGTTAATTTTTCTTTTAAACGTGAACCATGTTATATATAATAAACAAAAATTAACTCATGGAGTTAGGAAATAAAATGAACTCAATGTCATGGTTTAGCTCCATCAATCATATCAACACCATCGAGCTTGCTTTACATGGTGCATTTTCTCAAAAAACAAGCTGAAATGGCCAGAATGAACAGTAAATTCGTTCACAACTAAAGAAATTTAAATAAAATATTTTTCGTGATCAAGACTGTCTTTCTTGGCTTGCTTGGGGGCTGTTTTTTTCTTGTGTGTGAGAGGAGTGTGTGAAGAAAGTTTAATTTTTTATATAATGTTACATATTTCTCTGTTTTATTCTGCTAAAAAATACTTGGTACATATTAGGTAATCAATTGATTCTTCGCACTTTCAGCTCTTTCATTTTGACAGAAGTGTATATAAATCTTTCATAATAAAATTCGTCAGAGTCGAAACTCTGATTAAGACCTTATAGTCGAAGCTTCTTCTACCATATTGGCAATTATTTTGTTTTCTGCAATGATTGGTTTTCTGAGCCTTGTTTTTACACCGCTGAGAAACAAACGATTTGGTCTTGACCACAAAATTTGAACCGGAAGAGCAGACAACGTGTGTCCTGAAGCTTTACTTGTGTGTAAATTTTATGCTTGGGCCACGTACGCATATTGGCATCGATTGTAAGATTAAAACATCTCGGGAAAGGTGTATTTCTAATGGATTTTTCGCTTTAATTTTTCTTTTGAAAAAGTTTTTTTCTTTCTAACATAATTTCTTTAACGAATCTTATTTTGTTTATAAAATACGTATCCATGGTTGCAGTTCACACATTTCTTTTGTTTATAGCAAATACCTTCTGATATTACTTGTTAAGCCTTACTTACACTTTTTGAAAGGTATATTAGCATCAGTGTAACTTAGACCTAAGAGATAACAAAAAGTAACAAAGTTTTGTGCATATTTTCATCTGTCTAAGTTTAGATCTATTTGGTTTGCATATTCCAAAGTGGTTTTGAAATACCGCAATTATCAAGTTTGTCCTGAATTTCAATTGATGCCATCATGTCAACCCTTGAATGAAGGGGGTTATTTTATGGCTGTTTCGATGCATTAAAAGTTACAAGTGTTATGACTGGAGCCTCAATGCTACTCATCTTGTGATCATAATGCGGGACAGTTCTAAAACGATTTTGAGTTTCCTAAAACTTGGCTTTGTCAAAATGTTTAAGCATATAAGTATGCCACTTACCAGGCCCACAATAAACCAAAACATTTGTTTTGGGACAAAAATTTGTATTTATTTCCGTTGTATAGCTTGTAATGCTTGAGCATGGGGGCATTTTTAGCTAAAGCTACATGCTAATAAATACTTGTTCATGTGTCGGCACTTAGATGCAATTTCTGATCTTTTGTTTAAGAGTTCCTCTTTATGTTCGTATTCAAGGATTTCTAACTTTTCCTTGGAGACAAAGTGGACATGTTTTACTTCCATTCGAATACGCGTTCACGTGCTTCACGATTGACCAAGTGATATTAGGGGTGGTGTTTTCCTCCTTTAATTTCCAGATGTAAGTAGAAATTGTTGTGCTATTCTTGTACTTTTCGTTATTAAGCATAGTACGGTGTCCTTTCTATCGTTCCTTGAATTCGTTCTCTGTCAAACCGATGTAGGTTTTTTTCGGATGGTTTTGGGCGGTGACTTCGTATTTTTAGATTAGACTCGGCTTTGCAGATTTCTTGTTACGAACAAGTTTGCTTGTTACGAACAAGTTTGCTTGTAACGAACAAGTTTGCTTGTTACATGGTGGTTTATCAGTTGTTCTTGTTGAACACTTTGCGGAGCTCGTTCTTTTTGGTAAAGTGCTTATTAATTAGTCTCAGTAATGAGAGCAACATTCTTGTTGTATGGTGGATTAAACCATATTACGTTTCGTTTCCTATTTCTGTTACATCGATTGGGGTTTTTTTTCTCATACTTCAACTGTGGGTTTTTGTATCCACTTTTTCGGAGGGCGTCTTCATATTCGCATTTCACCTGTTCGAAAACTTCTTCATTTGAGGAGTTTCTGGCGAGTCTGTCGTTTATGGATACTGGTAATTGCTTCAGTATGTTCGCCGGATGGTTCTTTTGTTTGTCACTATCATGGATGTAACATCTCACTTTGTAATCCTTGTCGCATTTTGTTATCCTTGTCGCACTTTGTAATTCATTTTGTTGCAATTTGTAATCCAACACCCATCGCATTTTGTAGGCCTTTTTGTCGCATTTTGTAATCCTCTATAGAAAAGGGGTAAAACCTATAATTAGAACGTCAAAGAGATAAAATATTAGAGCCTATATATACAACTAGATAAAAATAAATAACTTTCTTCTGTAAATATAGCTCTTCTCTTCTAAATGTTTGTCACTGCTCTTATCTTCTTCTTCCATCACAGTTTGTGGGCATTCGTTGCTTTAATGGTGCTGTGGTATTTTTGGCACCTCCAACAAGTTCTCTTCTTGTTAATAACGAGGGCCAATAACGGGCAAACATTTTTTAAAATAATAAACCAAATTTTCTTACGGTAAATAAGAGAGTAGTGAGTGGTACTTTATTTAGGTCAGTGGTGTAACGGTACAAAATGAAAACAGTCTTGAAATGAGAATCCGAGATATTCGAATACAATCAAGTGCAATCGAATATTTTTTGCCACAAAAGAGGCATTTCGTGTTGAAAGGTGATAACTCACCTCAGCAAAGAATTGAGTTGTGACATCTTTCCACATGATCTAAACATCGCATTAAGTGCTGGTCTTTCTACCAAAACCCGCCAGTTTCCAAAGGCTGTCCCTGATGATTAGTCTTGTGACAAAAGATTACCTGAGAAATCGCATTTGCACTCTCTGCGGTCCTTGGAAGCAAAAAGTCGAAGCAAAATCTTGCGTCTTTCTGTCGTACAGTCGGACATGAACCGAACGGAATCAGAAACGTTAGACCACAGAGATAGCAGCCCACCGCCAACAAGAATTACTAACCTCGAACCCAAGGTCTCTTGCCTTTTCGATATACTGATAGCGGCTATCATCCGTATATCGAAAATGTAAGAGACCCTGGGTTCGAGGTTGCGCCATGGTAGTTGCAAGAACTCGAATGGCGTGCTATTGATGACGTCGGCAGCAATGAAGAAGAAGATTATTTCAAGAAATTACTTACTAACGAAATCCACCTGGCGTTACATAACGCAACGGGGGTCTGGAAACAGCTTCAAATTTAGCGTTACGTAATTATTCAACAGCCCCAAAGTGCTACAGATATTACACAAAGTGCGACGAGATTAAAGATAATGAACTGTTATAAAAGTAGAGCTATGGGTTGCACTATGCTGATATCAGCAGAAATGGAATAATTGAAAAATGGTCTGGGAACAAGCTGTTTATTATATTAACAATACGCTCAAAGTAAAAAAATGATTGGTTCCTTCGTGGAGATTATTGTATTGTGTTTGAATATTTTAAAAGGATATTTACATTTCAGATAAAATCTGCTATCAATATCAATATAGATACAAATAAAATGAAACAAACATAAGATTAAGATAAACAAATAATCTTCAGTAAATAGATATTTACTTGAAGAACTGTTGTACCCTTTTCTTAAAGTTTGTGCATGCCCCCAATATCCAGTGGTAAGCTGTTGTAAATCTTGGCCCCCATGAAATAAAAAGAATTCTAGTTTCACTTGTGGTATTTTGACTAGAACATTTTGATTTCTAGTGTGCTGGTTTATAAAAAAGTAGTCATGGATCATAGTGCAAATGTTCTTATCTGTCGAAATGGAAGTGTTAGCTATGAATCTCGATGATTTCGTTTCATCAGAAGACATAGAAAACTTTCACGAATATCTCCGTAAACAAACCCAGGTATTCGCTCAAAATGTATACCACAGTGGAGATGATACTTATCTTCAAACCCAAGACTTACGTAATAATGAAAATATAGCTCTTCTAGCAAGAGATAAAGATAGCAGTATTACTATACTAAATGAAGTAGACTATCAAAGGAAAGTTCAAATGATGATTGATAAAAGTATAAATCAGGGAAAGTATGTTAGATGTACAGATAATATTTTAAAAGAACTGAAATCTTTTCGATCGTTCTTACTTAGGAACTTCAGTAAGCATTCCTCTTATGATGCAATGCGATCAAATACTGACCAACCAGCCCGCTTTTTTGCATCAACTAAAACTCACAAGTTTGATAAAATAGAAAATGTTAATTTAGAGGCTTTGAAATTGAGACCAATAATTGACCAAACAGGAACTTGTTATTATAACACCGGAAAAGCATCATATTTACAACCATTCAATGACAGTCAATGAATTTGTAATTAACGATACACAAAAATTTCCATCCATGTCAAAAGACTTACCTCTACATAGAATCTCTGTTTACTAGTATTCCAATTGCAGATACGACTAAATACATATGTGATGAAATTTATGTCAACAAGAAATTAAAAAGTATATGCAAGAGAACAATCTTTGAAAAGTCATTATACAAACTAACAACAAAGTGTACATTCTCTGCTAATGATCAGTTGTTCAAACAAATCGAAGGTGTAGCGATGGGAAGCCCCTTATCAGTGGTTTTAGCAGGTTGCTTCATAAATAAGATAGAAATGGATGTCGTTAAACCATTGAACCATTTTGTTACCGTAGATATGTTGACGATACATATAAAAGAAGGAATACTCCAGATCTTTTATAGACAGGGATTTTTTTCAAACAAACTGGCGAACAGCCTAACCGAAAATTTTTCACTTCGGATCGAGTCTTTATAACCACGAGCTTCGATTTTCAGGGTGCACCTTTTTAATTAGGTCCTCAAAGTCACGTGACAGATGACGTCAAAATTCACGGTCAGTAAAAATATCTTATCAAAAGTTATATTACTATATATCAATCGAAAGATCTTTTAAAATGGAACATAAATTGTATAAAAACATATGCCTGAAAATTTAGTCCTGAGGAGTTATAGGTCCTTGAAACTTTTGATGACGTCATAGAAAAGGACCTGAAAAAATCTAGAAAATTCATTTAATTCAGTAATTTTCGACCATTTGTGACATGTAACCCCTCGATTTTGGTTAGAATTTGATTTCTGATCTTTTCCACGTAAGTAAATTCACTGAGCCAAAAATGCTGACTCATCAGTTTCATTTCTTTTCATAAAAAAGTGTTTTCACTTGTTCATTTTGATAATATATGTTGAATGGTTAAATGTGGAGATAAATATATGAAATAAATTCTATGGTTCACAAAAATTTTCGTCGCTATCACTATCGCTGATGTCGTTGTCAAAATACACCATATTAAAATTGATCTCTTCTTCGGTTAATTCGTCGTTGTATTCAATAGATCTTGTGTCAATTTCACAACGGGCTCTTTTCTTTGAAGTTCGAAGTTCGGGCATTCATCTTCCCAAGAGAAAAATATTTAAATTTCATCAGTTTGTGTGAAAATCAATGGCACGTAATTATCTTGTAGAAGTAACTAGTACGTTCGAACCAGAGTGCTTCTTTCACTGTCGCATACCCATCCATTTAAACGGAAATCAGGTTTCACCATTCATGATTTATGATTCACACATATTGAAGCCATTCAGTGATCTGAAAGTTGGCATGAAGAATATGCTGTTTGATAGATTTCGGATCTAGTAAAAGCACTTTGGTCTTAACTAGCAATTCGCCTTCTTTTCCTGAATAACACATGTATTGTATAAATTTGAACACCTTCTCTATCAATCCTCTTCCACCATGACCGTCTCAATATTAACTTGTAAACCAAGATCTTCTAATAATGAAAGATTTTCCTTTGTTTCATCAGTTTCTTCAATACTCTGACTTTACCAACCCCATGAAAAAACCGAAGTCTTATCGCAGCCTCTCAACGCATGTCGGGAGATTTATTGACAGATCCCTTCCCAGGTGATCAACAATTTTTCTAATTTGGACAAATTTACGTGCATCGATTTTCATAAACCATTCATTGTTCGGCTGTAGTATGGCAAAAATGTGGGTGAGTAGGACCAGCACATCGGTATCTTTGGACATCAGTTCGATCGTAATCATTGTTAGGAAGGTCTTTTAAAGATGCATGCTGAATCATTCTCGTGTCTCCTTCTTCATGGTTGCATTGGAATCTTGGAATGTAATTTCCCATGTTGTGTTTTTCTCGTTGACAGAAAGTGGGATATTGGATTGAGGACGAACTTCGTGATTTTTGAAGTAATTTGCCATAATCGTTAGCCGGTCATTCTTGTTTTCAATGTTGATGAAGAAGGTAAACAAATCCTTTCCTTGGATCATGTTTTGATTCGGGCTATTGATGTGTGTTCTTGTACTGAGTGATCCACGTTTTTCTCTAATGTGCGATTTTACACTGTCGTAGCAATAAACATCATTAACTCAATCGAAGTAGGAGTCAAATTTCTTGTACATGACTGAAGGTAATTATATGTAGAATCGAAAAATTCTTTGTCTGTTTTCTTTGGTTTTGATTTCTTGTATTGTGTATTTCTTCTCCGCACTTTCGGCGGCCCTGACGTCTATCTTTAACTATTGCTAACTAATTTGAGCTATTCATCTATTAAACAATCAAAATGCGAGTACACAGGACACTCTGAAAAACAGAAACTATGTATATATTTCATTATTGTACATATTTTTTGAAAAGTCTTCGTCCAAACAAAGATCTAATGATCGCCATACCATCAAAAATCCATCTTGCTTTATGCGGAGGAACTTCTGTAACACATTTTGCATCGTCAATGATATGTATGTAATGTATGTATGTAATGTAATGTAATTCCATATTCAATTAACATCCCAACTAGGGCTTGGACATGCTTTGAGTGCATTTCCTTTGCACACTGAGTGGTTTCTTTATGAACAGAGCTAGTATATAAGTGATCTCTTGGTTGAAACGTTCTTTAACCTTGGCTTGTATGTGCGTAGTGACTATCCAATTGTTGACAGCATTTATGTCAGTTCAGTACCTTAAACGATGTGATCCACATTGCCCTTACGTCTGGCCATTGAAAAACTCTGTTACCAAATCTCCATGTATTGAGGAAAAAGTTCTCCCAGATAATGCAATCCCGCGACTTTTCAAATCTTCAATTGCTGGGTGTTCTTTTTCTGCCAATGAAGTTAGGTAAACATGTTGGTATGATAGATAGCACGCATAATTAATGTGGTCGAAGGGGAAACAATAGTTTATTATTGCTCTTTGTGCTTCCATGTGTAAGCTAAAATCAGCTTCTCTCATAGCGCTAACCAATGCTAACAAACACATGTATCCTTCAAGTAGTCAATTGTCAATTCTGCCTGAGCGCCACTAACATTGTTAAACATCAAATTGTAAACTTCCCGGAAAACCTGTGAGTCTGTGACTGTATCGAGGCTCTCTAGAGACCGCTCTTCATGGACTCTAGTTAGCAGTGGCAGTAGTGTTGGTTACTTCGGAGAATTGGTTTGCCACGAATTTGAATCGGAATTGGATTTGGAATTGGATTGAACCATAGAATTCATTTTATATATTTATCCACACATCATTGTTAATCATTTAACATATACTATCAAAAGTGCCCAAGTGAAAACACTTTTTTATGAAAAGAAATGAAACTACTGAGTCAGCATTCTTGGCTCAGTGAATTTACTTATGTGAGAAAGATCAGAAATCAAATTCTGACCAAAATTGAGGGGTTACATGTCACAAATAATCGAAAATGAATTAAATGAATTTTCTAGATTTTTTCAGGTCCTTTTCTATGACGTCATCAAAAGTTTCAGGCATATGTTTTTATACAATTTATGTTTCATTTTAAAAGATCTTTCGATTGATATATAGTAATATGACTTTTGAGAAGATATTTTTACTGACCGTGAATTATGACGTCATCTGTCACGTGACTTTGAGGACCTAATTAAAAAGGTGCACCCTGAAAATCGAAGCTCGTGGTTATAAAGACTCCACCCGAAGTGAAAAAGTTTTGGTTAGGCTGTTCGCCAGTTTGTTTGAAAAAAATCCCTGTCTATTATTCGAACAATTAAATTCTTATCACCCTAACATAAAATAAAATTAACGATTGAAATTCGTCCAGAGAAATTTCTCGACTTAAAAATTATTTACAACAAGATAATAATCACTTAAAATTTATGGTATACCCAAAGAAAACAAAATTACCATTTCGTTGGAATTCCCAAGTGCCCAAGAAACATAAGAGAAATGTTATCAATGGTGAACTACATCGAGTTCATA
Source organism: Turritopsis dohrnii (assembly GCA_027922465.2). Lineage (NCBI taxonomy): Eukaryota > Metazoa > Cnidaria > Hydrozoa > Anthoathecata > Oceaniidae > Turritopsis > Turritopsis dohrnii. The sequence continues at coordinate 3,211,883 of BQMF02000002.1, forward strand.
GCATCAGTTCATTCTTCGAAGAAGAAAAGAAGAGAATTTACAAAAAGTTCAGATACGCTGGATACCCCAGCAGATTCATAAATTCAGTGTTTAATTCTTTCAGCGCACAAGAAGAAGAGTTTATCATCCCGTATTGGCTGTTTTAGGAAGAGAAACGATCAATATCAATTCAATTACCATTGCCATAGGAATGAGGATTCAATTAGAGACTTCACCAATTATTTAGAATTAAAAACACATCACAAACTGAACATACGCATTTTTTGGAAAACAAGTAAAATCATAAGTCTTTTTCCATTGAAAGACAGAGTAGTTCACAAAAGTTGTGTAATTTACAGAACTAATCCTAAGGGCAGTTCAGAGCCCGCTAAGCATTTAATCAACAACCCGGGACATAGCTTTTATTGGAGAATACTATGCCAAGCTCCATTAAACAATCAAAGAAGGAAGATAATTGAGGCATTTTTTATAAGAAGATACAAACCTATTATAAATGACCAGTTAGACATCCGTTTTTACAATCTTTTTAAAACTGGTATTACCTAAACTCCCAAGATGGTTTTTAAATGTAAATAACAGTGTACACTGTTAGTTCACTCTTTTGGCAATCCTATCAATCTAGAATATCTTCAGTTTTGATCACTTTTGCCGAAATTTGAACTGCATTTGGGTGAGCTCTTGTGTGTCCCAGAAAATGTGCTTCTGCTCAAGTTTTCGTAAATTATTTTGCGCATGCGCATTTTTAAATGTCGCGCTTTTCTGTGGGATTGAACGAACGTGGTGTATGTAATTTGAATTTTTAGTTTTTAAGAATTGTAATGCCTGAAGATGTAAAAGTGTTTTACGAAAAGCTTTGCAATAAATTAATTTTATGAATATTGTTTCTTTATTTCACTATTCTTATCTAAGCATTTCCGTACTACTAGCACAGCTTGTTTGTCAAGTTCATTTTTAATTGGCACAGTTTTTGTGTGCTCAAAGTGACTTCAATTTTGACTGCTGTGTTGAATTCAGGTTTAAGTGAACATTTCCATTGAATCTGAGTCCTGAGACAATGACACTTGAATACAATACATAACTTTGCAGCATCTTGAGTTAAGTACTGTATCAATTTGCGCAAAATACAAAGTTTAGATGACGCTTTTTTGTATTCTGGTCGAAATTCTTATCTCACACAAGAAAACTGCTGACACACTTTTTTCTCGACCTTATATATAATAGTTATTATTTTCAAATAAGACGTTACAATGGTAATATCACCAACCTCGAACCCAGGGGTCTCTTGCCTTTTCGATAAACGGGGATATCCGTTCGAGAAGGCAAGAGACCGTGAGTTCGAGGTTGGTAACATCATCCATTTTTTCCGAAAGACTCTTGCGCCCAACCAAGCTTGCCGAATACCGCCATCTCTTATTGTATAATGGTTGATTGGTTTAAGAAGGATTTTTAACTCATCAGGTGCGCAATCAATGATGTCTGAATGCATCGATTTGTACATGCATGTGATACTTTCTGATTATTATATTCTGGGATAATAAAGATTTTTGTAAAAATACTAGCATTATTCTGTGAATATATTGAATATATTCATTTTTGGAAAATAATATTTGCTTTTTTTGCTTTGCTTTGGGCTTCCCTGTTTCTTTTTCAGTGTTTTTGTTTGGCCATCAGACATACATACGAAAAAAACAACAACCTGTGCCTTTCCACAATTTATAGCAATTATGTTTTTTGGCTTCTTTCATATTCATTTCCATGCTGTCGGTCTCGGGTTTCAGCATTTAACTTTGCTACAAAAATGCAACCTGATCCCACATTTTCTTTATGGAATAATTCATATATACTTTTTGTACGTTTTCTTTGTAAAAGGTCATTGCAGAAAATAATAGAAAACAAAAAACTATGAAAATGGCATTATCTTCATCCAACTTATTGTCACATAAACGATTCTCCTTTCACAACCATTGCCTTTCATGGATAGCTAATCAGAAGGTGCAGTTTTTGTTAGCTCATTATACAATGGATTTTAAAAAAATGAAAAAAAGATTCTCCATCTGAAATCCAAAGTTTAAGCAGAACATTTTAATTCCTAATGTAAACATTTTGTTTGTAAGAACCAGTAAAATCTGACCTGAGGCTGACTTGAAGAATGTAGTTTCTGATTTCAGTCTTGTTTGGTTTTAATTACCGGATTTCTTCTAATAAATGCCGCCCTCTAATAAAGGTCACCCTCTGATAAATGCCGCACTTTGATAACCGCTGCACTTATAGCTGAACATTTTGTCACATCTTGAAAAGCAGCATTTATTAGAAAACAGGCAGAACCTGCACATACTAAATTGACAAGTGATTATGGTCTTATTATGTAATTTTGGGTACTCATTCCAGTGCCGTACCCAGAGATTTTTTGGGCATACCGTTGTTAACGTAATTAGTGACACCCAAAGCGCCCCCATAGTGGGCGCTGAGGGGCCAGAAAATTTTGAATTTTTGACCTTCCAGAATGCAGGAAAATACATTTCCCGTGTTATGAACGAGGTAAGAATTGTCAAAGATAAACGCTTTAATTGAGCATTATTTATACTTTTCAGTTATCTTGATTGCTAATTTTAGAGTTAGAATAACGTAACCAAGTTGATGAATGATAATTATATTTATACAGGGCAACTTAGTACATACATGGGACGTTTTAAAGATGCAGACAAATGGGGGACGTTTTCACTCGTGAACCCCAAACACGAGACTGAGTGTCTATCAATAGATGACTCTCTCAGTTTAACTTGTTAGCCTGCTTCATGGTTCGAAAATTGTATGTACTTTTCAATAAATTATTCAAGAAGTTACCAACGTACATGTGGTAGAATACAAAATGAAACAAAAACAAAATGATTGTTTATAATGTATGTAAAAGCTCAAAGTATTTTGATCAAAGTATAATCATAATCATTGAAGTGTTATATCACACAAAGAAAGTTAGTAAGTGAGGAATTAACGTGTTTTTACTTGTGTCTGAAAAAAAAATAATTTGGGCACATAGTTTGGGCGCCCATACCGTTCAAACGGTAGCAAAATACGTCTGGGTACGGCACTGCATTCCTTTTATAACATGCACAGTCTCATAGCTTTTGCAACATATATACATTCTTTTTCTATGAGTAATCACATTAGCGTTCAGTGCCAGGATTTGAACCTACCAACTATTACCCTTGCCTTGCTAAGCATACCCATAGATCCTTTAAAGGGGAACTAATCTCAAAAAATCAAAACTGATTTTTTTGTACCATTTGGAAGAATTTTAAAAATGATGAAAGTCAGTTTTTGAGTTTTCAAAAAATCATTTTTCGATCCTGAGATATTGTCATTAAATGTTTTTGCTCAAAACTTGATCTCCATGGCAACATGAAATCGCAATGTTCACAACGAAATTGCTGACATATAAATATGTAAAACTGAAGAAATATTAGTGATACACTACTAGAATTTTGTATGTGTAGTGGCCAACACCTATAGGTATCAAATTACTAAAAATATTTGTTGCCATAGCTACCCTGGGTTTGTTTCCAGGTCTCTTCTGCTCAGGTAGGGAAAAGAAATTTTAGAAAATGGAACAGTTTTTACTGGACGTAAGTTAAAGCGAAATTTGCCATAGTGACAGTGTTGTATGGTGATATAAAGCTTTGTCAGCAAAAAATAATAGAGATCTAGAACCGAGCCGATGTAGCAATGGCAATAAATGCCTTTGCTACTTTCACAACTGCAGTTATTTACCACTATTCATGCAATGTTCTAAAAATATATCATTAAAAAGTTCTAAGTTATTCACATATTAATATGCCAGCATTATCTTTTTTGAACTTTGTGATATCACGTTGCCATGGAGATCATGTTTCTGAAAAAACCTTTAAACGGCAATATCTCAGGAACAAAAAATGATTTTTTGAAAATTCAAAAACTGACTTTAGCATTTTTAAAGCTGTTTCAAATATTGCACAAAAATGAACTTTTGATTTTTTTAGTTTAGTGCCCCTTTAAGATTGAAGCAGGAAAGAAATTAAGTAGTGGAATGGATTTTAAAAGAAATTTCTCACGTGTATACATGGAATTCATGTCTACTTGATTGAATATAAGCAAAATACCATAGGGTGTTTTTGAGCACCAATGTGTCTTTTTGAACATAATTTTCATTTTTATGACCAAGTACAGTCATGTTTATGTAGTCACAGTTGTTATATTTGTGCTCTCCAAATTGCATGCACTAACGAACTAGCATTGGAATGGTAGATATACTTCTATGTTCAACCGTTCTCTTATCACCAATTGTTGCAAAACTAATTGTTTGCATTTAATAATTTCCTATTAAAAGAAAAAGAATGAATGATCCAAACATGAAGATTCAGGATGAAGTTGCTTTAGCAAGTGCAATGTATGTTGTATAATTCATGTTGTTTTGATTTAATTTTTCAGATGATAAAGCAATGCAAGCAAACATTTCTTTTAGAAAGTTCCATCTTTGTATGGTAATGCATTTGTGCTGTGGTTTTTCAATCAATCATCAGTATTGTTTGCGTTCTTATAAAGATGTGTTCATTGTTTTTAAAATAAGTCCAACAAGACTAACGTACCAATTTTCATTAGAAGAAGTATCAATGCAAAAGGATGTGCAGCATTTAAGTGCCACGAATGTATGTACTGAAAAAAACTTCTATGTAAGATGCTCAATCAATAAATTTTTGTTCAATAAGCAGAAAGTTTTTTACCGACTGTCTGTTTTGGGCATGGAAAGGAATTACTCATCAAATGTTTCTGTTTTTGCAAACTATGATCCATGTGTCTGTGAGAATATGCAATGGAGTTCCGTTATTCATTTCAAGAAAAAAGAAGAACAACACTATGCTGAATGGGCATATCCAAATAAACAAGTGCCATATGACTACATAACATATTATAAACATTTCAATAAGAAAACACACTTATTGAAAAAAAATTGTAAGCAAACTTATTGTCCTCTCCATCTGCAGTTGTGTGAAAAATATTTATTTTGTGTTGAAGCATTCTATACTATCTGCTACAATTACAGTGATGTTTCATGCCGTGCTATTGGACTTAAAGCTGAAGATTATGTGACAAAACCCCAAAAAATTTATTGTTCTTATAATGGAAATATGTTTGTATCAAAATGGGATTATTCCAAAAGTAGCAAACAACAATATGTTTATTTTTGTGCTGCTATAACTAAGAATGAACAATCGATTAAAAGTGAAAACACTTCAGCAAACCACCTGAATTTGCCATTAACTGAAATTTCCAACACAGATCATGTTTCTCTCCATTTAAAAACATGTGTGCCTTGTCATTGTACCCATGCAGTTACCACTCACTGTACTATTAATTTTCCTTCAAAACCATCCAAGTCCACTTTCACACATTATCCTGTTTTGTTAGGACTGATAATTGCTGTGTTTGCATTGGTGTTTATTTTGGTGTTAATTTATAAAGTCAAGATTAAACGTAATTGTCATTATAATAGTAATGTTACAACGAGTATGCCAAGTTCACCAAAGCCTGAACCTGTTTATGAAGAAATATCTGACTATCAAATTCCTTTGAAAAATGTGGCAACATAAAAAGCTTTTTTCATGTTACGTTGATATTTATTTTAAAGAAAAATCTTACATATTATAATCTGTCTTTTAAGCTATTAATTATAATCTGTTTATTTTAGAAAGTCACTCATTTGGGATTCTTTCCCCATTGGACCACATAATTTCAAGAAGGGCTTTTTCCATATTAGTAAAAATAGCAATTTTTATCATAAGGAATCATTGCCTTGCATCCCCAATTGAATACAATATTTTGGAGCAATTATCTTGAGAAAACTGTAAAAATATATTTATACATAATATATAATACATTTATAATTATTATATTTTTATACTATTTAATATATCATTTATATTACACATAAGAGTAGACTTAAGCCGATGATACACGAGTCGATTAGTTGTTTTTGACTGAGTTGTACTTATGTTGCGCATATTAAAAAGTTGCCGATATAAAGGTGATACATGCAAACAATTTTTTCTTTCTGCATCATGTATTCAGACAGTGAAGAAGAGGTTGCAGCTGCTGCTATTATCATCGTGGCTTGTCAAGAAAAAAAGAAACGTAAAAATAGAGTAATGGACAAAATCTTGACTGAAAAAAAAATCACTTTGGGGTTTACGACGCACTTCTGCGTGAATTTCGACTGGAAGAGGAAGTTGACTATTTTAACTTTTTGAGGATGGTCCTTTGTGATTTCGATGCTTTGTTGCGTCTCGTTGAAGTGGCTCTCACAAAGCAAGATACGGTCATGCGAGATTCCATCCCACCCTACCTTAATGTTTGTTAAGATTTTTATAAACATCTCATTTTAATCTAGAAGTTTTCATGTGCACATTTTCTATAAAAAAAAGAAGCTTTTCGATTTATCGCAGAATTCCAACAGGTTCGATTTTTTTTTAGTCAAAAGCAACTTGTAGAATCATGCTCACAACACATACGATTTGTTCATGATACACGCACAGGGTTGACACAGTCAGGGAAAGTCAGGGAGAAAAAGGCTTTTTTTTCACTGGTCAGGGAAAGTCAGGGAATTTCATAAAAAGTCAGGGAACTTTTTTGAAATTTGGTCAGGGAGAAAATTTTTAAAAGTCAATAATTTTTTTCACTTGATTTATTTCAAGATTGTCTGAAAACTGTAAATATTATCTGATTTATACCTAAATGACTTGATAGTATTTCTCTATTGCTTCATATATAAGTATAGTTTTTGATACATGACCAACCTGGGAATGGTGTGCTGGTGGTAGTTTGGTGTTTGGTTTTTGGATAGGCTTTTCTAGTAATTTTTGTTTATTATTTTTAAAGGATACTATACATTGAATTCGTACGTACTGAAACTGAATTGCTTTGTGACATGATGGACCATTCATATTTATTTCCATTATGTTTCAATGTGCCTTTGCTGGTCATCATCAAACATAGCTCTTTTAGATGTTTCTTTTTGTTTAGTCAATAATTACTTTAACTATATATTGTTACATACAGACTATATTATAGTCTGAGAGTTTTCGCATTTTTATGCGTAGGTATTTAAAGAAAGTATTTAAAGTAAGACAACAGTATTCACAATGCTCTTTGGTAGTGGTGTAACAAGTGTGAAAGTTACCTAAACACCTGAGTTCTTATTTACAACAATTTCTCTGTAAGGAAAGTGTTTCATATTGTTATGTTTATAGAAATTTTGATTTTCTCTTTTTGTTTGAATAAGGTCTTCACAAACATCAAAAATAGTCTGAAAATCATATGGTTATGTTTGAATTGACAGGAAAGCATTATGTTTAAAGTTTTTTTGCGGAAGTTTTATAATTTAACACTTATTGATAATTACCAATGTTCAATACCTACCTGGCTATAATGATATACATTATGTATATGTGTTATGTATTATTTTGACATCTAAAGTTTATCGTTTTTGTTTATATCACAAGAAAGAAAACGGATCGAATTGTAAATTGTTATATTATTCCAACAGTAATATGGCATTAGTCAGGGAAAAACTATACTTTTTCACTGGTGGTCAGGGAAAAAGTATGGGTTTGCAAAGCCTAAAGTCAGGGAAAAATAGTACTTTTCACAGAAAAGTCAGGGAATTTTTTTTAAGAAATGCTGTGTCAACCCTGACGCAGCAATTTGTAGAATTCTACAAATCGAAAGCAACTAATCGACTCGTGTATCATCCGCTTTAGAGTTTTGACAATTCACAGTGGAAATTTTACATTGTGTAAAAATATGCAATGCCCCAACTATTAATTGCTTTTTTCTTATATGTGACGTTCCAGGGGATTTTGATAACAAACGATATTAACGTTAATATCGTTAATATCGTTATTATCGTTAATATCGTTAATGGAACTACAGAGTATCGTTATTATCGTTAATATCGCTAATATCGTTAATATCGTTAATATGGTAAGAGCACAGATTACCGTTACTATCGTCAAAAAGTTTTGTTCAAGACGTTTGTTTGTACATTTCACATACGTGTGTCGTTTTATGAAGTTCTAAAATAACCGTGATTTAATTATTATTTCGCCAAATAGCAATCAATTCAAAACAAACTCGCTTGTTTATGACATGATAAACCTGATTCATTCAATTATGACACACGGACATATATATTTTTCTAGAAATAACAAAGCACTTTTTTTCATTTGTTATTCCTGTAACTTCAGCACAAATTTGAAAAGCCACTTTAAAATACCGTTTCATTCGATTTGGTAATGTATTATTTTGAAATGTACATTTGCAGGTAGCACGCGTTTGTGTATTAAATTGAACTTAATTAGCTGGTTCTTATATTCATTTGGAGATTAAAGATACAGAAGTAAGTTCGAAAGCAGGCACGAGTAGAAACCGTCTGCTATAATTCTTTTTTCTGAATTGTTCGACGGGTTGCCATTCTATAAGCTCTTGGGAAAAAAACTTTACATTATTAAAGACACGTTACATTAAAGTTTTTTTCAATAGCAAAACCTTTATTATTATTCTTTCGAAAGACATTTCACTTGCACTGGGTGAAGATGTACCCTTAATTAAATTGATCGCAACGTTTTCAGTGAAAAAAAACTTTACATTATTAAAGACACGTTACATTAAAGTTTTTTTCGATAGCAAAACCTTTATTATTATTCTTTCGAAAGACATTTCACTTGCACTGGGTGAAGATGTACCCTTAATTAAATTGATCGCAACGTTTTTAGTGATCATTATTGATTTTTGTCATTTCGTCGATAATGTTTTCAGGTTCAACATTGGGATGAGGGACGAATGAAAACATTTTAACGTCGGCTTGACGAGTTGCAAAAGTTCTCTTTTGAAATACTCACCTTCGTTTAAATATAATATTACCTGTTTACTTCAGTTTGTTATGAAGTTTATGTGAAAGGTTGTTTGAAAGTTGTGTTTACACAGGGCTCTAAAACTTTACTTGAGGGTAATTCTAAAAATATTGAATTTCTTACGCCGTAATCAAGCGAAAGAAAGATTAATATACACGAAATGGTTTCCTTGTCACAAATAAAATGATCACATGTTTAATATTAATGTTATTATCGTTAATATCAAAAATATAGTTATTTTCTTACTATAATTTCGTAATTATAGTATATATAATATATATAACGATAATAGCGATAATAACGATATTAACGATAATAACGATATTAACGATAATAGCGCTATTAACTATAATAACGCAACGATAATTATTAGCGATAATATCGCTAATTCTATTGTTTTATTAACGATATTATCGTTAATAATTATCGTTAATATCGTTTGTTATCAAAATCCCCTGGAACGTCACATATATATTCAAGCATGAAAATTAGATTCTTCATCATGGAAGAGATGGTTTATTGATATATTCGATTCTATCAATTGAATTCAAGCAATTCTGACTTCTATTTATTTACCAGATATATTTATTTGCTAGAATCTTAAATGATTAAGATATTGAAAGCTTTTTCCAATTCTTGCATTGCCAAAAATAAGAATAAAATTTTTTTGTAAAGTAAAAGTTAGTCAGTAACTACTTTAAAGGAAGAAAGTGTTTGCAGAAGAAAATTTTGCGGTTTTTGCGGTTTTGGCTCGAATCGCAAAAGGTTATTCCCGCAAAATATTGCAATATTGTTAAACCGCAAAAGTTTTTTCCCGCAAAATTTTCAAAATAATTCCAATTTTCGTTAATTATTACAAGAGAAATTCCTCCGACCTAAATCCTGTTTGTATAAGTTCATTGACTCCAACTTCAATAAGTGATTTGATCTACTTTATTTCGTAAAATTTTCGAGGTTTTTTTCAGCAAAGTTTCCCGACGAAATATTTTCCCTGACGAAAAATTAAACAACATTTGTCTAGTGAAGTTTTTCTGTCTTAAAATCTTAAAACCTATAAATTTTTCTTTGTCTAGTATGAATGACACTGACAAACAATGAATAGTAACAAAGGAGAGCGAATCTGAGAGATATAAACATTACAATAGAACGCAAATTGTCAGTGAGTTTGTTTACAAAATGTAGTAACTATCAAAAGAACAACTGGAAAATGGTGTCAATCTACTCTTTTAATGCAATCATTGCCTCTCGATGCTTTCATGACTATTAAGAAACAACTTCCCCTCTAAGGTACTCTTGTTTGACAAGCGCAAATGTTTTTCCGGCAAAAAATGTTAACTGCGGAACCGCAGAAATTTTTTCCCGCAAAATGCAAAAATTTTGCAGTTCAGCCGAACCGCAAAACTTTCTTCCCCAAATACTTTCTTCCTTTAAAGTAATTTTTTTATTGTTTTTTTTTTCTTCATTTCAATGTTTGGTTGAGCCAATCCTTCTGTAAAGTGTCAGGTCTCTAGCTTTGACTTTATATTTTTTCAAACTGATTTTATATACTTGTTTTGTATTGGGACTAAAAAGCACTAAGATTTGTACTCAAAACTTAATTCCATTGTCTTTGTTTCATACAGTGCTGATCTTAAAATTGCTATCATCTGGTATTAGATTAATTTCAAGTTCTTTTACAAGAAAAGCAACTTGATTTAAATGAAAGTATACTCACTTAAAGTTGTTTTGTCATTCCAGGGTCCTGTTTACAAATATTTGAACATTCCATAGCAAAGTGTTTTATGAAAGAAGAAGTGTCTGTTGTAATGTGAACCAGTTGAAAAGTCAGTTATGAACACTGTGTTTGGAAGCTATCTAATTAATGGAGTTTGGTATTTTATAGCCTCTTTTTGGTTTGCTATTGCACTAACTTCGAAATGTGATACCCATCAAATGTCATATGTTTGTCAACGCACCAGACAGGACCTGCAATGGGAATCCATAGATATAACATTTACCAGTAAATGTAGCATGAAGCAGTTGGCATTTCGTTACATACTGACATACATGCTGACATACTCCAGTAAAACTGTCAACTGTAAGCATGGGGCTAGTACTGTGTATTGTCCCCTTGGAAGGATGAAAAAGCACAGTTTTCCTGATGAGATAAGAAATATCAGTTTAGTTGCTTACAATAAAACCTCTGTCGTGTTTGTAAAGTCTTTAAAGCATGAAAGAAAGTGGCAGTGTAAATGTAATGGAACATATGCAGACTTGTTTGATGTGCGTTTGAAAACATCATTGAAACGAAGAAGTATTTCAGTGCAAGTAACATACATTGATGATTTTTTTGGATCTTTTGCAAAAATCAGTTCATTTTATGCTGTAAATGCATCCAAATCCTTCATCAAAATGGAGAGAACCTCCGATGTAACTCCGATTTTCTCTGCTGTTCATCTACAGATTTGTAAAGTTTACCATGTTGAAGTCATGTTGGCTCCTATTGGTTGTGTACCGTCAGTTAAACGATTGTACCCCAAATTGTCACTTAAAATAGTTGCTCCAACAGTATATTTCTGTAGATATAATGTTGCTGGTTTGTTGGTGTTGAAGTACACAAACTTTTCCAGAGATTTCCGCTACAGCATAACAAGAAATCAAAATTGGATTGGCAACATTACTCATGTTGATGAATCACAATTCTCTGTTAAATTAGATGTTACTGGAAATTTCAACTTGAACATGACGGCTTGTAGTCAATGTGGGTGCCAAAAACGGACTTTAGAATGCAAGAGTGTCTCATCTATCCCAAAAGCAAAGAATGATTTGTTAAACTTCTGGCTGAAAGTGAGTGCTCTTCTGTCCGTGGCACTCTTAATTTGTGTTGGATCTGTTTATGCAGGAAACAGGGTTTGTAAGAAACCTTCTGAGAGCAGTAGTATTTTCACGGTGGATAATTGTTCTAATTTGGGGAGTTTAGGACCCATTTTTCCCAGATATGAGGAATATGCAAGCAGTGTAGATACTTTTTCAGAAACAAGATCTGTACCTGAGAATATATCTCCAATTACTCCAAGGAAAGATGCTGATGTTGCCTCAGAATCTAATGGTATGGAAGACACGTATATTTGACTTCTTTCTTTGCCACCAACAACAAAACCATTTGTTGAAAAAATCAGAGTTTTTATAAAAATTTTTAATTCCTTTATGATCTTTTTTATAATTCAACCTTATAAAAAAATATTAATATATATTCTTTTATATAATTTTTATGAATATCATTCTAATATATATATATATATATATAATATAATATATGTATGAGTTGTAAGTGTTTTTATTAAATCATTTCACTGTTGATAATCTTTCATGTGACACAGCATGGAATTTATGGCTTTAACTTACACCTATGTTTTGAAAAACATTTCGAGGTAATAACGAAGTTTTGACATGACCTGAGTATGCTAAATATAAATATTGTCTTATTTCATGTCATGAAAGATTAAAAGTACATCAGTTACAACATGAAGAATTTTTTTTCGAATTTTTTAAGGAACTCTTAGATGGTAAACGGTGGACAGTACGCTATAACATACGTTATACTAACCTTTACTCTTAGGATGCCATCTACGAGGTCTCTCACAAATGTGATATTGTAAATAAGGTATGAGAGACGTAACCGTTTGATGAATATACGATGATGCTGAGATTTGAACTTTCAGATTTGATCTGTAATTTTGTATTTTAGCCTTGATTGCATGTTCAATGCTTTGATGTCTTATTTTAACTGCTTGGTATGATATGCACTCCAGCTGGTTAGTAGACTGCAATGAGGACGGCGCCATAAGAATACAGGGTTCCTGCTGGTCCTGTAAATTCTAGAAAGTCCTGGATTCGAAAAGATATCCCTTTCGTAAAAATCATGTTGACGTTCTCTCTGCGGTCGACTACTTATTGTGATCAAGAAGAAACATGCGCAAAGGAGGTCATAATAAAGATTTCTGTTGTTTTTAATGTATTTTAATAGAACGTTCACTTAGTACACAATGGAACATGTGGTTGACCATTGGAATCTTTCTCCTTATCCTAGAATGTTGCTTACATGCGACATCGAAAATGATTTTCAATGGTGCTAGTTATAGATCCAATCCTGCTTATGATTACACGGTCAAGATAACATTTACTGACAGAGTGAACGGGAAAATAACAGTTACTCCGTGCTTCCCGGATGAATTTTCTAAAGTACACCTTACAATTAGCTATAGAAGAATTGGAAAAGGTTGGATAACACTCACAGAGACTCTAAAAGGTGATGATTTTGTGGCATATCTTTCAAATTTGGAGTTGTGTCAGTTTTATCAAGTACATACTACAATAAAATATGACGATGTCCAACACAATGAGGTCCAACATGAAAGGATCAAAAACTTTAATTTAAAGTCATCATCGGTGGCGCCGATAATTGAAAACTGTTCGTTTAATGCTGTTGAAGGAAGACTTATATTCCATTTGAAGGAAAGGACAAAGTCGAAGGTGAATTCAGTTTTACGTTTCGCTCACTGTAAGCTACAGTATCTATTAATCTCCTACTCTTCGTTACTTTTTGCGTTCTTTCTTCTATTAGCGTCAACAGTCCTTTAAATACCCCATTAGAAGTGTATATTCGAGTGTTTATTATATTTTCAAAATATAAAAAATGATTTCCAAAATTAATATTTTGCATAACTCAACCTCGTTTTCATGTTTTCATACATTCCGTTGCCTATTTTTTATTGAAACTTAAGTGGTCCCTTCTCTTAAGCCTTACTAAAATAACACCTCAGACGCTTGCTAGGCGGTAATTCGATGTGATTCGACAATTCGATAATTCGATATAATATGATATAGAATGGTTTGTATGCAAGTTTTAAAACGTTGGAGCTTCTCACCTATTTAAGTCTAATATCTTTCAGGATGCGAAGTTAAAAAACTCTTATGAAGTTTTCATTGGTGAAAGTTTGGTTGAAGAAGGCGACATTGTTGTGAATAAGACTCATTATCAAGTTCATTTGCATGCAGGCATGGAACTTAAAAAAGAAATATTCTTGAAAACGATTGCAAACAACACATGCAACACCGCCTCTAGCAGAAAGTATTGCACTAAAATTTTGCCTGCTACTAGATCGAAAGGAACTTGGAAATACACTTCCAATCTGATCATTATTTGTGTTTTCCCCTTGTTAGCTGTTTTTGTGATTACAATATTTTACTGGTTAAGGAAACGTCTTCGTAAGACAACTTCTCACGAAAGAAGCAATAATTTCCGTTATGATATGGACAATGTGCATGATGAACATATTTACCAAACCATCAATGAAGTTGCTGCTGCTGCTGCAACGACGCCATTATGAGAACTATGTGTTGTAGTGTGAAGCATGATAAATCTTTTTGGATATACGACTAGCAACTGATTTTTTCGAACTCCCTGAATCAAAACATTTTTAGTTGCGTCTTTGACTTTTTGTTTCTCGTATATTGTTTATTCTTCTACGATGTTTTTTATTTATACATAATGAAATTTAGAGTATTTTGGTCTTCTGTCGATAGCGATGTATTCATGTAGATATTTTAATAAAGAAAACTATATTGCAAAATCATTAGCCATTCATCCATCAGCCTGTTCTCCAGTCGATGAATCGCTAGCGATCATAAGTCATCTCTATTCATGAAGAGCGTATTTTAAATACCGTTTTTCCTCTAATAAACGCCTCCCTCTATTTAACGCCGCACCTTGAAAAGCGGCATTCATTAGAAAACAGGCTAAACAAGAAATATAAAAAAGCTTTCATCTCATACAAGAGAACGGCGACGCGGTTTTTTTTTCCGTAAACGGTGACTCCGAACATAAACCGTGGCTCCAAACATAATGGGTGGCTCCCTAAGTTATCAGTGGCTCCTGACATTATCGGTGGCTCCTACATCAGTGACTAATGTTCTCTAAGCGGTGGCTCCAACCCTAACGGTGACTCCTCACACGAATGGTGGCTCCGAACTTTTCGGTTAGCGGCTTTTTTCGTGACTTCTTCATTGTTTGATCGTTTAACAGAAGAGCTGGACAATCAATACAAAAACAAACTGCTTACTGCTGCAAGTGGTTCTTTTGACAGCTACAGTAGCAGAAGATTTCAAAAACAAAGGGGATCGGTTTTGTAAAAAGCCAACAGCGCTGGAAATAAATGAAATGGCAAGGAATGTGGTACCTCAAGGTGGAAATATTTTTATTGTCCCAAGTGCATCGGGAAATACTCGATATATTGTTGATATGAACATCGGTAGTTGTGAATGCGAAGTGGGGAAAAATGGAGCTCCTTGCAAGCACCAGTTTGTTCTTTGGTCAAACCAAATCGCAGACAGTTCAAATTTTATGCCAATATTCAGCACAGATCAAAGAAAGTATTTAGCAGAAATTGCCCTTGGTGAAAGTTTGCCAATTGAATTTTATACTGGCCTTCATGATTTCAACAACCGTATAAAAAACGATGTGGATTTTAGTGCAGATATTGAATTGGTTAGAACAAGCGATGAAGTGTTGGAGAACAACGAAGATATTTCGCTGATATGCGAGAAAGATGAAAGTTCAAAGTTAGAGGCTTTAGATGCTTTATCAAAATCATTTGAAATAATTCATTCAAAAGTTGAAGTTGGAGATACTTCTCTATTTACCGGCATCAAAAAATTTCACAAAAGACTAAAGAAAATGAACGCAAATCTGCTCGCAACACACTTGCATATATTTGGTGTGTAACAATTCCAACATAAAAAAATTACAACATCCTCTAGTTCGTTGAAAAGAAGATCACAAAAATTCAAAATTAGTGTACAACTCGAAGCAGTAAAACGATGCAAAATTAAAAATGGAAGTAAAAGGGCGTTAGCCAAAGGAAGTTGTTCAAGTGTGTTACCCTCGAAGGCACCCACTAGTAAAAGAAAACATGAATTTTCTTTAAATGTTCATAATAACGAAGCCGTAGCAAAGAAAGCTGGAAGAACCATGTTTTCTAAAACTAAAGTAACAATAACAAAAGAACCACTCAATCGAGACACATTAAAATTAAAGAAAGACTGCATTTAGTTTAGCTGATTAGCTGTTTAGTTTATTCTACCGCTTACAAAGCCACGAATAAAACGTCAACCGAAAAAGTTCGGAGCCACCGTTTGTGTGAGGAGTCACCGTTAGGGTTGGAGCCACCGCTTAGAGAACATTAGTCACTGATGTCAGGAGCCACCGATAATGTCAGGAGCCACCGATAACTTAGGGAGCCACCCATTATGTTTGGAGCCACGGTTTATGTTCGGAGTCACAGTTTACGGAAAAAAAACCCGCAACGGCGACAGTGATATTGTTCTTCTTTTCATTTTCGTGAACATATCTTTTGTGTAAAACATTTTTACATTTACATTTATCATTTACATCATTTTCATTTAATCTTTCTAAGGATAAGGAACATTCGCACCGCATCCAAAACTTTGAATTTGTAATAAACGCCGCGGCGTTTATTAGAGGAAATACGGTATAGTAGTTTCACGAGATAGGCGAAAGTCAGTTTTCGATTTTGTTCATCATCCTCCTCATCATCATCATCTTCCGACTTTTCGTGTTGCTGTTACACGGTGGTATACAATTATTAACTGATTTTTTTTTCCCGTTTCAAAGCTTGGTACTGTAGGTGGGAGACAGGTTGCAGTTCACACATTTGTTTTGTCCGTAGCAATACTTTTTGATATTACTTGTTAAGCCTTATTTACACTATATATTTAAAGAGTATATTAACATTAGTATGACTTAGGCCTAAGAGATAAAAAATAACAAAAAAGTTTTATGCACATTTTCAGCTGCTTAAGTAGATCTATTTGGTTTGCATATTTCGTTATACTATGCCACAAAGTTACACTATTTCTTTAAGTAAGTATGTGATTTTCGGCACGCGCTTTCTTCACTGCAACAGACACTTTGATCACGATTTGTATTTGAAATATTGTGTATTTTGCCATACATAATAAACCGACTTTGTCGAAATATTTAAAGTATGCCACTTATCAGGCCCCAAATCAATCACATACATTTTTACAAAAATCCTTAAATTACAAAATGTTTGGTCGGAAAGTCTTCTTTTTTAATGTATAGCTTGCTGTGTGCAAAAATTGGAAAGCTTGAGTGCGATGGCATTTTTAGCTACATGCTAGTATTACAACTTAACCATCATCAAAGAATTTAAAAACAATTACCCCAAAGCAAGTAATTACGCATTACATTGCGGTACCATGAATGTTTTCGAACGATAACTGAGTTATGAGAACGGCCAATTTAATGACGTCATATCCTGGAAAATGAAAGAGTAACACATATGATTCATACGATAAACTAATTAGTTGTTTAATTTAGTTGCTTCAAAACAACAAGACAGAAAAAAATAAACAACCCAGCTTACATGTATAAAGATCAACCAAATTACAAATTTTTGAAAACAAGATGGTCCCTTCCTTACTTCATTTACAATGACAAAAAATGTTTTTCAATTCAATTTTTTTCAGAAACAAAAAACTTTTTTAAAATTGGCAATTATTGTCGCTCCGGAAGACAAACATAGATCGATCAAATATACTGAGGACATCATTATTGCTTTTGAATTGAAGTTTTTTGAATCTAAAAAAACAAGTGTGATTGGATATTAGATACATGTTAACCGATATGCAGAAGCTGATGTTACTGGAAAAGAGGTTGATGATCAAAGCAGTGTACTTGCTTTTGTTGATGACAAATGTTAGCGGAAAACGCAATATGTCAGAATGTAAAGTTGTTGAACGAAGATATAAACTGGGCAAGCAATGGCTACTTTTAAATGTAACAGAAAACACAAAAGATGGTGAATTTTACTTGGAGGTTTGTGCGCCATATGGCACAAATGAATGCTCCAAAACGATTCTGGCAGACCATACGTTAAAGTGTTTAAAAGCTGGAAAAAGCCAACTGCTATGTCCTCTCCAAGCACTGGCTTATGTGAATGATAATTTTAAAATACGATTGAAAGTCTTTGCATCGAACCATACAAGAAACTATTATATGAAATGTGATTGCAAATCGATAAACATTGAAATATATCAATGGAATTGCACTGAGGTATTGAAGGCTCGTACATTTGAAGTTGCTCAGCTTGGCAGTATTGCAGCTGTCACTTTTTCATATCATGATAAAGTCTCTAATTATATTCGAAGCAGCCTTAAAGTATCAATTATAGCCAAAGAAGCAGGTATTGCGCTAGGAAGACCTGTGAAAACGTGTACCACATTACCGACAAATACTTGCTTCATATCCAATCTGCACCCGTGTAAGAATTACACCATTTGCTTAAAAGCAGTGAATTCGATTTGTGGTGGTTCGAATGAATCGCTGCGATGTCAAACCATCACCTTCAGAAGATTGTGTAACATGGTCTTGAAAAGATCACACGTCAGTTTAGAGGATCTCAGTAAACATACAAAAAATGTTACCATAGTGAATCGACGAAAAACCGAAAAGCTGCGGGCGTTGGACGTGGCGTCAATCATTTTGTCCGTCTTTTTACTGTTTCTCTTGTTTTCAACTGTTTGGTATTGTTGTAAATGTAACCACCAGCAAGAGAATATGTCACTTTGTTCATATTGCTTGCGTCGTTTCAAAAGGACGTGTACATCAAACTGCCGTCAGGAAAAAGACGATCCAGCCCAACTTATTGACCTTTTCGATTGTAGAGCAAATACATCACAACTTTGTAGTGATTCTACTGATCAGCACACTTTAATCATCAGACCAGAATGAACATGTCCTTAAAGAGTCGTGATTAGAACAAAAAGAATAACAGGTTTCTGCTTTCAAGTATATGTTATGTTTGTCTGAATGATAGTGCATCATAAGAGCCTTTGATCACTACGTTACTTTTCAAAACATTGAAAAATGACTCATACTTGTAGTTAGGATGTCATGTAACCATGGAAACCGCAAAAATGAAGGGACAATTAGTAGTGAGTTTGTTGACAGCAAAAATGAAGTGTCAATTAGTAGTGTTTGTTGACAGGAAAATATTGCTTGTCGTTTTGTAAATTACCATATAAGAAAATGTGTTCTAATATTATTATTTATTTTGTTCAGTCCTCGTCAAGATTTGACAAGTCTAAACAACATGTTCTTTTATCACCATTCCATTTGTTTCCATGGTATATCGTCGTCATCAACTAATATCGAAACCAAAACAAAAAGTTTTTTTAAAAATCGTAAGGCGGAAGCAACCCACGTAACAGAAACTACAGTGTTGCACAATACAGTAATATACCCGCGCATATTGATATAACTCTGGCAGTTCCTGTGAAATATTCCAAATGATTGTAATCATTACTCGGAAAATACAATCGGACAAGTCCCCAAGTCGTTAACCATTGGGCTGTAGACGAGTATATACAGCCTAGTACGTGTTTAAACTAAAAATCAAACAAACTTCATAAAAATATATATCAAGAAATGATGTGAGAAGAAATCTTATGTTAATGTTTTAAAGGGATTCATGAAAATCAAATAAGGGGTAAAATCTTGAAGTGATAAAGAGCATCTAAACACTTTTAAAGATGCGCGCGTATGTTCCCAGGAAAATAAAGTGATAACAGCATCTAATATTGCAGCATACAACAGTTATCGAGCAAAGAAAACTAATGTTTTTTATGAACATTCACCTGGAAACTCATCTATTGATAAAATCTTAAAAATTCATTGGAGAGCTAAAAGGGGAGTCTTCTAAAGCAATTCATGGAATCTGGCATTGACTTAATACACACTTTTTTTATAAGAAGTACATTTCAATTGAGCCTTAAACGTTTTATCAAAAAGCAGCCTAAAGTATTCTGACGTAGCAATATTCATAAGTTTTAGGACTAAATTTCAAAACTTAACAAACCCAGAAATAAAAGCGCTTTTATATCACGCTTCTAATGAGGGAGAAAACGAAACGAAATTCAAAAGTATTAACATCTTGTTAGGTGATAACAAGGAGTAACTTGTTCGCAAGGAAATATTTCAAAAACATATCATCTATTAGGTATTTCAAAAACATATCATCTATTAGGTATTGTTTTACGTGATTAGTCATACTCAGTTGCTATCCCATCTGCTTTCCAGGAGAGGCCACGACAATCAAGGACTTGTGCTCTCCTGGAGGATCTTCTGCAGCATCCAATGATCAACAATTTAATCATTTACTCAATCTCCATCACATGACAAGGGTCGACATAGCACTAGGGTAATTCACTCACACATGTTTTTCTCGATCAAACCTTTTTGTTTAAAAGCCTAACAAAATATGTTAACAATGCTTGTCTATCCTGTTCTGTTAAGGTCCGAACAAACGAATGCTACAATGCTACAAAGTCGAACGGGTTTGGCCACCGTTTTTATGCTACATATCCTACGAATTTCTTGTAGTACCGTAAACCTCCGAATATAAGCCCTGGGCTTATACAAGTTCGTAAGCTTTTTTTGGGTGGGCTTATACACGGGGGTGGGCTTATACACGGGTGGGCTTATACATGGAAAACAATAGCAACATATTAAATATCTATGCATATATTTTACGTAATAAAAACTTTTCACTCATCGCCACTTTCTTCACTATCTTCACTTTCGCTATCACCATTATCTTCACTTTCTACATTGTCTCCGGTACCATCATCCTCTTCCTCGCTTGATGTTTCAAGGTGGAATTCCTCCTCTGGTTGAGGCAATGTATAGTTATATGGACCAAATATCAATAGAGGACTAGTTCGAAAAGAACTGAAGAAATAGCTTGTACTTGTATGTTTTTGCAAAAAAAAAAGTTTTTTAGTAAAAGAAAAACAACCATGAAATTTTCCCTTCCAATATTATGGGCTTATACACGGGTGGGCTTATAGACGGGTGGGCTTATATTCGGAGGTTTACGGTATACTGCATGCTACAAATTTTCAATGTAGCCCTCGTTTGGACACAAAATACTACAAAATCACAAGAAAATATGGAAATGATGTCAGAAAACGTTTTAAACACGTTAGAATTGAATGTCTATTTTTGAAGCCAGCCTTATTGGCTTATTACCACCTTTTTGCAACTCCATTGGGGTGATATCTCTCTCACTTTCTTTAAAGTCAATTTGAACGATTGATGACTCATTTGAATGATTTCGTTGTATCCTTTCGTGACTTCTAACCTTA
Source organism: Turritopsis dohrnii (assembly GCA_027922465.2). Classification (NCBI taxonomy): domain Eukaryota; kingdom Metazoa; phylum Cnidaria; class Hydrozoa; order Anthoathecata; family Oceaniidae; genus Turritopsis; species Turritopsis dohrnii. The sequence goes on from BQMF02000002.1 coordinate 3,233,053, forward strand.
ATTCACTTGAAGGTTATTGTACTTATTCTTTTCATCTATCTACGGGTTTTACTCTTAGGCTCTTCTACAGCGATTTTTATCCAGGATGTCCAAAAATCTAAGATTTTCTTAAAAATGATACTTTTTTCCAGCCAAAAAATTCAGAAATCTGTACTCTTTTCCAGCCTAACCCAGTGAAACTATGCTATTTTCCAGGCCTTAAAAACAATTTGATTTTGTAAGTCAAAAAGCCATCTTACGTATAATGGCAGACTTATTACATTCTTCATTGCATTGCATTCACTTGACTTGTTAGACATAGATTGTTTCGTGTCATTTAAAAATAGTTTTTAATTATTCAACAGCGCTTTCTTCTTCTACCATCTTTCATGAAAACAAATGGAAAGCTACAATGGCCAAACTAATGCCTTTGTAATATTCATTTGTTCGGACCTTTATCCATATAAAAATATAATCCATATAGTCATTGAGAGAGAACACAAGGTTGCGTGATCGAAACTTCCTACGTTCTGTTTGTTTCGCAACTAAGAATTAACCTCATCTCAGGACTTTCCCTTGACTCATACAATCATTTCATATCACGTCTTGCTGAAAAGGGTTTTTCCCCGACAATTCTAATAGTCAACATACTCTTGCTTAGAATAACAAAAAAAAAGATAACGATACTATGAGCCAATTTTAAGAAATATTGGTTGAAATTAATTTGAACTACACTGAATTTTAAGTTTGATTTAGTTTTCCCGAAACCAATGGAAAAAGGAACGATTTTGATTCGGAAACTACTTCATCTACTTTATCAAGACAGTTCAGTAGTTTGTGAAGAAGAAAAAATAAAATGTGCCTGCTTTATTTTCACCATTAACAATCATAACAAAATTACAGTCTGTTCTTCTGTTTTAATACAATCAGTACTGATGAACCTATTTGAAATTGGAGTTAGGGACTTCCCTCACTCTTGGGGTAAGGGATTGAATTCTACAAGTATAAAAGTGTAAGACAAAAAAGATGAAAAATAGAGGAAAGTAATTAATTGTAAAAAAGAGACAATTGTGTGGATTAGTCAAACCAAATTGAAAACGAAAAAATAGTATTATACAGTTGAATTTTGCATTGCAAAGATTTATCTGAACATATTTACACATAGAATGTAATCTTCCAAGACGATTTACACATTTAAAATGTCATTTTCGCTGTGAGGCCAGTAGCCAATAAAACAGCACCTACATAGAGTTGCATGTATATGTGATACGATCATATCCCTCGCCCTGATGTCCAATTTTTAACACATCATTTTCTATCATTTTTCTTTTTTGTGTGTGTTTTCCATCTGATCTGGGCATAACTTCTAACTCATTCTCCAAACATGAATCTCACGCCATAAATAACGTCACAGTATCTTCAAGGTTGAAGATATTCTCTGATATCACTATCATTGGTGTAGTCCACAGGTCTGAGTCCTTGAATGTCACGCATGTTTACGTCAGCATTGTGATATAGCAGCACAGAACACATAGGCTTATCATTCTTGCTGGAAGCTATGTGCAATGGTGTTATACCAATGTAATTTTGGTGATTCACATTTAATTTACAGTCCTTTATCAGAAATTGTACAAATTCTGGATCTGCTTCAAGTGGAATTACAGCTTCATGGAGAGGAGAGTTGCCACTTTTTTGATCCTAAAAATTAATGAATTACAATTACATACATTTGTTTCCAATAGCAAAAAAAATTGGTTTATAAGTACATTTAACAAAAAACTTCAAATTTATATACATACCATTGTATTTACATTGATATTGAAAGATGATGCTAGAAAGGAACAAATCTTGCTCTTCTTATGCGAAACTGCTGTGTAAAATGGAGTGTAGCCATTATTATCTGGCTCGTGTAACAACTGCATCATTGTTTGGACCTGGCCTGTCCTTTTTACAGCATCGACAATAGCCCCCAATGTTTCAATATGACCACGTTCAGCACAAATATGAAATAAGTTTTTTCCACCAATATCAACCAAATCAATTTTCACCCCTTTTAAGATCAGTTGATGTACAATGTGATACAAATTCAAGTAACTCGCTACATGAATACCAGCCTGTGATGAACAAAAGAATTGGAATTAGAAAAGTTATAAAGCCAACAATAACTTTGATGACAGAATTGTAGTTGAAATAGTGAAAAAACACATATCAATTTATATACATGTAACAAGTTTACGAAAAGCTTCGTGAAATATAAAATTTTTACAGATGTGTTTTTAATAAGATGAATTTACCTGTCCTAAATTATTTTGTATGTCTAAGTAACAGGCTTTTGGGCAGATTTCAATCAGCTGTTGAGCTTCTACTAGCCATCCTTTTGCCATGAGTATATTTAAGTACCTAAAAAATAAAATTAATTTTGTTTCTTGTGTGACTATAACACTGACACTTCTCATTTCAACTGAAAAAGAAAGTATTCGTGAATGCTTACGTGTCGTTGTCTTCATCTGGAGTTAAGGCTTTTTTTATATAAGCTGCTATTTTCTCTCGATATTCTAACTTTTTAGAATCATCCTTCTCCAAATTAAGTTCCTGAAATCTTCTTTCAATATCATCAGTTGTCCCTTCTGACAAACAAGTACTTCCAAAACTGGTACTTCCATAACCAGAATCACCCGATATCGTATCTTGATATTTTGCAAGAGAAGTTGTGTTATGATCATTACCTGTATTCATTTCCAATGTCTAATAACCGTGGAACAGTATTTTGATCTTCAGCTAAGTTGTAATACAGTTCGTTAAAAGTTTGTTTGATGTTTTTAACAATCTTTTCGGAAAAAACCTTCAGAAAATCCTTGAGTAAAAAACAGACAATTCCCTCTCTGTTTGGGAAATTCCCAGTCTGCAATAGTAGTACCCAGACTTTTTCTTATCAACATAATAGATCACGACGCACCAACCTCGTACCCAGAGTCTCTTGCTTTTTCGAAGAAACCCTGGTTTCTGCGAGGTTGGTGTGACGCACTGCTGGTTTCGGACTCGAAACAATGTCACACATGATGCTTAAACAGAAATTCGGGAAAGTTCTAGCTTTTATTCTCACGCAGCAGATCTGATTGCTGAGAAAAGCGTAAATTAGCAAAATCAATAGCTAGTACATGGACGAAAACCAGGTTAAACTTTTGTCTGATACGTTCGATGATGCATTGAGGAACAAGATCTTTGTTCGAAAGAAATCACAGCCATGATGAAGATATCAAGTTGGCTGTGCGTGCTTGAAAGTAAGTAATGTTAGATAATTTGAAATTATTAAATCGTTGCTTTAGTTTGTTTTTAGTTTATAGCAATTCAATTTCAAACAGCAAAAACTCTGCTGCGTTTTTTAATAAAATTGATACAAATGGGTACATTTTGGAATTCACAAAATACTAACAATTTATTTAATACCTCAAAAGTAAAGGTTGAAAAAGATCCAAGAAATGTTGAACCTTTTTCAGATAGATCATTATTCTGACGTCAGAATAATGATCTATACTATATGAAAATATATCAACCTACACACTGGCTCTTGGTATTAATGACGTTATACATAGGTGGTTGATGTTGTAGCATTATAAATAAAGGTTTAGTATAAGTTGCTGTTGGTTGAGCCAGGGACCATGAATTTGAATTTGGCAAGTACTTATAGATTTCAAAACAATCGTACGATATGATGATATGATGGAGGGTGTTTTTACAGGGAAAAACCTGGCGCGGAAAATGAACGCAATAAAAAAATTACCTCGTGTATGATTCATTATGCAAAATAGTTTTGTAACTGAAAGTGAATGGTGTCACTTGCAACGAGGTGATTTTATAAGATAAAATCCCCTTGGCATCACACCTCGTGGAACTCCTTCTTATTTTTTCAGAATTTCTTATGACAAAATATTTGAACAGATAATATGGCGAATAATTTATCAAGGACCTTTGTTAGGTTATCTCTGCATCACGGAAGAAGAAATTTCAGAACAAGTGTGAAGAAGGCACGTACGTATACGTGTTGTGTGTGTTGTGTGTTGTGTAGTGGCATTTTCCCCAGTGTTTTACACTCACATCTTACACGCTTAATGGGGAACTAAACTCACAAATTAAAATTTTGTTTTCTTGTATATACTATTTGAAACAGCTATTAAGATGGTGAAAGTCAGTTGTGACACTCCTGTTGATAGCAGAGTCAAGTGGAGCCTCCGTTAAAAGTACCCTCTGTTAAGCCTTCGTCCGCTAAGCCTCCCATAACGACTTGATGAGCAATTTATGGCATTACATATATGATAGTGGGAAAATCATTATCATGTTATTTCGATTATTGCAAATACTTTTTAGGAAACCCGGCATGATATCCACTGACGTATCCAGTGGGATTTTGATACCGCGAGTGCGGTATCAGCGTCCAAACTGACTTTTCAACAAAAAAAAAAATTATTTTTTTTTTTTTAAACTGCACTCACAAAGATTCCTTCTAACATTAAACAAACTAATACCGTAAAACGGGGTGACTTGAAACAAAATTCGCCGTTTTTTGAAAAGATTTGCTCATAACTTTTAATCTAAGAAAGTAATTACTATGAAATTTTGAAAAAAGGTCCATTCATCTTTTGTCTTTCAGATAACGAAGTGTTCAAACTAATTGATGCACACCACCTCAAGTTATTGCTTCACAAAGTACACCTACTGAAATTTATCGTGCGGGGGTGACTTGAAACAGTGCTGTTTGCACAAAAATGTTGTTGTATAGAGCGCCAAAACAGAAAACGTGTGATCTACGATTACTTGCGTATAAAACATAAATTAAAATAATTTGTTATTGCCAGTTTCATTTTTATTAAGCGATGGAGAGTGTTAGTAAATTTTGAAAACTCAAAATTTCAGAATGGTAAAACATTGTAAAAAATAAGTTATCTGAAGCCATTAAAATCATTAAGCGTGTGATAACGTAATTGTTTCAGAAACAATATCGAAAGCAGGCAAGATGAATTTGAATTTATAGCTAGTTTACACGACTGTACTTACTTTAAAACTTGTAAATTGAATTATGTATAATAAAATGCCTGTTTCAGAGTATCCAACTTTCTTTTTCGTGCTTCTCTTAGTTTAGGATATATTTACTTTACCATTTCAATAGAAATGTCACTTAGAAATTGATCCATCGTCTTTGTTTTTTCCACACAAGCGCTTCTTCATTTCATCCGGATTACGCGAATTTATTGCGCCATTGCATATGACATGTATATGGAGTATGAAACGGGGTCCATATATCAAAAAGGCAAAAAGAAGCCCTGGTAACGAGGTTAAGTATGAAATTGTAGAAGTAACAACATGCAGCCCGTCTATCGCCAATTTCACAATAAGTATGGTGTGCCCATAGCCTTGAACGGAGGATATAATTGCAGCACCGATTTGTTCAGAATTCTGATTAGTATTCAGTTATGGTACTTAGTAAAACGAGTCTATTGAGGTTCAATTCTTAGATTATTGACCCTTTCTATTATGGAACTTATAATAATTACCAAATGACTTATACCACCTTTGAAACTCCATCGGCTGAACTTTATCACACATCAATGATTCGATTACATCATAATTGATAAGAATATTTATGCAATAATCGAAGAGACGAAGTGTATCGAGTGAAAAAAAACGAATCATTTTAATGGGATATATCTCTTTCAATTTTAAACATTTTTCAATAAAATTTTGGAATTACGCCATTTGACCTTTCTATTTTACAAATATAAAAAAATATATATTTGGCGATATGCTGTATCGCCGTGACGAGCTATTTTACAGCATCACTGATTTTCGGCGCTTTGTTCATCTTCAGCTCCCGAAGAACTTCCTTGATTGAAAAACTTTTTCCATCGAATGTTGCGCTAGATAGTCTCCGAACGGAATCTGAAAAAAATTCGGAGTTTCATTCATTATTTCATGAGAAATAACGTTTTTTCGACGCTGTTTCAAGTCACCCCGGGTGTTTCAAGTCACCCCGCTTTACGGTAAAACTTTATTAGCTTATTTACAACCTATTTTGTGCACTCTGTGACAATTAATTTTTCATTCATCTATGTCGTTATTAAACGATGGCGTCACGACAAATGTTTTTGCATGCAGGTGATATTATCGAAAAAGAAAAGAAAACATTGCATTGCTTTTTGTTGCGTGTGATGTATTTATTGAAAGAAACAAAACTTGTATTGTATATTTCTTTTCGTTGCACATGTTTTTCAAATCAATGCTTCTTTATACACAACTCATCTTTCGTGCACGCGATTAATGCGAATCGTTTTAGTTGGTCCTGAAAAATTGACTGATGAGGATAACGAGTCATTGATCGATGCGTATAGTGCGAGTACCAATACGCGCATTGAACTCTGATCTTTTATCACTGCAAGTTGTCTTTATTTTCGGAGTTTTTTGTTACCCACGAACCTGTGTAATTAAGCTTTTCGAGAAAAGCTGATGCATCAACGCCATTTCATATTCGAAAAAATAATACACAATTTTTACATAATTGAAACCACAAGTAGAACGAATTAGATTTTATACAGGTCATTCAAAATTCATTTGGGAAATTACAAAGTATAAAGAGAAAGGCACTCAGTCTCCTGTGTTTGGGGTTCACAGGTTAAATCGCCCCCCTTACTTCACTTTGCTTCAATACCTCTAAGAGTATACATAAGCATGTACGTTCACATTACGATTGATTATTCCACGTCTTGGATGCCATGTACGGGCCAATTGAGCACGTTACCCTACTGTCTTCTGTAATAATTCTGATACTGAATGTAAGTGCATTTTCCAGCAATGTAAACCACATAAAAATAAAATTTTAAAACAAGCAAATATTGAAATGAGCAAAGCGGTGTCCCCAAATATTCTCTGGATACGACACTGATATCTTACTTATATAATCTGTGTAGTAGTGAAGTCTCAAACACACAAAAACTTGAAAACGATGGTTTGATAGAGCCGACAGACATCAGAGCTCTTCACCTGTGTGGATTACTACACCATTGATCAGTTAACAGAGGCTGAGCGTTTACAAATATACAACGAAGTAAAGGTCTTCTCAAACGAAGTATGAGTGTTTTGACCGTCAGAAACTGATAATTTATACCTCTTCTGGTGCACTAATCAGTTAACGGAGGCTTGCATCACAGAAGATTCCTTAACGGAGGCTGAGTGTTTTGACCATCAAAAACTGATTTGTTAACGATTTATATATTAACTGATTTTTTAAGGTCCTGGACCATTTGAGAAGCCTAAAGGCCTTTATTTCGTTGCATATTTACGTTATGAGACCTACGTTTCTTAACAGGTAGTACGTTCCAAGTGCCTAATCTCCTATAAAGGTTTCAGCACTGGTTAAATATTCTTTGAAAAATTTGATTTTTTTTTTTAATTAATCGCTCAATACAAGATAAAACCACTAATGTGTATTGAAGTACAAGGAAGAAAAGTGACTGATGTGTATTGAGGTACAAGGAAGAAAGGTGACGATGAACATTACATTTAAAGTGTTGAATATTATAATGAGAAGGAAAAACAGACTGTGGTAAAAAATTCCAGAGAGTGGAGAAGCAAGGAATGAAACTTTGTTGTTAAAAAGTTTTAGATGACTTTGAGATGTTGACAGTGTGATCATGGAAATTAGATGAATATCTTGTGTTTTGCTTGAAAGTTTTTAATGCAGGGATGAGAGAAGAGAGCTCAGTTGAACATTTTCTGTAAAAGTATTTATAAAAGAGGCAAAGAGATGCCACAGATCTGCAATGGGAGAGTGTGTCAAGTTTACTTGCAAGTTTATCACCAATAGCATTACAGATACATTTCTGAATACGATCTAAAAGATTAAGAGAGTCTGAGGGTGCACCACCCCAAATATGGCAGCAATACTCTATACAAGGCTGAATAGTAGATTTATAGAGGTAAAGAATGACATCAGGGCTGAGGTATGCTCTTGCATGAAGAAGGGAGCCCACCTTCATCGAGGCTGACTTAGCAATTGCCTCAATGTAGGAACCCCAGGAGAAGTCCTGTGAAAAAGTGATGCCGAGGAGATGAAAGGTGGCATATACAGCAAGTTTTGTAACAAAAAAACAAAACTTCCATGACAATGTGACATCGCAATGTTCAAGAGGAAATTACTGACATATACAAATATCTATAAACTTTTGCGGATTTGAGTGAAATCCGCAAAAATAAATTCCGCAAAAAAAGTTCCGTACAAATTTCTTCCGCAAACAATTTCTTGCCTTAAGTTACTTGAAATTCACTACATTATCTAATGGATGCTTGTGGATATGAGTTTATTTGAAATTTATTAAGAATGATCTTGAATGAATAATTTACACAAAGTTTTGATGACCCCATACATTGTTTATATAAAGCTTTAAACATATTTCAGAGTTTGTGAAATCATGGCTCTCAAGCAACATTCAATTTATATGAAAGCAGAAGTTTCTTTTAAGTTTGGTTGGCAGAGCAAGATTTGCAATGATTTTATTTCACAGATAGTTGAAGTATGAATTCATTTTCATTTATAAATAGGAAAGCTGTTAGTTAGGATGGTTGACAATAAACACTTAACAAAAAACTTGATGATGTCAGGAAACACCAAATAGGAAAGTGGGAAAATAAAGATAGTAAATACAGTGCTAAGATACTGAAAGTTGATGTAAATGAGTATCGTTGTTGAGTAAATGAACTTTCATTTCCCAATTAAAAAAGGTAAAGCAGAAATTATGTAAATGAAGGAAATAAACCAAAATAACTAAGAAGAGATACAAAAATAAAATAAAGATTGATTGAAAAAATATAAATTAACAGATGAAATGTGACTTTAAATATACTTTGTGAGTTTTTTCTGTACACTCTCTTCAGAAAAAGAGCAAGAAATGGATAAAGAAATGTTTCCACCCAACTTTGTCCTGCTTTGTCACTACATAAAGTTAACCCTGAACATGTATTAACACTGTTTTGCAACAGTGCAGTTATCTTTTGCAGACAGAGGATAAGTTTTCTTTGTATTCTCAGCTTTGTAAAGCTGTTTAGAATTTGACAGTTAAGGAAACTGTAAAATATTTCTCATCATATTTAACGGCCTGAAAGATATCTCATCTTATCTTACCTTCAAACAGTTTGTGCAAGAACAAAATCAGAAAGAGTGTTTTTAATGTTAATTATAATGTTTCTTGTTACAGTTGTTGGAGAACAACGACCCTTCATGCTCATATCCTGGCCATGGTAACCTGTCGTTCACAAACAAGTTGAGTGTTATCGATCCAGAATTACAACATGGTATTCCAGTTTATCAAGTCCTCAACACACAAGGTGTTGTTGCTGATGAAAGTCAAGACCCGCAGGTATTTATGTGAAACAAACAGAAATTGTTTATAGTTGATCTTTATATAAATAGCAAGTGATCTTGATTTTATATTTCCTGTTTGTAAATAGCTTGGTAAAGAATTACTAGTGAAAGTTTACAGACAAATGGTCCTTCTAAATACCATGGACAAAATCCTGTATGAATCACAACGGCAGGTAACAGTTTTTTTTGTAACTCAAAGTTTTGTGTCCAACCTCCAGTTTTTGATGTGAAGTTTCTCTTGTGAAGGGGCGTATTTCATTTTACATGACCTGTTATGGTGAGGAAGCTACACACTTTGGAACAGCAACAGCACTTGAAGATGAAGATTTAGTTTTTGCACAGTACCGGGAGGCAGGTACGAAGCTGTTTGTGATTTTTGTAGTTTTGTGGTTTTTTGGTTATGGGAATGTTGTATGTTTAGGTGTGCTAATGTGGAGAGGTTTTCCATTGATACAGTTCATGCATCAGTGCTATGGTAATGAGCATGATCTTGGACTTGGTAGACAGATGCCCGTACATTATGGTTCGAAAGAGCATAATTTTGTGACAATCTCATCTACTTTAGCTACTCAAATGCCTCAAGGTAATTGCAGAACATATTTCAAATTAATTGTATTCTTCTTTTTCAGTTTGATGAAATGTCAACCAAAGAAAAATTTAACTTATCTCTTTACCTGCAGAGTTAATCATTGAATAGTAACCCACATTTCATTAACTATTCAATATTTACACAAGTAAAACATTTCTTCATGTCTATATAAAAATTCCCAGTGCACAGTATCTGTAAGGAGTTAGTAAAAGAATATAGTTTTAATCATAACAACTCAATTTGCGAGATTAGGCTTAATAACCTTATGCAAATAAAAACTAGAAATAGAAACTTGTTCGAAGAATTTCTTTTTTTCTTTCATGAAGAAAGAATTAAATTCAAAGTATTTTGATTATTGTTATTGTGAGATATTTAGACGTTTATATTGGTTATGAAATAACAACAATTCTTTCATTAAAATATAGGGAAAAACCTTTTCTTTTGAAATTCAAACTTATTATGACTTTACAAAGAAACTGGATTCCTAGTCTTCCATCTTGAGTTGTAATTTACTTGAAAACTGCACACTGGGAATTTTTATGTTGACACCACGAAATTTTTATGAATGATTTTCTAAGAAATGCTTTTGAAAGTTCCCTGGAAAAAATTCAAACCGTTTATATCTTATTGAAAACTACTGTACTTTTTTCAAACGTAACGGAAATGTATTGAAATTCTACCTTAATGGTAGAAATTTTCGCGTGTACTAGCTAATTTTCGAGCGTTCGGGCAAAAAAAGTCAGAAATGCGCAAAAAATTAGTATCAAAATTATGCACAGAAAGGCTGTGCGTAAAAATTAATACTGTTTTTTTTTTTTAACTTTTTCCATAATGTACCGATAATTAAAATTTCCTCAGTCTTTGTGTATTTTGCTTCAAACAATGTGGTTTCCTTTGCTCCAGCTGGCATCCGAAGTGTCAATGAACAATGAATTTCTAAACCATCATGGACGAGAAGAGAACACTTGTAATGGGTTGCTGTTAACTGCGCATCAGCCTTAGCCCCACTAGCCATGATAAATTTTGTAATTGAAAAGATTTTAAAGGACATTCTCTTAATAGAGTATTTTATTTTAATAAATTTCTTTTTTTTGAAAATAATCATTTTCATTGGGTGCACGTAATTTAGTACGAAAATAAATAAATACGCGCGAAAATTTTGGCCATTAGGTAAATCATCTTGGTTTGTAAACTTGATGCAAGTCTAGATTGTTCAAGCTGAATGACATGTTGCGTTAAGGAGATTTCAATCGACACGTTGAAACAAACAATAACTTGGTAACTCCAGAATAACTGGTATTATTTCAATTTTGTTTTCAAGGACAGCGGAGCAAAAGCCCCCTTAGCCAGCCTGCTCAGCGGTCCCTGGCTGTCCAGAACTTCACCATGGTTGAAAATTTGATCCTAAAACATGTTGACGAAATGAAATTATAATTTATATTAGATTTTATGCTCACCTGGTTTCATTTTCGATGCTAAAAATCTAATGCTAGTTATTGATTTTTTTAGTAATGTGTTTAAGTGAGTTTGTGCGGTTAAATTCTTGTTCAATTTGTTTAGTGAGTTTGTGCTGTTAAATTCTTGTTAAATTTGATGGATCAGTAAGAGTTAAGTTTCATGCCATGCCTCGTTCTTTTAAATGATTTTATGGAGTTTTGAAGCTGGTTAGACATTCTCAAATGAAGCTTGATTACTCAACATGATCAAGCTTTATGATTAGTGTTTTGGTGAGTAAGACCACTGATTTACTTTTGAACGTAGCGTCAGGTGCAGCTTACGCGTTGAAAATGCAGAAGTCACCAAACTGCGTCATCTGTTACTTCGGCGAAGGAGCTGCTAGTGAAGGCGATGCACACGCTGCTTTTAATTTTGCTGCCACACTCCAATGTCCAGTAATATTTTTCTGGTGAGGTCGATATTTTGTTCTTTGTCCTTTATGTCGCAACATAATTGATTGTCTAACGAACGTTCTTTTCTGTTATTCAGTAGAAATAATGGTTATGCTATTTCCACGCCCACCTCAGAACAGTATCGAGGTGATGGGATAGGTTAGTAGACATCAGTTTCGATCTTCACAACCACGTTCCTAACCTTTTTTGTCGCATGTTATTTGTATGCTGTTTAGCCGGGCGTGGTCCAGCGTATGGGATTCCCGCACTTCGGGTCGACGGAAATGATCTGCTGGCAGTCCACAATGCAACGCGAAAGGCACGTGACATTTGCATAAACGAACATCGGCCTGTGATGATTGAAGCCATGACATACAGGTAAATGTGGTCAAACTTCCCATGATTCAATATGGTTATTGGAAAAAATATTGAAGGTTGTGTGTGTTTGGGATGATTTTAGAGTTGGTCATCACAGCACGAGTGATGACTCATCAGCGTATAGATCAGTGAACGAAGTCAAGTACTGGAAAGACGTTGACTCGCCCATCAATAGATTAAGGTTTGTCTTCTTGACGTTTTACCTCGATAGTTTACAGCGTTGATTTACATGCTGGTAAAATTTATATTTTTATTTAGAAGTTATTTGGAAAATCAGGGCTGGTGGTCCGACCACGAAAATGAAGAGTGTCGGAGCCAGGCTTTGAAAGACATTATGTCGTCTTTTGAAGAGGCGGAAAAATCTCGAAAACCGACAGTGGAAGCTTTATTTAGTGACGTCTACAAAGAATGGACGCCGCGTATCAGACAGCAATATGAGGACTGTATGGAACATGTCCAAAAATATCCTCAACAATACCCGAGTTCCAATTATCGATAATTCCATAGACTGAAACCTTGAGTAGTGTTGTTTGAACACCTGTTTGTCATATGTGTATGGGTGTGGCGTATGGGTGTATGGGTGTGGCGTACTTTCATCTTTAGTAGGAAAAGAACGTTATTGTCTGGTCTTAATCGCTTTGTTTTTTGTACTGTAATAGACATTTCTCGGAACAACGTTGCTTTTTGATCGACATTGCTGGCGTTGTTGGTGAACCCTTTGTTTTACAGAGTGTGTGATTTCATTACGTACTTATGTCTTTATAAATATTCGAATTCCCAGTAAAATAGTTTTTAACAATTTGGATAGCAACGAGGTGAGCAATGTTGATTTGATCGAAATGTTTCAATTATGATTGTCTTTGAAAGCATACTCTTTGCAGGTCTATTTTAAAAGCGATACCAATGCAAACGGTTTCATTGCTAAAACTTTATATACAAATTTCATCGCTATGATTAAGGGTTGCTGACTGTGATAGCGAAATATTTGACTGTTAGTACAGCCAAGTGCCTCTTTATATGAGGAGGCTGCCCCGGGTTGGGTTGTAAATTAGAGTTCACCTTTCTTAAAAAAGTTAATTAAAACATTGATCGTAATTACATGAGAAAAGTTATTCCGCGTCAATTTGATTTGGTAAGTCAACCCACTTTTATAACCTGTCGCAGAAAGCCAACCTACGTTGTGTTTAGCTCGCCACTTTTTTTTTCATGTAAACGCGGATTGTATGAAATGACCTAACTTACGACTTACGAGAGTAGAATTTCTCCCGAGTTTCTGGCCAAAATAAGCAAAATCTCTTCAAGGCAGATACCTCTATAAAGCGGACAAAATCTCTGGTGCCGTAAGTGTTCCCCGACTTTTTTTCCCCGATAAGGTATACAACAACTCAGACGTTATTGTAATATCTTGATTATTTCTTATATTGATTGAACATAATTAGTAGGAAAAATGTTCCCCGACTAAACTGTTCCCCAACTAAATTTTTACCGATTTTTTTCCCTGATAAGGTATTTGGCTAATTTGAAATAAATGCATGAAAAAGGAAAAAAACTTGTAATGCTCACATAATTTTGAATGCAAAAAATTTCGCGGATGACTGAAAAATTACCGAAATTTCTTCGTTTCGCAGGAATTAAATTTCGCGGAAGATCCACAAAATCGCAAATTTAGTTCCAGCGAAAATGAGTTCCTTTAAAATACATACTTTCCTTTCGCAATCATTTCTTGACGCTGCTGTGACTTCACTTTTTCAACAAAGATGGTTATCGTGAAACCTCATAGAAAATAAAGAATCAATATAGTCCAGTCGTTAAGAGTTTGAGATGGAAAAAATGGTGTATAATATGTCCATGTTTTAGTAAATATTTTCCTCTATGACAGGTGGCCACAATCATGGATTTTGGGTCTTTCCCAAGTCCAGAACATGGGGGTTGGGGCTTTTTTTGGTGACTCAGGAGACTGTCGCTGTGTCAAATTTCAGAAAACTAGTTTTTTTCTAGGTTAGGGGGTATAATTCACTACCAGAACTGAACTAATATTTTGAAGGTAAAAAGTTAAACTGAGCCTGTCCTCAAACCAACCAGTTGTGCAAATTTTTATGAATTAAATTAAATTAAGTTTAATGAATTACTGTCCTTGATAATATGCGTCAGCAACAACGAAAACCTTTAGCAAAACATCCTTGGACAGAATTTGCGAAATTACCGAACGCATATGAATTGTAATGAACTTGCGTTGCTAGGCTTATACCAAAGCTTATCAAAACATTTTACAAAGTATCCTTTGGATATTTTACCACTTACTCACATGAAACTGATTCGTACAAAAGAAAAGAAAAACAAAAAGAAAGATTCCAGTTCAAATTCGGAGGATCGTCTTTATTGTGACGTTACGTCTTTATTGTTTAAAACGGTACGAGCTTTTTTAGAGACATATTTCTGATGAAAGTCAGTTGCAAGAACTGCGCTTTCAAATATCACATGAGCTGTAGTGATTTCATTCTGCTGAATCCAAAAACCTCCTTTTATTTTCTGCATACATTACATTAGAAATTTGGAAAGAAAAAAAAGGGTTGAAACAACCAGGGGTTTAACTTTTGTTGGTGTTGTTCCTCTTTTCAGTTTTCGTCCTGTTTTTTTTTTTGTTTGTTTTTTATCGTTTTAACTTCAAAGCATATTTTCTGCCAGCTTAAAATTCACACTACCTCTCCCAATCATAGTTTCACTAGTAAAAGACAAGAAGCAGATGGCGCAAAACGGTAGCAGCAATTTACTTGTCACAAAAATTCTTTCGAAATTTAAGTTCTAAAAACTTCTTCAATGTTTATTTTTTTAGATATCTTGGTAGTGGAAAACTGGTATAAAAGGTATGCTTAAAATATGCTTAAAATTACTGGTTGGTGTAAATAGGGTCTAACCGTAAAATACCAGCGTGAACTGTGGTAGAAAAAAATGTATGTTTTTCATCATAACTTCTTGAAACCAAAAATTAATTCGAACAGATAACTGCCTTTTTGAAGTAGATCTTTGAAAACCTTAATGTGCGAAGACAGATAGCTAACAAATGTTTAAGGTAATAAGAAGGTCTGAACTAAGCATTACTAACAACATTTTCGTATTTCTATGCTAACAACAAAAGCATATCTATTTTCAAGTACCAAAGTACATTCAATATCATAAGTAACTAAAAGTCCCAATTTATGTAGACCTCTTTGATTAATATCCATTCCTTCATCAGTTAAGTGATAAAATATGAAAAAAAAACCCCGTAATTTTAAATGTTTATGATTGTGAAGTTTTGTAAATGGAAAAATAAATAACAGAACAAACAAGATTAAAAATAAGCAGAAGCTTTTCGGCATAGCCATCATCAGTGATGTACAGTAAAAATTTCCATATACAAAATTCTTTGGCGAATATTTATAAAAATAAATAAAAGGCTGTGTTCTTTCATTTGAATTTATATATATTCAGTTTTAAGTGGATTCTCGAAAACTCTATACCGCAGACTAAATGCCATTTCGGCCGGATTAGTGTAGTAGTAGGAGTCAACAGGGGTGTTTTAATACGGTATTCGCTATCGCTACTACCGTAGTAACATAACTACCAAAGTTTTTTTGCGACACCCGGTATGACAAAACTATAACCCAGTCACGTGAGTACAAGGTTGTCAGCTGACACAGTCACCTAATGGCGTCATTCAGGGTTTTGTTACGTTTACACGAAATTACTTACCAGGTAATTTTCTTTTCTTGATGTTTACATCCACAAAGCCAATAACAAATATAAAACAAAGTGTTACTATGGACAGCTTTATACAGCCGCATAATCGCCGTGTCGAATTAAATTACTTTAATTCGGGTAAAATTCGACAAAAATGCGACAGTCACTTTATACAGGTTTTGTTGCCGCATATCAAATTCGACATGACTTTAGACAGCCGCATAAATGTCGAATAAATTTATCATCGTGTGTTCTTACACGCTGTCCACTACTTTCATGCACTTTTTTCACAAAGTTCAATCAAGCTGTTATTAAATTCGACGATTATGCGGCTGTATAAAGTGATGCCGAATTTATGTCGAAGATTGCCGTTTTATTCGACAAACTCTGCTGAACTTAATTCATTATGTCGCACTTAATTAAATTTTCACTTTATACAGTCGAATTTACGTCGCATTTAATAAAGAGTTTAATTCGACGCGGCGATTATGCGGCTGTATAAAGCTGTCCTATGTTACCTTATTACACGAAATTAACAAGTGAAGTATTGAACACGCCATAAATTAACAAAGATGGACAAAGAGACTTTCTAAAAGTGTGCTTTAACACGGTTCAAGGACCGTATTTTTTAAATCAGTATTAAATTAGCGCAGATTTTTATCTCTGGATTAGTTTAACTGATTTGGAAAGTGTATTTTCGAATACCGAAAAGAAATCAAAAGCCTCAATGTTTATAGAGTATACTCTAACGAAGTTGTAATATATTACCTACATGATAAAACACAAGAAAGAAAACTAACTACAAACAGTGTGCGTGCTAAGGTCTGAATTAGGGTCTACAGATGACGATGAAGACAACGACGACCAATCAACTGTGCCAGTGACTCGTTGTGTTTGTATTTTTATAAAATAGAAAAAAAAAGCCGTTTCTAATTGTATTTCAACAATTTGCTTTCAAAAATTGGAAAATATCACAAAATAACGATGGATTATATTACAAGATACATAATGAATTCCCACGTTAATTTCGTGTTATAAAATATTCTTCTGATCGATCATTAGTAACGGATCTATGGTTAGTATCTATTACTACTTCTTGAAAGTTACCAGCTTCGTTACCAGCTTCGTTCATCCTTTATGTGTCGCTACCTTTTAAAATTAGTGTCAATCTTTGAAAGAATACAGTTTTATCAGCAATGCGCTACTGCAGTTGAAAACAAATGTCAAAATTAGTAAAAGGAAAAGCAGGAAGTTTTCAGATGATCACTTCCAAACTACTTCACACATTTTTTTTCGATTCCGTGGTTTCGATTCAAATCGAGTTTGTTACAGGGGAGGAGGATAGATTGTAATAACAAATGGAATACAAATAATGTTTATATTTCTATATAGGAAGAAGAAACAAAAAACGAATTTTCATTTTACAGTTAACAGAAATGAGCTACTTGACGTCCGCTCCGCAGACAATCTTGTTTGATGGAATGCACTTATTACCACATCTGATAATTACAATAACCTGTGGTTTTGGTTAAACTAACCCAGACTAATCCACTTGGACAATTCTGGATGTACCCAACTGATCCAGGATAGCAGACGATATATTTGTGTGGGTTCATTGGATGTTGATAGAAGCCGAAAGATTTATGAGAGCAGTAAGCTACAAAAGCAAATAAGATGTGTAAACGTCAGCTACAAAAGCAAATAAAATTTGTGCATGTTAAAAGAATTT
The DNA here is from genome assembly GCA_027922465.2 of Turritopsis dohrnii. Lineage (NCBI taxonomy): Eukaryota > Metazoa > Cnidaria > Hydrozoa > Anthoathecata > Oceaniidae > Turritopsis > Turritopsis dohrnii. Next base: position 3,250,746 of record BQMF02000002.1, read on the forward strand.
ACTTACAACTGACGTCGAATGGATCGGCTGTTGTTTTGGTAGTAGTGGTTCTGCTGGTTGGTAAGGACGGACATTTATCTACAAAACACATACAAATACTAGAACTCGTCATTCTTGAGGCGGTCAGAAGGTTAGAAGCAAGCGTCACTACATACCTGTTTTCTTGTACAGACACATATCGCATTTCTGAACATAAACCAGCGTTCGTGGGTTACAACATTGGCAGGTAGGATAACCTGCAGTACATGATATGAAGCAATCGGGGTGTTCAGGCCACTCGTAGTTGCCATCAGGTTTGTTTTTGTGATGACCAGCGCGGCAAACACCAGAACTTCGAGATGGACCTAAACCAATCAAATTGTATTTAGTCTAATATTCAAATAAATGTCGCATAACTGGACGATATTTAGAAAAGTGGAGGATTTATCGTACAGCAGATGTTAGGCGTTATGATTTTAAAACCATAATTAACCATAATTGTACTTACAAGCTGGGATTGGCTGTGCAGAGGCAGTTGGGCCTGTCCATAATGGATTTCCTGCAGCTAAACATCCATCAAACAACGTTAAGGTTTCAAATAAAAACCAACCAAAGAATAAAGTTGACAAAAATGTTGATACCCTTTTCACAGTGGATTCCTTGATAACCAACTTTACATCGGCAATAATAACCTTTCATGTTATTAAACGGTTTACAAACGCCTCCATTTTGACAGACGATACCATCACATGGGCTATTCGTTTTCTATTGAAACAAGATGAAAAATGTCACTTAATAACTACAAAGTACAAAAAGGGCTTCAGTAAAAAGCAGGCAATATTGCATACCGTGCATTTAGGTCCGTAAAAACCAGATGGACATACGCATTTGTAACCATGTGATGATGAGGCATCTACATGACAGGCGCCACCGTTTTTACAAGGATGAGATGCATCACACGGTGATCTCTGTAAGTAAAAGTAAAGCCATAAACTTTTTCACATCAACAATTTCTTCATGCATCCCCATTGCAAAAATTGACGCTTTAATTCCAACTTCAAAATCAAAGAAGCATTTTCCATTAACGTTACATCGAATTTTTGTTAGAACACATTGAACAACGTATCCAGTTTAATTATTGAATAAGATTTACCTGACAAAACTTTCCACTATAAGGAGCAACGCAAGCACACGAATATCTATGGACGGAACCATCTGGCTTGCAACTACCACCATTTTTGCAGGGATTATGTCCTTTACAACTATGTTCCTATGTTAAACATGAAAAACAAACAATATATAACAGGAAAAAAAGGATGAAATCTAATTCAAGATTGAAAAGACACAAAAAAACTTCGACATACAGCACAAGACGGGCCACTGTATCCAGGCATACACTTGCAAATGTAACCACCTGCAGAACCATCAGGAAAACACGTGCCGCCATTAGAACAAGGGTTATGAGGCTTACATGCATGACTCTGCAAATAAACGAACAATAAAACAAAAAATCATTTCAGAAATGAAAAACCAAGTCAAATAAGTAATAATAAACAATCATACTTGACATAAAGAACCAGTATAACCAGCCACACATTTACAATAGAATCCTGCAGATGAACTGTCAACAACACAAGTTCCACCATTTCGACATGGGTTGACCGCCTTACAAGCATGGTTCTATCACAAAAAAAGTAATAATAATAAAAAAACTCAATAAAATCCAGAAAACAACATAATTAAGAAAAAGCACCTAAAAGAACATCAAGATATAAAAAACAAAAATATTCATCAGCCTACCCCACACTTAGGTCCAGTATATCCAGGCATGCATTTACAAGTGAATCCTCCATGAGATCCATCTGGAGTGCAAGTACCTCCATTCAAACAAGGATTGATAGCCTTACAAGCATGGTTCTACAATTGGAAAATACAAAAATCTCACTGAAACGTCAACATACATCACAAAATGACTGCATATAACAAATAAAAAAAAAAGTATTATCAAAGAAATGTAATTGCAAACTTACTCCACATTTAGGTCCAGTATATCCAGGCATGCATTTACAAGTGAATCCTCCATGAGATCCATCTGGAGTGCAAGTACCTCCATTCAAACAAGGATTGACAGCCTTACAACCGTGGTTCTACAATTGGAAAAAACAAAAATCTTACCGAACCGTCAACATACATAACATAATGACTTCATATAAGAAATTAATAAAAATGTAATATCAAACAAAATGTAATTGCAAACTTACTCCACATTTAGGTCCAGTATATCCAGGCATGCATTTACAAGTGAATCCTCCATGAGATCCATCCGGAATGCAAGTACCTCCATTCAAACAAGGATTGACAGCCTTACAAGCGTGGTTCTATAATGGGAAAACACAAAAACAGTAACGAAACAACAACAAACATAACATCATGATTGGATACAAGAAATTAATAGAAATGAAATATCAAAGAGATGTAATTGCAAACTTACTCCACATTTAGGTCCAGTATATCCAGGCATGCATTTACAAGTGAATCCTCCATGAGATCCATCCGGAATGCAAGTACCTCCATTCAAACAAGGATTGACAGCCTTACAAGCATGGTTCTACAATTGGAAAATACAAAAATCTTACCGAAACGTCAACATACATAACATAATGACTGCATATAAGAAATTAATAAAAATGTAATATCAAAGAAATGTAATTGCAAACTTACTCCACATTTAGGTCCAGTATATCCAGGCATGCATTTACAAGTGAATCCTCCATGAGATCCATCCGGAATGCAAGTACCTCCATTCAAACAAGGATTGACAGCCTTACAAGCGTGGTTCTATAATGGGAAAACACAAAAACAGTAACGAAATTCAACAACAAACATAACATCATGATTGGATACAAGAAATTAATAGAAATGAAATATCAAAGAGATGTAATTGCAAACTTACTCCACATTTAGGTCCAGTATATCCAGGCATGCATTTACAAGTGAATCCTCCATGAGATCCATCTGGAGTGCAAGTACCTCCATTCAAACAAGGATTCACAGCCTTACAAGCGTGGTTCTATAATGGGAAAAGACAAATACATTAACGAATTGTCAACAAACATAACAATATGATTGGATACAACAATCCTGATAGAAATGAAACATCAAAGAAACGTAAATGCAAACTTACTCCACATTTAGGTCCAGTATATCCAGGCATGCATTTACAAGTGAATCCTCCATGAGATCCATCCGGAATGCAAGTACCTCCATTCAAACAAGGATTGACAGCCTTACAAGCATGGTTCTACAATTGGAAAATACAAAAATCTTACGAAACGTCAACATACATAACATAATGACTTGCATATAAGAAATTAATAAAAATGAAATATCAAAGAAATGTAATTGCAAACTTACTCCACATTTAGGTCCAGTATATCCAGGCATGCATTTACAAGTGAATCCTCCATGAGATCCATCTGGAGTGCAAGTACCTCCATTCAAACAAGGATTCACAGCCTTACAAGCGTGGTTCTATAATGGGAAAATACAAAATACATTAACGAATTGTCAACAAACATAACATAATGATTGGATACAACAAATTAATAGAAATGTAATATCAAAGAAATGTAATTGCAAACTTACTCCACATTTAGGTCCAGTATATCCAGGCATGCATTTACAAGTGAATCCTCCATGAGATCCATCCGGAATGCAAGTACCTCCATTCAAACAAGGATTGACAGCCTTACAAGCATGGTTCTACAATTGGAAAATACAAAAATCTTATCGAAACGTCAACATACATAACATAATGACTGCATATAAGAAATTAATAAAAATGTAATATCAAAGAAATGTAATTGCAAACTTACTCCACATTTAGGTCCAGTATATCCAGGCATGCATTTACAAGTGAATCCTCCGTGAGATCCATCTGGAGTGCAAGTACCTCCATTCAAACAAGGATTGACAGCCTTACAAGCGTGGTTCTGTAATGGGAAAAGACAAATACATTAACGAATTGTCAACAAATATAACAATATGATTGGATACAACAAGTTGATAGCAATGAAACATCAAAGAAACGTAATTGGAAACTTACTCCACATTTAGGTCCAGTATATCCAGGCATGCATTTACAAGTGAATCCTCCGTGAGATCCATCCGGAATGCAAGTACCTCCATTCAAACAAGGATTGACAGCCTTACAAGCGTGGTTCTGTAATGGGAAAAGACAAATACATTAACGAATTGTCAACAAACATAACAATATGATTGGATACAACAAGTTGATAGCAATGAAACATCAAAGAAACGTAATTGGAAACTTACTCCACATTTAGGTCCAGTATATCCAGGCATGCATTTACAAGTGAATCCTCCATGAGATCCATCTGGAGTGCAAGTACCTCCATTCAAACAAGGATTGACAGCCTTACAAGCGTGGTTCTATAATGGGAAAACACAAAAACACTAGCGAATTGTCAACAAAGATAACATAATGAGTGGACACAACAAATTAATAGAAATGTAATACCAAGGAAATGCAATTGGCAAACTTACTCCACATTTAGGTCCAGTATATCCAGGCATGCATTTACAAGTGAATCCTCCATGAGATCCATCCGGAATGCAAGTACCTCCATTCAAACAAGGATTCACAGCCTTACAAGCATGGTTCTACAATTGGAAAATACAAAAATCTTAGCGAAACGTCAACATACATAACATAATGACTGCATATAAGAAATTAATAAAAATGCAATATCAAAGAAGTGTAATTGCAAACTTACTCCACATTTAGGTCCAGTATATCCAGGCATGCATTTACAAGTGAATCCTCCGTGAGATCCATCTGGAGTGCAAGTACCTCCATTCAAACAAGGGTTGACAGCCTTACAAGCGTGGTTCTGTAATGGGAAAAGACAAATACATTAACGAATTGTCAACAAACATAACAATATGATTGGATACAACAAGTTGATAGCAATGAAACATCAAAGAAACGTTATTGGAAACTTACTCCACATTTAGGTCCAGTATATCCAGGCATGCATTTACAAGTGAATCCTCCATGAGATCCATCTGGAGTGCAAGTACCTCCATTCAAACAAGGATTGACAGCCTTACAAGCATGGTTCTACAATTGAAAAATACAAAAATCTTATCGAAACGTCAACATACATAACATAATGACTGCATATAAGAAATTAATAAAAATGTAATATCAAAGAAATGTAATTGCAAACTTACTCCACATTTAGGTCCAGTATATCCAGGCATGCATTTACAAGTGAATCCTCCATGAGATCCATCTGGAGTGCAAGTACCTCCATTCAAACAAGGATTGACAGCCTTACAAGCGTGGTTCTATAATGGGAAGTCACAAAAACACTAGCGAATTGTCAACAAAGATAACATAATGAGTGGACACAACAAATTAATAGAAATGTAATACCAAGGAAATGCAATTGCAAACTTACTCCACATTTAGGTCCAGTATATCCAGGCATGCATTTACAAGTGAATCCTCCATGAGATCCATCCGGAATGCAAGTACCTCCATTCAAACAAGGATTGACAGCCTTACAAGCATGGTTCTACAATTGGAAAATACAAAAATCTTATTAAAATGTCAACATACATAACATAATGACTGCATATAACAAATTAATAAAAATGTAATATCAAAGAAATGTAATTGCAAACTTACTCCACATTTAGGTCCAGTATATCCAGGCATGCATTTACAAGTGAATCCTCCGTGAGATCCATCTGGAGTGCAAGTACCTCCATTCAAACAAGGATTGACAGCCTTACAAGCGTGGTTCTGTAATGGGAAAAGACAAATACATTAACGAATTGTCAACAAATATAACAATATGATTGGATACAACAAGTTGATAGCAATGAAACATCAAAGAAACGTAATTGGAAACTTACTCCACATTTAGGTCCAGTATATCCAGGCATGCATTTACAAGTGAATCCTCCGTGAGATCCATCCGGAATGCAAGTACCTCCATTCAAACAAGGATTGACAGCCTTACAAGCGTGGTTCTGTAATGGGAAAAGACAAATACATTAACGAATTGTCAACAAACATAACAATATGATTGGATACAACAAGTTGATAGCAATGAAACATCAAAGAAACGTAATTGGAAACTTACTCCACATTTAGGTCCAGTATATCCAGGCATGCATTTACAAGTGAATCCTCCATGAGATCCATCTGGAGTGCAAGTACCTCCATTCAAACAAGGATTGACAGCCTTACAAGCGTGGTTCTATAATGGGAAAACACAAAAACACTAGCGAATTGTCAACAAAGATAACATAATGAGTGGACACAACAAATTAATAGAAATGTAATACCAAGGAAATGCAATTGGAAACTTACTCCACATTTAGGTCCAGTATATCCAGGCATGCATTTACAAGTGAATCCTCCATGAGATCCATCCGGAATGCAAGTACCTCCATTCAAACAAGGATTCACAGCCTTACAAGCATGGTTCTACAATTGGAAAATACAAAAATCTTAGCGAAACGTCAACATACATAACATAATGACTGCATATAAGAAATTAATAAAAATGCAATATCAAAGAAGTGTAATTGCAAACTTACTCCACATTTAGGTCCAGTATATCCAGGCATGCATTTACAAGTGAATCCTCCGTGAGATCCATCTGGAGTGCAAGTACCTCCATTCAAACAAGGGTTGACAGCCTTACAAGCGTGGTTCTGTAATGGGAAAAGACAAATACATTAACGAATTGTCAACAAACATAACAATATGATTGGATACAACAAGTTGATAGCAATGAAACATCAAAGAAACGTTATTGGAAACTTACTCCACATTTAGGTCCAGTATATCCAGGCATGCATTTACAAGTGAATCCTCCATGAGATCCATCTGGAGTGCAAGTACCTCCATTCAAACAAGGATTGACAGCCTTACAAGCATGGTTCTACAATTGAAAAATACAAAAATCTTATCGAAACGTCAACATACATAACATAATGACTGCATATAAGAAATTAATAAAAATGTAATATCAAAGAAATGTAATTGCAAACTTACTCCACATTTAGGTCCAGTATATCCAGGCATGCATTTACAAGTGAATCCTCCATGAGATCCATCTGGAGTGCAAGTACCTCCATTCAAACAAGGATTGACAGCCTTACAAGCGTGGTTCTATAATGGGAAGTCACAAAAACACTAGCGAATTGTCAACAAAGATAACATAATGAGTGGACACAACAAATTAATAGAAATGTAATACCAAGGAAATGCAATTGCAAACTTACTCCACATTTAGGTCCAGTATATCCAGGCATGCATTTACAAGTGAATCCTCCATGAGATCCATCCGGAATGCAAGTACCTCCATTCAAACAAGGATTGACAGCCTTACAAGCATGGTTCTACAATTGGAAAATACAAAAATCTTATTAAAATGTCAACATACATAACATAATGACTGCATATAACAAATTAATAAAAATGTAATATCAAAGAAATGTAATTGCAAACTTACTCCACATTTAGGTCCAGTATATCCAGGCATGCATTTACAAGTGAATCCTCCGTGAGATCCATCTGGAGTGCAAGTACCTCCATTCAAACAAGGATTCACAGCCTTACAAGCGTGGTTCTATAATGGGAAAAGACAAATATATTAACGAATTGTCAACAAACATAACAATATGATTGGATACAACTAGTTGATAGCAATGAAACATCAAAGAAACGTAATTGGAAACTTACTCCACATTTAGGTCCAGTATATCCAGGCATGCATTTACAAGTGAATCCTCCATGAGATCCATCCGGAATGCAAGTACCTCCATTCAAACAAGGATTGACAGCCTTACAAGCATGGTTCTACAATTGGAAAATACAAAAATCTTATTGAAACGTCAACATACATAACATAATGACCGCATATAACAAATTAATAAAAATGTAATATCAAAGAAATGTAATTGCAAACTTACTCCACATTTAGGTCCAGTATATCCAGGCATGCATTTACAAGTGAATCCTCCGTGAGATCCATCTGGAGTGCAAGTACCTCCATTCAAACAAGGATTGACAGCCTTACAAGCGTGGTTCTATAATGGGAAAAGACAAATATATTAACGAATTGTCAACAAACATAACAATATGATTGGATACAACTAGTTGATAGCAATGAAACATCAAAGAAACGTAATTGGAAACTTACTCCACATTTAGGTCCAGTATATCCAGGCATGCATTTACAAGTGAATCCTCCATGAGATCCATCCGGAATGCAAGTACCTCCATTCAAACAAGGATTGACAGCCTTACAAGCATGGTTCTACAATTGGAAAATACAAAAATCTTATTGAAACGTCAACATACATAACATAATGACTGTATATAAGAAATTAATAAAAATGTAATATCAAAGAAATGTAATTGCAAACTTACTCCACATTTAGGTCCAGTATATCCAGGCATGCATTTACAAGTGAATCCTCCATGAGATCCATCTGGAGTGCAAGTACCTCCATTCAAACAAGGATTGACAGCCTTACAAGCGTGGTTCTATAATGGGAAGTCACAAAAACACTAGCGAATTGTCAACAAAGATAACATAATGAGTGGACACAACAAATTAATAGAAATGTAATACCAAGGAAATGCAATTGCAAACTTACTCCACATTTAGGTCCAGTATATCCAGGCATGCATTTACAAGTGAATCCTCCGTGAGATCCATCTGGAGTGCAAGTACCTCCATTCAAACAAGGATTGACAGCCTTACAAGCATGGTTCTATAATGCGAAAATACAAAAACACTAGCGAAATATCAAAAGACATAACGTTATGATTGAATATAACAAATGAAGGCAAATGAAACATCAAAGAAACTTAAGTGGAAACTTACTCCACATTTAGGTCCAGTATATCCAGGCATGCATTTACAAGTGAATCCTCCGTGAGATCCATCTGGAGTGCAAGTACCTCCATTCAAACAAGGATTGATGGCCTTACAGGCGTGGTCCTACAATTGGCAAAGGCAAAAAGTAATAGAAATATTAACAACTATATTATTATGAAACACGGAAAACTAAAAGAAGAAAATTGGAAATAAAAGAAAACTCCAACTTACGCCGCAGTCACGTCCTGTGTAACCAGGCATACATTTACAAGTATATCGTCCATGAGAGCCATCTGGAGTGCAGGTACCTCCATTTAAACAAGGATTGACAGCCTTACAAGCATGGTTCTACAATTGTCAAGGGGAAAATGTAACAGAAATATTAACAGCGATATTATTTTGTAACATGGAAAACTAAATGAAGAAAATTAGAAATAAAGGGAAATGGAAACTTACTCCACAGTCACGTCCAGTGTATCCAGGCATACATTTACAATTATATCCTCCATGAGAGCCATCTGGAGTGCAGGTACCTCCATTTAAGCATGGGTTTGTTGCTTTACATGCATTATTCTGAAATTAAAAGGATATCTTTTTACTACTCGTTTTTTGCATAGTACATTGGAAGAGAAGTATTATTATTTTACCACATACATCACAAGTTGTTCCAGTATAACCAGGCATACATTTACAGGAAAACCCCCCATGTGATCCATCAGGGGTACATGTGCCACCGTTGAGGCAAGGATTTACCCCTTTACATGCATGATTCTAAAATATTTTTATTTATTTATTCTGATTTGAAATGTTCTGAAATTCGTAAGAGCAATTATGAAATATGCATTCTTTAATATATTCCTTACAGGTATGAGAGGAAAACCATAATGTTAATGAACTTACACCACATTTGTAGCCTTTATAGCCGGGCATGCAGTCACAGGAATAGCCTTTTGGGGATCCATCAGGAGTGCAAAGGGCACCATTTAAGCATGGGTTATGGTGAAGGCAAGCGTTATTCTGAAAGAGTTCATATATTACAAGGATTAAGAAGTCATTAATCTTAAGGATTATTTCATTTCTCCCACTTTTATACACACTCACATTTTTTGTGATTTCTTGTTGGTTTTTCATTTTTAATTGTTACGCTCTGTACCTCACCTTTAGCAATTTTTAGCAAGACTTTTTGTAAAATTCATCTCAAGTATTTAATAGCTTTAGGTACTTACTCTACATATCGTGCCACTATATCCTGGCATACAAGTACAGTAAAAACCACCAGGAGAACCATCAGGAGTACATTGACCACCATTTAAACATGGATTGACAGCTTTACATGCATGATCCTAGCATTGCCATCAGAAAACTTTGTTTAAATCTACTTTAAAAATAGCAAGAAACAAATGAGAAAAAGGTACTAACACCACAAACTGTCCCATGATATCCAGGCATACATTTGCAATTGAATCCTCCATGGGATCCATCAGGAGTGCAAGTACCTCCATTCAAACAAGGATTGACAGCCTTACAAGCATGGTTCTACAAAAAAGATAGAATGTTTTTATTAAAAAGCTATATATTGATTGCACTAACAATGGTCATCATAGCAATATAAAGCGTGTCCATAAAGTCTTAAAAATTACACATCAATGACTTTATTACCCGATTAAAAAAGGTGAAATGAAACTTTTAGCTTCTTGGTCAAAATGAGGGAATAGTAATTTTGGATATGGATTCACCATATGAGATCACACTAAAATCTGTAGTAACAATTGGCATAATGTCTGTTTTTTATCAATCAGGAGGAACCTTTGCGTTGCATTTGTGACGTTTTTTGGGGCTGTGATCCTGGTGTTGGGGCAACGAAAAAAGTTAAGTCAAAAGATTTTGGGAGACAGGTCTTTGACATTATTAAAATCTTTGATCAACCATTCCCTGTAACAGTTGGTAGTAGCAAAACAATACCATACATTTTTTTGCTCAGTTTTTCGTGCTCTTTAACATCGGTAACTTTCCAGTTGTCATTCTGATATTTACTTTACCTTCAGCTTTATTTCAACATGGGATTTGTGCACATCATTTTGAAAGTTAGAGACAGTAAAAAATTTTACCCAGGATACTAGTAGTATTAACAATAATGAAACTTCAATGAATGAATAATCACTTACACCACATATTGTTCCTTTATATCCAGGCATACATTTACAGTTAAATCCACCATGACTTCCGTCAGGAGTGCAAGTTCCTCCATTGAGACATGGATTAACAGCCTTACAAGCATGATTCTGCAAAAATAAAAATGTTGTTAATGTAAAATTAAGAAACTATTATGAAATTTACATTAAAGTTCTCAGCATCCAACATCCAACTATGTAATTCAAAAGATAATTATCAAAACTACTCAAATGTGAGTAAATTGAACTCTTGGTAATTTCTATGTCAACACTATCGAAAAAAGTTATTCTAAATTTACAAGATTCATTCAATCAAAGCAACTTAAAATGAAAATCATAGAATTTTTCATCTCAACTTGATTGATTTCAAAATACGCTGAACAAGATCTTGGACAGTCGCAACTATACAAAAAACGAAAATGCAGATACAGCCGGAAGTGAAGAAAAGGAGGAGAAAGAAGCCAAGATATTGTTTACTCAATGCTGTGATAAAATCTCTGATCACTTCGAAAGGTCCCTGCCTAACATTAACCCGCCTTGCATAATAGTGTTTACTCTCAGGAAATTGAAAACCTGTCTACCGTCATTAAAACCTCAAATGGACGAACCCTTCAGAAGTGGTGTGGTATACAAGATAGCCTGTTCACGGTGTAGTTCGTGCTATGCCGACCAAACAAGCCGGCATTTAATCATCAGGATGAAGGAACATCAAGGCAAGGGCCCAGTTAAAGCACACTGGAAACGCTGCTATGATCGAGAGCTCTTAATGGAAGATATGGAGATCCTTTGTTACAGCACTAAGTCCATGTACCACTTAATGGCACTCGATGCATTATTTATAAACATAATCAAACCCGATCTCAACACAAAGGACGAGTATAAAAGTCAGCGTTGGTAATTAAAATTTGATTACTATACTACTGTATAAAGTAGTTGGGAAATGAACATATTACTGATTTCTGATTTTTAATGTTTTAGTATAAGATATGTATTTGTATGATATGTTTTTAGAGATGTTGTGAACTATATTTCTTTAGCTTTTAGATGACCTGATGATGGATTTAAAATCTGAAATATATTGTCAATAAAAATGATAATTGTCATTGTTGGTTTATACCTATATGAAAAATACAGAAGATTACCACAATGTTTTTGTCCTACAACTTGATTTTTGCTCTACTGTAATACTCGTTGTTAGTGTTGATTAATAGTTTCTATTTTGTAAGATCTGTTTTGTCACAGCAACAACAGCATAATGGGATGTAATGAAAAGTAAATTATAGCTTGCTTGCTTATACCAGATATTTAAATACATATGTACTCCTACATTTTTTTCATTTCAACTGTACTTATAAACAAAAAATAAAAATTTATCAATTACTAAAAAACAGAAGATTTTTTCTTTGACTTACAGCACAAGTTGTTCCTTTATAACCAGGCATGCATTTGCATGCAAATCCACCTTTTGATCCATCAGGAGTGCAGGTGCCTCCATTCAAACAAGGATTGACGGCCTTACAGGCATGATCCTTAAGAATTTAAAATGTTGCTTAGAATTTCTAACAAAAAAATCTAAATAAAGGGAAAGAGAAATAGTAAAACTTACTGCACAAGTTGTGCCAAAATACCCAGGCATACAGTCACATGAGAATCCTCCACTTGATCCATCAGGCGTGCAAGTACCTCCATTCAAACATGGATTAACAGCTTTGCAAGCGTGATTCTAGAAAACAAGAAGTATTCCTTGCTTAGATGAATTATTTTCTCATGTCAAATAATTTTTTTCAGAGAGATGTTTTCTATTTTACAGAGTTTATATTTTCGACTTTTTATCAAGAATTTTGCTTAACTGATGAAATTATGTTGCTTTTACTCAGTCTTTGGTTTTGTCTTGCAGGTTTTTAGTTTTATACATTTACCAACTTTAATCATAACTGAACTTAGAAATTACCATGATCTTCAAGAGTTTGAAATGTTGATAAAACTTTTATGGTAATGTCTCCCTACTTGTTGCTCCCAATACCTCTTACACAACCTGGTTTATACTTCATATGATATAAATCGTATAGGTATTATATATTTGGCAGTTTATGAAGGATTATAGATGTAATTTGTGAAATGGCAGAAAATGTTAGAAACTTCAATCAAATTTACAAATCAGAGGATCAATAACCTACACCACAAATAGTTCCTTGGTATCCTGGCATGCATTTACATGTAAAGCCACCGTGAGAACCATCTGGTATACAAGTCCCACCATTTAAGCATGGATTAACAGCTTTGCATGCATGATTCTAGTTGAAGAATTAATAATTATCAAAAATCATAATGATCATTTTCAAAAATAAGTAGTATGTTAGTACATAACTTACTGAGCATGTTGTTCCTCGATAACCAGGCATACATTTGCAAGAGAAACCACCATTTGAACCATCAGGGTTACATGTACCACCATTCAGACAAGGGTTAACAGCTTTACATGCATGGTTCTAAAGGTGTGGTTATGGAAATGTTACTACAAACCATAATTGAACAAAAGGTCAATCAAATGGTAACTACATCCAGATGCACTACATAAAAGAAGTTTAAAACACATCATTACAGTACTCACACTACAAATTGTTCCTTTATAACCAGGCATACATTTACACGAAAAACCAGCATGAGATCCATCTGGTGTGCAAGTACCACCATTAAGGCAAGGATTGACAGCCTTACAAGCGTGGTTCTACAAAACAAAACAAAACTGTCAGCATAAGTCTCTAGTATCATCTACTATTGTTAAGTTCTTTTTTTCAAATTACTTCATCAGCGAGGTAAAATTATTCTCACTTACTCCGCACACTGTGCCTTTATATCCAGGCATACATTTACAGTAGAAACCCCCAGGACTTCCATCAGGAGTGCAAGTACCACCATTGAGGCAAGGATTGACAGCTTTACAAGCGTGGTTCTTAAATGCAGATTAAAACAAATTAGTGCCATGCAGACATTCAAATCCAATGATTAAGCACACAATAATATACTTACTGCACAAAGTGGGCCAGTATAACCAGGCATACATTTGCAATGATGTCCATAATGAGAGCCATCTGGATAACAGGTACCTCCATTAAGACAAGGATTAGATGCTTTGCATGCATGGTTCTAGAATGAACATTGCAAAGTTCCTGATGTTATTTAAATCATCAAAGAAGATTAAAGGGAAATTAAGCCTTAAAATTTCTTTTCTGATTTTGAGCATGAAATACTTCATTTATCCTAGAGGAACACCTTTTTATGTATAATAGGTATTCCAAATGAAAAAAACTGCTAAAAAAACAACTTAGTTAAATCGCCATTACAGCTTTCGTTATAAATATCATGACGTCACAGAGCGAATTTCATTTGCAGAAATATCAGATGTAGGCAGCACATGATGGCATGTTTTTTTACGCCTAAGTTCTAAAGATGCGAGAAAAGGTAGAAAAACAACATAAACACGAAAATATTTATCATTCATCAACATAAATGTAAAATAAGTTTATCAGCAACGATTCAAGAAAAATAAAAACAGTCATTACTGAAGATTTCATTTTTTATACATCCAAAATATACACATTTGTTTAAAAACTCGCTTACGCACGTATACCTGCTATAAATCTAAAACGTAATACTTTTTAATAAAGGTTTTATATCACAAAGAACTTAATAACTTTCATCAACAAAAACAAAATATTGTAGTTTATGTAATCTTTACAAAAACAGCGATCGCGCTGTGACGTCAAAATTTCCATCGCAGAGCACTGCAATGGCGTCTGTTGTTAGATACTAAATAACGAAAAACTGAGTATAATTATCATTTAAGATAATTTTTAATGATCACAGAAGGTTAATGAGACCTTTCTGTAGCTAATATAAAAAGTTTTTGATAAAGGCTTAATTTCCCTTTAAGGTAAAAGTTACCAGCACATTAAGTTTGCACAGAGTGGTACTGCAAAGAAGTTCATTCTACTGTCACAATTCATGGTATATGACCAAGTCTCCTGGTCTGACTGGCTTGTGTTTTTTTATCTACGGAAATGTAATTATCCTTTCTTGGACTCATTTCTTTATGTGCTGAAGAAAACCTTTGAAGCAAACAGGTTGAGTTTACTTCATTTTCATGGTTTATTTACGAAATAATTATCACTACTTTACTATTTCTGATTCTACTACTAAAAGTATATTTCAAATACTTTTGTATTAATTTCATACGTATCATTCTTGTTTCTTTTATTAGAAGATATGAACAATGTTTTCTAAGTTCCCTAAATGAACATGTTAATTCTTTTTTGAAATATCATTCTTTCCTGTTATTGTAGTTTCCATCTCCTACACATGTTTGCACACAGCAAATGTCTACAATTAAAATTTACATACACTACAAATTGTTCCGGAATATCCTTCCATACATTCACAAGAAAAACCACCATGAGATCCATCTGGAGTGCAAGTACCTCCATTCAAACAAGGATTGACAGCCTTACATCCATGGTTCTAATGGATGACATTAACATACAATAATCCATTGGTCAAAAATTGAAATTTCATTTAAAGAAATGTGATGGGAACTTACATTACAGGTTGTCCCTTTGTAACCAGGTCTACATTTACAGTAGAAACCACCAGCAGATCCATCAGGATGACAAGTTCCGCCATTCTGACAAGGGTTGACTTTCTTACATGCATTATCCTAACAAAAAATGATCGGTGAAACACTCTGTTGTGACTGTTATATAGTCAAAGTCTTAACAAAAATTTAGATTATTCTTACTCTGCAATTAAAACCAGTGTATCCAGGCATACATTTGCAGTAAAATCCTCCATCTGTTGCATCAGGTGTACAAGTACCTCCATTCAAACAAGGATTGACAGCCTTACAAGCATGATCCTTTAATCAAACAAAAAATATAATGAATTTCAAGCCTCCCTTCTTCGATTTTTTTAGTCTGCACAAGTATTTACTCACTGCACAAGTTGTGCCATAATATCCGGTCATGCATTTACACGAAAATCCACCTGGAGAACCATTAGGTGTACAAGTTCCACCATTCAAACATGGGTTTACAGCTTTACAAGCATGATCCTGTGCATAAAATATGAATTCACATAGAATGATGCAAAATCTACATTAAGTTAACTTCAATAGAGATCTAAGATTTACTAACTCGGCATGTGCCACCAGTATATCCAGGCATGCATTTACAATAAAATCCACCAGGACTTCCATCAGGAGTGCAAGTACCACCATTGAGACATGGATTTACAGCTTTACAAGCGTGATCCTATTGCAAGATTGTATATACTGAATACACATCCATTCTGATAAGATTAAAGTGCAAAACTTTCATAAAATCTCTTTCTCACCCTGCAGTTTGTGCCAGTGTAACCAGGCATACATTTGCAATGAAAACCTCCAGGCGTTCCATCAGGGGTGCAAGTTCCTCCATTTAAACAAGGATTGACTGCTTTGCAAGCGTGGTCCTGCCAATAAAATTTAACACCAGCATAAAACCATAAGCCAAATTATATATCTTTCAATTCAGACATTACAACTTACCCTGCAAGTCTTTCCAGTATAACCAGGCATACATTTACATTCAAAGCCACCAGGAGAACCATCTGGCATACATCGACCACCATTCAAACATGGGTTGACACCTTTGCAAGCATGATCCTATGAAACAATTACTATTATATTGTTTCTTATTATGAGCAAAAAATTTATGCAATAATTTGCTGATAATTCTTAACAAAAATCAAACATTCTTAGAAATTCTTAAAGTTCTTACTCTACATGTGGTGCCTGTATAACCAGGCATACAGTGACATTTGAATTTTGTATCTGGTCCAAGTGAACATGTCCCACCATTCAAGCAGGGATTAGTAGGTTTACAACCATGCTCCTGAGAATATTAGAAAATCAATGTAGTCTGTATCAGTGTTTGTTTTTAAAAAGTAAACATTTGGTTTAAGGAAAACTTACTTTACAAGTTGTACCATGATATCCTTTCATGCACTCACATTTAAAATCTGCAGAATTACCAATAGGCTTACATCGACCAAGATTCAAGCAAGGGTTTATCGGTTTGCAAGCATGGTTCTAATTATAATAATCATAATCATTTATGATACAGTACAATACAGAATTTAAAACCATTCATGAAATCAAAACTTACCCGACAAGTATCTCCATAATAGCCTACCATACAATGGCATTTGAATCCACCAGGTGACCCATCAGGTATGCACTGACCACCATTCAAGCAGGGATTCACTTTTTTGCATGCATTATCCTTTGGAAGAAGATGATTATTATTTTTATTCAAAATTAACACAAAGTTAGAAATAATTATAAGAAACAAATCAAAACAAACATTACCCGGCATGTAGTACCAGTGTAGCCAGGTTTGCATTCACAAGTAAATCCGGCTTTGTAATGAGAACTCGGATGGCATTTTCCACCATTTAAACATGGGTTGACACCTTTACAAGGATGACTCTGACAAAGTGTGCCATAATAACCATCAGAACACGTACATTTAAATTCATCCTTTCCAATAGGAGAACAAGCACCACCATTTCTGCATGGGTTGGCCTTGCATGGATTACTCTGAGAAATAAGCGGTTATTGAAATTATACACTGGATTATGATGTCACATCATAAGAAGAATCATAAAACAGATTAAGAACTCACATCTTTAGCCTTTCGATAGTTTGTACAGAATATGCCAGAATAAAATCTTGGGCAAATACATTTGAATTTTGCCCCAATCACACAAGTGCCTCCGTTCTTACAAGGATTATGTGGTTCACAGCAGTTGTCCTATCAAGAAAAACAATGCAAGAAATAAACATTCATTAACAAAAATAACTCACTGAAGATTTTTTGGTGAGTGTTTTAAAGAAAAACTTACAGCACATGTTGATCCAGTGTATCCATCACGGCATTTGCAAGTAAATGTATAACTATCTTTAGAAGAACAGGTGCCTCCATTCTTACATGGATTACTATCACATGGACTGTACCCCTAACAAAAAAATATCAAAAACTTAGTAATTGGAAATGATACAGCTACTGATTCTACCCAAGGGCTGAATTAAAATAGGTTATTACTGTGGGATGGTCAGTACAGAACATTCCTGAGTATCCATGTTTACAAGCACAGGTAAAACCATATGGTCCGTTACCAGGTGTGCATTTACCACCATTTTGACATGGATTCACAGGGTGGGTACATACACTTTCCTATAAAAAAAGACAAGGCAGTGAAATAATGACTATAATGAAATAATCACCACTGGCCATTTTAGTTTCCAAGGCAACTAAAATACACACTACGAAAAACTCCTTACTTCACATCTTTTACCTCTGTAATGGTCAGGACATTCACAAACACCATGGGCATTACACCAACCATTTATACATGGATCTGTTAGAGAACATCCATGACCTTGAGCATTCTAGAATGGGAATAGAAAAGATGCCAATCAATCCTGAGTGAACATCGTTTCTGAGTGAACATCTTTTCTGAGGTCAAACTGTTAATACTTACAATGTTGGTACTGCTTAAAGCAAGTGCTAGAACCACTAGCCTAACTAACATTTTCTCCAAGAAGAAGTCTAGATCTAAAGTTAAAACAATAGAACAGCTATTATTCCATAAAACATGGGAAATACCAAATCAAGACAAGTACTTCTGGAAGTTATTCAATCTCCATGACTCATACTAGTGGTTTTTGACTGAAAATACCACAATCACTAGGCAAGGTTGGTTTCTATGGTATGAATTTGCCAAAGTAGTCAACACTTCATATCAACAAAATATCTTAGCTTTCAATATAATGTGTTTTTTTAATTGTATTATGTAATAAGAACATGAGGTGCAATTAAACTAATGGCAGATGTGAAATTGATCGGACACACATCAAATTCCATGCAATCACAAAGTGTGAGAGAAGTGTGTCTAAAAGAATAGATAATTTTATTCTTCCTTTACAAGATTCTAATCCTAATTGAACTTAATAAAAAGATATCACAACTTTGGTGATAAAGAATTTTCATCACTTTTAAATACAGATCGCTTTGAAAAACACTTGAATCACTATTTACCCCATTAAACCTTTGTTATGTAACACCATTTACCACTAAATACTAATTTAATTGAACATGCTGTTAAATGACCTGTTACAAATAAATGACATTCTCAAGTATTTAGGTTTAGATAAGAACTTTTTCTTTTCTCCTATTGATCAGCTTAATTCTTAATTGTGGAAAAATTTTTATAATGTATCAATCTAAATAAAATGAAAACGCTAATCCTATAAGAAGCAAACAATATATGATATTTCATACACTCCCTAATTAAAACAATTAAATCAATAAATAATCAATTACAATTAAACATTTTGCGCGACAGAATGTTTACAAAATCATGAAAATGCATACTTTTCCAGTCCTGATGAGCTTTGTGAGGCTTATGAAATGTGAAAAAACACTGCCATGTAAAAGATCAAAAATTTTCAGAAATTGCTTCTGGATTTAGTTTGTTCAAGGCAACTCTGAAAGACCCTTTGTGGAACTTATGTACTTAGCTAGATATACACTAAGTCAATAATTATTGTATATGATAATATAAAATAAAATAAAATGAAATAAAAAAACATATGAGAATTACCTGAAGCATGAAACAATTTTTTTTGACTTTCCAAAACGAATGATGTGGTTTGACTTTCAAACTACTCTTCCAAGCAATATCCAAGGAATATGACTGATCTAAAATCAAATAATGCTTTATAGGACAATCTAATAACACCAAATTGAAGTTTTAATTGCATTTTAAATTGCTATTATATAAGAGGAAATGGAAAGAGTCATTAATGCTTATCTGACATTGAAGATAACTGAGTATCACAAACGACTTTTGCAGAAACATAACACAAAATGCCACTATTGGACACTACTTCATTGCATAATCAAAATTACCAGCAATTTCCTCTCGAAACTCTGATAAAACCAACATGATAATGTTGAAGAGCTTTAAGGAAATTTAAGCATCTTCGTCAAAATTTAAAAAAGCTAAAATGCATAATGGGTCTGCATGCAATTAAAAGAATTTCCTAAATTCTCTTTCATCTATTACTCATGAAGAATTTTTAGAATAGGACATATAAAAGCAGATTGAAGGACAGCAACCTCTCTGCCCACTGGCATACTGTACATCTCCTCTGTTAAGTGACTGGGTGGTAATGACAACGAAACCATGATGATGTCGAATCATGGCATGATTCAACATGATTTTCCTCAGTCATACATCATTATTTCATAAGAAACCTAAAACTTTTACTACTTTCAAAATGATTTCATAAACCTAATAAGCACTATATGAAAAATCTCACTAATTAACCAATCAGTTAACAGGAGATATATATGATGGGATATAGATATTTATCATTCGTAGTGATGTCCTAAAACATGTTGATTTAAGGTGTCAGGGGGGAAATGATTGCAGAAGCATGCTAAACAGTTTAGATTGAGCTTTAAACTAAATGTTAACTATTCACCATACAATATCCCTCTTATTAGATAAGACTTAATTTGGGAATATAATTAAGTTAAAATTTTATAAAACTGTATAAAATGCATGAAATAATCCTTTCAAACAAGATGTCCTTGCAGATGTCCTTGATCTTTTGGATGAAAGAAACAGGAAATCTTGTAGAAGGAAAAGAAATTCACAAGAAGGAAATGAAGATGATATATGAACATAACGATTAAATTATTTATTAAAAAATGGTGTAATTTGGAAGATACATCATTATATGCAAGATAAACATTCTATTGAGAAGTTGTGACTTTTTCAACAATTATTATGTTGTCAAGAGAAAATGACAAATGGTAAAATACCAAGCAAATGATGGATTTTAGAAACCGCCAAAATTTAAAGCCATTTACTCATCAAACAAGATTGGAAGTATCATTACATCCTCAAAAAATTCAGTAATTACAGGACGAACTGCAATTAAAAAATTTTGGACAGAAACATTTGAGCAACAATTTCATTTTTAATTGTATGTTCCTATATTCATATAGAAACTTTCATACATTTATATGTTTAACATAAGGACATAATAAAGATTAACTTCCAATGTTTTTATAAGATGCCTGAAGTGACTTTCTCTTTAACTTGTGCATGGAAGTCAGATGTCAGTAAAATATTTTGTCATTATGTTAAAATTATGTGATCACAACAGCCAATAATTCCAGGTACATAATTATATAAGTTTCACTACATCATACTGTAGACCACAAAAACACATCAACAGATCATACAACTGCGGTTAATAGCAAACAAAGAATGAAAATGAGTGCCACGACATTTTATTTTGTTGTTTCCTGTGTGATAAACAAAACAAAGTATCCATGAAATAATTTGCAGGACAAGCTGAATAAGTGATGCTGATAATGTCCAATAAAAAATGTCTAGAAACGAAAATCTCAAGAGTGTAGTTTTAAGATACTGGGATGCTTTTGTGTAGAAATCAATTTGTTATTTCAAAATTTTTCAAGAAATAAATACCGAAATATTATAGAAATATATTAAATTCATCAACAAGGAAGTAAAAGAAGGCCATCAGTTTTTATTTTTTTATTTTCATTTTATTTGATGAAAGAAGAGAAAACTTTGGCAAGAATTTACTAATTATGGCAATACTGTTATATAAGCACAATTTTCCTTACAACAAACATGCACTAAAATTAACTATAATTATAAATTCCATTAAGAGGAAATTGAAACAAATGAAAAAGGTTTTTTGTTGCGGATAATGTCAAAGGAATTCCACTTGGCAATTCATGAAAGTTTTGATTTAATCAAGCATAAAAAACAAGAACAAATATTTTTGTTTAAAAATTATTTGTGCCAAAAGACATAAATCAAAGGAAAATTATTAATCAAAAAATAAATAATCTACATTATACAACCGGAAATTACTTTAACTAGCCGCCAAGGCAGCGTCGCTCGCCGCCCATGTCCACCTGCTTTGTATCACTGTATCAATAAACGTCAATTTTCCTTATAAACGGCTCGTACAACCAGAAGCAGATTCGAAGTCACAACCTCTGGTAAAACAAATCTTTTATCAGTGTAACAATACACTCAAAACGTAGAGAGAGAAAACTTCAACTTTTTATTAACTTTTGTTTTAAAATGTTACGCACTCTAACATGGGTGCTATCAAACGTAAGGGGGAAATGGTTTCTCTTCTTAAAAAGATCACGCGGGAGGAGAGAAAAAAAGGCACGTGCTGAATGAATAAAATGAATAAAAAAACGTTCGATCTGATTAAAATAGATTAAAAGAAATCGATTAAACAACTATTATGACAAAAGCAAAAAAAAATATTTTGTATCATGATACTCTTTCTTTACCTATCGGTCTTTAAACATTTTGATTGCTCGAAAAAAAGTTCACCCGTCTCAGACAGTCAGGCAAGGATACGTTAGGATACACTGGTAAACCGCACATGCTACCACGTTCTGCCACTGCTGCTTTATGTCCAAAACGTTTAATCAGTTAGTTTCTTTGTATTTAGTTGCTGTATTATTTTCAAAGCCAAGTCAACGTGGAATATAAAACTAACAATAATGATAAAAACAAAACGTTATTCCTATTAGTTCTTCAGCCAAAAAAAGTCACGTTCGATTGGGGTTGCAATGTATTTGCTTCGAACTCACGTCACACACACAAAAAAGAAATAATTTCGCTCACAACTCAATCTACCATTTTGCGTGACAGACAAACAAACAGACAAACAGAGAATCGGCTATTAATATATAGATTGTAACCTGCCATATATCACCCTCCAAAACATAAAAACAAATGAATATTAACTTCTAGCTTTAGATACCAGTTACCTTCAACAAGAAATATAAAGAAATAATTTTAAACTCACAATCCATAAGCAATGGCATAGCAACAGTGTCTGAAAAGAAATACATAAAAGAAAATAGAAAGAAATAAAAATTAGAATGTAATACAGACAAAACAAGTTTTTGCATCCGAAAAATTTTCAAGAATAATCATTCAAGTAATAGCTTCAAGATACTGTAATAAAAAGTATTTGAGGTGGAAGGTGGGGATAATGGAGTTTCATGCCTATTGGGTTGTTTGTATTTGGTACTGTTACACAAAATCTTAGATTAAGTTGTTTATTTTGGTCACAAAGTACACACATAAGCTTTTCATAGGCATTAGACCATATCCATATCCATGACCATATCCCACACATATCTTTATCAGTTCTTTCAGCTCTATAGCATGGTAATACAACAGCTATTCTAAAGTCTTTTAGAACCAGAATAAATATTATTTTTCTGATGATTTGAATCAATCATCAATCAGATTTGGTGACTCTTTCAACCATTATCAACATTCAAATCATATTTGATGATGACCTTTGTTGTAAGTTTCAAAATTCTCAATGTTGGAAAACCTAGAATAACACAATTGATTCCTATTTTAGATATACTGAAAATAATATTGTCAGCAAAATCTTTGAAAAAAATTGGTCTTTAGCATATGATTGTATTGCTTCTCTTGTCGTTTGCACTTTGACTATTTACTGACATACATATTTGTTCGTTTGTTAAAGTATGCAAACAGATCCAACATTAATCCTGCGCTATAAAATTATTGGATGAAACGTTGGACTTTTATCATGCACCCTAAATTCATACTGTATTAAGCAGCCTTTATCTGTTGAACATACAGTATTCTTGTTTGCAACTATTTAAGAACCCAATAATTTATTGTATTTACATTCAGTCAGTCTTTCCAGTGTTCTATAAATTAGTACTTAACAATACCTCTTAACAATAACAATACCCGAATACCTCCACTGTGCGTGCAAATTCATCTAATGATCGTGTTAATATCATCTTGAAATTTTTCTTGAAACAAAGGAACAGTCTCAGCGATAATTCACTTTCATGTTATTTTGCTTCTGTTTAAAATTTGAGTATACAAGATCAGTATAAGTCCTTTCACCCCAACAATATCTTGGAAATCCCATGAAGATAGAAGAGAAGACCTTGGTACCTACAATCTGAATATCTGACAGTGCCGCATCCAGACATTTTTTGGGCATACCGTTTTCTTAGATTAGGTTGGTATAGTGACACCCGAATGGTGGGTGCTAAGGGGCAAAAATGTTTGAATTTGAAAAGGTCTAGATGCCAGGAAAATGAACTTCCCAGAAGAGATTTACATATATTGATGTATCAAGGTAAGTTTTACGTGCCTTGATGTACGAATGAGTAACGAGATACAAAGAACTTTTTGAGCAGACAAAAGGGGGAAGTTTTAACTCGTGAACCCCAAAAACGAGGACTGAGCGTCAATGCAAAGCTCGACTATCGCAGTCTTAACTTTTTTGTCTGCATTGTGGTCGAAATAAATTCGCATTTTCTAATATATGAACAATAAAATGTAAGTTTTTCTTCACATTATTATCTATTATCCAAGTATTACAGGCTAATGTTGTTTTATTCATTTTGTTTTTACGGAATATTAAACATTAAATATGGTAGCTGTCAGCTACATAACGCACTAGTAGCATCTGATGGTATAGTTGAGAATACAATCGCGAATACAAGATATATTGATGCAAACCTTCTGTAAAATACAAAGATTAAGGTCTTTTAAAGGATAATTCTGGACAAAAATGTACAAAAATTAATTAGGAAAAACTTTTTTGGGCATATATTTTTGGGCGCCCATACCGTTCCAACGGTACCAAATCACGTCTGGATGCGGCCCTGTCTGAGAAAAAAAACAAGAAACTTCTGTAAATCCATTCAACAGACCTTTATCTTATTCAGTAAGAAGGAAGATTGGCATTGTTATTTTGGGCCTCAGTCATATGCAATAAAGGAGCTTATGCAACTGTGAGGGCGATGTAGAAAACAGTGTGAGTCAAAAGACCAAAACAATTAGATACACATATATTATTTTTCTATAAGAAACCTTATGCCTGGTTCTAAGCCTGTTCCTTATATTTTCTAAAAGTTTTACCCTCAAGTTCCTAAACGGGTTCCTTGTTTTTTTTAGCTGCTTTCCTTCCTCATGTAAACATGTATATTTGAATCTTGCTGTTTCACGCACTTTTTCATATATGTACAAGTATCTTTAGTTTTTGTTTTAAGTAGTTTTTGTTTCTTAATTTAAAAAAGAGCGTTTATATTGTTTTTAATTTCTTTTTCTTCTATTTCAACTTGATCAGTTCCTTAATTTTCAAACTTTTTTAGCCTCAAGTACCTTACAAGGGGTTCCTTGTGTAACTAACAAATTGTAGTTTGAAAAACTTACTTTTGTTAGAGAAACTGTGCAATTGATAAATTTATAATGACTAGAAAGTTATTATAGTTAAAGCTTAGGTTACTACCACAAAATCTACAGAAAGGACTTACCTCTATAATTGCATCTCCGTTGTCAACACAATTTCAAAACATTACTTTTCAAGCTGAGTGTAAATATGTACAAATGTGTTAAGGATATATTTATCTAACAAATGTTTTCCAATAGTGTCATTAGTAGCAGACTTTCTTTCTGAACAAATTCCACATCAAAAACTGTTGTGATTGCTTAAGCTCCTAATTGCCACTGCAACACTTCAAAAAGAATGAAAAAGGAATTGTGATCACTAACTACAGTGATTGCAGTGACAAGTAATTCATAAGTATTCGCAGGGTGCACTTAAAACTTAACATATACCTTAATCAGATTAATTTTTTTAAAATTAATTTTCATGAGTTTTTGAACTCGCAGAATGTTTTGAATTTATTTTCACGAATAGGCACTCACAAAAATTTTTGCATGGATTCATTTTTGCAAATGGTTGTATTGAAAACTTTACTGTGGATTTATTTTCACGGTCAGAAGGATTACGATTGAAAAAAATAGACTCTTCAGGTAAAAATGAAGGTAGCCTTCTATATCATCAACTGTTAGTTTGTATAATCCAATAACATTTGTGCTCACCTCTAATGTTGAATGTAAGACATCTATCTCTTCCAAAGCCTTTCTCCACTCCAATTGCTGGAAAATTGGAATATCTAGGCTCCATACAATTTGAAAAAGGAGTAGGAACTGAAAGAAAACAGGAAATGCCCTAAGAAAGTCATAGCAACCAAGAAATAAACAGAGCCTAAATCCATTGACATAAGAAAAATGTTTCTTGAAGTATGCAAAACAGTGCCTTCAGAAAAGAAAAAACAATAAGAAAATGTCATCATTTTAGATGTACGTAACACTCTTTTAAGGGAAAACATTGATTTAACATTTTATTTCTTGATCCAATGAAAGAACAAAAAAAAAGAAAAAAAGAAAAGAAAAAAAATGAAAAAAACCCAACTGGATTTAATTTCGCGAACATGTTTTTGCAAAAAAGGCAAAAAAAATTGCGAAATCGTGAAAATTAATCTCAAAAAATTAATCCGATTAAATTAATAGGTCAATTTTCGAGAGAACAATGTGAAAACAGTGAAAGTGGATTGAGCACAGTTATTATCAGCAAATATTCTGATGTTCTATGTAGCAATATATTATATTCTTACTTCTATTTCCTACAGTTTGATTTAAACCACCTTTTCATCGTAATTAACTTTTGCTCTTCATAAAAAAGTGAACTAAAGTACGTTAAGAATGAACTTGCACAGTTTTTATAAATGCTTGGCAAATTTGAAGGTTATGAGATATTTCAAAAAATTTTTTTGCACTGTGTCAAGCTTAAAAAGCACTTTTTCATGATATAAAAAATTTGGAAGAATAATGCAATTGGAAGAAGAAAAACGAAGATGAAAAAAATGAGGTTTTTATAGAAAAGAGCAAAACAGCTCATTTTTTTGTCAGACAAACTTCAATCTTCAATCGTTCAAAAGGCGAAATAATTTTTCAAAAAAGTAAAATAGATCGCAAGACATAATCCTTTAAAGTCACTTAGGTCTTAGCTCTTTTCTATAAAAAGCTCGTTTTTTTTCATCTTTGTTTTTCTTCTTCCATTTTCATTATTCTTCCAAATTTTTTATATCGTAAAAAAGTGCTTTTTAAGCTTGACACAGTGCAGTGGCCTAGAATCGCTCAAATCTTTCAAGACGTTCTGATCAGGTGTGTTAAAGGGAAATTAAGCCTTCAGTTTTCCTTTCTAATCTTGAGCATGAAATACCTCATTTATCCTAGATGAACACCTTTTCATGTATAAAAGGTATCCCAAATGAAATAATTGATTAAAAAAAACTGAATTAAATCACCATTACAGCTTTCTGTTTTAAAAGTCATGACGTCACAGAGTAAATTTCATTTGCAGGATGTCTGACATTCATGAAAGTTCAGCATCTTCGAAAATTCTGAATTCTAGTTTTGAAAGAGACATAAGTGATCATGATGAAGATAAAGAAGAACAATTAAACAGCAGTTGCTATAACTTATAATTTAACTTATACTATGGTTTTGAGTAGTGGTGACGATGAGGATAGCAATACTTGTTAGGATACTATGGAGGCTATGTGTCATATTCGAAGAAAGGATGATTTATGAGTGTAAAAGCTGCAGAAAAGATGACTTAGAAAAGATACATCTTTTCGAAAACCAAGATATATACACATTTTCCACAAGGGTTCATGTCGAACAACTTAAAATAAAATTATAGGGGGTAATTTCTTTACAAATAACTGATTATGCCTTTTATCTTTAACAGAATGAGAACTAAGTAAACAGAAAAAGCTTTCAAACATCAGTGTAAAATTTGATAGAAACATTACAGGTGACATGTGTATGCAAGCAAGTCACATGAAAAAGAGCTATACTGCAGCGAAAGATTAAAATTTCCAACAGATGTGTCATTCTTTATGCACTCTTCGAAGATGTCAAATTTAAAAAACGTACAAGATGTAACTTATAACTTGTAACATAGCACTGATGATGTTGTTTTAACGAAAAGCTTCTGCTTCATTTTAAAACTTGTTTTTTATTTATTTATTTGATATCTTGATACTGGCAAATGTTTTAATCACTGTGCAAGATGTAAATGTAGCTATAACAACAACAACAAAAAACTCAGCTGAACATTGAAAAATAATTTGTAAACTTACTAAACATTTGATAAGGTTAAAACTCAATGCTAGTTTAGCAGCAACAATTCAAGAAAAAATATATTCACACTGAAGCTAAATAATATTTTATATCATGAAGAACACAAGAACTTTCATCAACGAAAGCAAAATCTTCCCAATAAAAAGAGATCGCTCTGTGATGGGAACGTCACATAAAGTCATAATGAAAAACAAGTGTAGATAAGTTAATATAGTAATGTTTCAATTCTAAGCATTCAAAGAACAACGTTAATGAAAAGCTAGATTTTTCTTAAAAAAAAACGCATTCAAAAACCATGAAAAATTATAGGAATACAGAAACAGTGACTAGAATGTATATATTGGAAGTGATTCTCAGATAGCATTCATATTGCAAAAGTCTAATGTATATAGAAGTTTTGTCATAAGTTTTCACTAAGAAAGTATCTTTTCAGAAAAAAAATCGTTTAGGTATATATACGAAACCTTTACCATTCAACTTATTTTATGATTGAATCAAAAGACTCTCTTATTTTGTTATGTTGCAAATTAATTTGAAAAAGAAGTCTTCATCTCAGTCACAGCTCTTTTAAAAATATTTTTTACATCCTGAAACTCTATCAGAGTATTCAGCACCATTACATTAGGGGTCAGTCGCAAATCGATTTTAGGTTCAGATAACGTCATGTCATTTCTCATAAAACACAAATATCTATCTAGATACTAGGTTAGCTAATTTACAATTAAAGACAGTAAAAAACAAAGTTTATTTCAAGAATCAGATTTAATGGATTTATAAAAAATATTACGCAAGATCGCCACTAAAATTATAAGTCATAGCAAAATTTCTACCAAAATCTTTAGCAATGTCTCTAAAACCTCCCATAACAATGACCCAAAAAAAGTTGTTCCTGACTCTTGTTCATCAGAATATTCTGATATACCAGCAGTCTCTGATGCATCAAAGCTATTCATTGTAAAGTTCATCACAACATGTAATTTATATTTAGAAATAGGAGAATGTATGTGACCATATACACCAATACCCACTGGTCTGTAATAAGAACTAGGAATTGATAAGACTTCAACTCCACAAGTCGCTGATGAGATGTCATAACTTTCGAACGTCGGGTGTTTCGAAGTTTGAGAAACGTAAACATCTGCATCTCCTTCCAACGATTGCAGTAACAGGGTTACTTCACCTGGTTGAGACAGGGAAAAATAGCTATAATTTCCACTACCAACATAACCTTCAAACGCTTTCAAAGTTTTGAAATTTTGAACGAGATTTATGTTGTAAACCAGAACAAGTAAGATGATAATGAAGTGTATTTCACTCATCATGTTTTCTTCCCCTTGGCCGCCATCAATAGTGAAAGCACCATGTTATTTTTCTAAAAACTTTGCCTCAGTTATTCTAAGAAAGTAACCGTTATTACGTATGAAGGTTGCTTGATGTTCTTTTTTTTTTTTTTTTTTTTTTATGTTTACATCTTTCATCAGTTTATCTATAATAATACATATATTACATGACTTTTATCTTCGATAAAACGAATCTGATGATTATGTTCAGGCGTCCTGAATCATCGATGTTTGATGAATTAGGTCCAGATGTTCTTGCGATCCCAAACCGTGAGTTGTTGGTAAGTAGGGACTTTAAGATTTCGAAAACGGGAACGGGAACTTCATAATATCGTTTGACTGCGCATGCGCGAGGTGATTCCCATGAAATTTTGAAGTTCGCTCTGTTTGTTCCGAACGTGAAATCACACATTTTGAAGTTCTGAGAAAACGTGAACGCTCAAGGAAGAAAGATGGCTGAAACTGCTGAGCAAAAACCACCGAGCATTCCACTGTCGTGGCGCTTACCCTCTACAGGTCTAAATAAGTTTGCAATTAGACCATTAGGAGCTACTACTGATTGAAACTTTATTGAATGTACTCTTTTGTGCCCATTATAAAAAATCCTCTGATAGCCAGGGCTGATCACATCACTCAATAAATGTCTCCATCGGTCATAAATTAGGTTGAGAATATGATTGTTTATTATACAAAGTTCAGGTACAGGCCTAGCAAACCTAAGTACCATATGAGTATCTGCAGGGATATGCATACCTTTTCAAAAAACACATAGTGCCTCAAGGCCACACACATTCGTGCCATTGTAGCAAATTATTCTCTCAGGAATTTCTAGGGTTGTTCTGAGAATTGGAATATCATCTTTTTTAAAGCGAAATTCAGCCAGACACTCATCTTCAGCTAGATTATTCAAGCTGAACTTCTCATACCTCCAGTATGGTAGATACAGATTAGAGGATTTTTCTAAATCCAGAAGTAATAAAAATTCTTCATCATCAATAACTTTATCATAATGAGCAAGGTATAAAAACTCTTTTTTCTCCATTATTACTATTTCAGTCTTTCACGCTTCTAAGTTTGTTTACAACTTAATGCGCCATATTATGAAGTCGCGCACTTTCTTAATCTCCGTTATTACACATAACCGGAACGAGAACCTAACTACGGAACGGCGTTCCCGTTCCCGTTCCGGTTGTGAAATCTTAAAGTCCCTAGTGAGAGACGGCACTCGAATCTCGAAGCTCAAACTTTGAAGGAAGAGTTATCCTGGAGGATTTCTCTTTGCGTATATTATAGTCCAGGCATAAGTGGGTCAAAATCCCACCTTTTGATGGACAAATTTTCTTTAGGATTTTTAGATGCCTATATATGTCGAGTTTTACTTTTTGGATGGTTTTCAGTCTGTATCGGGTGCAATAAGTCTCCAGAGCGTTTTCTTTGGGGGTACTTAACAAGTCTACACTG
Organism: Turritopsis dohrnii; assembly: GCA_027922465.2. NCBI lineage: Eukaryota > Metazoa > Cnidaria > Hydrozoa > Anthoathecata > Oceaniidae > Turritopsis > Turritopsis dohrnii. The sequence goes on from BQMF02000002.1 coordinate 3,281,799, forward strand.
TGAAAATTTACCTGGGGTAGGCAAACTAATTTTATCATAACTCGCTAAATTTTAATCCTTTTGATTTGAAATTTTGTAGGTATGTCCTCTAGTAGATACAAAGTCGAATAAAAAGAAATTCAGTGCTTCAAAATGTTTTTTTGGTATTTTACAGACCAGAAAAGTCAAATTTTACAAGAAAATGAGTGAAATGAAAATGCCACTACTGCCAACATTCAAATACCTATAGCTGCTGAAGTAATCAACCAAACAGCTTGAAACTTTGCAGAAAGCTTACAAACATTCAAGAATTTCAATTTAGAGGGAAAAAAAATTCCAATTTTTTTCAGGGGGTTCTGTACAAAAAACAATAGACAAAATTTAGGCAAAAAGAGCCATTTTTCATTATTTTCTTTTAATAAAAACGCCTAGAGCGTTTGGAATTGAAAGAAAGTAGCAGAAATATGAACATATGTACGAGTTACGAACAACATCATCAAAATATTGCACAATATTGAAATTAGGGGATCAATAATTGGATTTCCAGGGGGTAAAATGGACTATTTTCATGAAAAACCCGAATTTTCCCATATAAACTTCATTCTTTCGTCTGAAATCAGCTTAAAATCATAAAAAATAGTTACTCATTGAACCATTTTTGTATTTGAACACAGATAGTGACAATTCAGGGGGTTTGAAATACAAAATCCGGGGTAAAATATCACTTTTTGTCAAAAATTTGCTGTTTTTTGTTTAGAACTGCTTAGCATTGCTTTTAATCAATGTTTACTTTATAAATCCAACATATTTATATAGGGATATACATGATATATCACTGTCATCATCACTTTCATCCGTCTCATATGCTTCTTCATCTTCCATTTCTTCCTAATCATCATCAACACCTTCATCCAACAACAAGTCACACAGATTCTCGGGAAATATGTCACCGTATATCCACTCGATCTCACCAAACTGATTCCATCCATTCTGAGCAATATCAGGAAAGTCAACAACTGGCTCCAACATACTTTTCCACATTGCAGAAATGAAATTCGAACGCAAGATATGAAGGTAGAGGGATGATTTACAAGGTGGCAATAACGATAAATCTATCACTTTATTTTCTGCTGAATGTTTCTTGGAAAACAACTCATATCTGGCGACATTTACTTGGCTCTTCTTTTTCATCCCATATATATTGCAAACGAAACGCTCTAACGTATTCACAATACAGTCACTCGGCGACCAGTCCTCACCCATCTTGGAAAACACTTCTAGAAACTTGTCATCTTTTAACATCGCATTCCAACAAAGTTTCTTTCCTTTTCTGAAAAAAGCGGCGACATAATCATTACCGGTGAAGGCATGAAATCCAATGATCGCCTTTTGTTGGGCCTCAGTGATGGTATATTCATTCAACCATATTCCTTTCCTGTTATTTCCAGCTCCATAGTCGTAGTACACACGACACTGATATTCTGTGCTTAGTAATCCTAAAGCAAGGACCAATATGTCTGTATCACCAGACGGATTTCGTAAGATGACTTTTGCTCCAATGTCATTGTTCAAAGCATGATGGACATGAAGGATGACTTTAGTGTCAGCTTCTTCTTGGTTACGAGAGCTTCGTACTCTTCTGATGAATCTTTACCCCCTGGAAATCCAATTATTGATCCCCTAATTTCAATATTGTGCAATATTTTGATGATGTTGTTCGTAACTCGTACATATGTTCATATTTCTGCTACTTTCTTTCAATTCCAAACGCTCTAGGCGTTTTTATTAAAAGAAAATAATGAAAAATGGCTCTTTTTGCCTAAATTTTGTCTATTGTTTTTTGTACAGAACCCCCTGAAAAAAATTGGAATTTTTTTTCCCTCTAAATTGAAATTCTTGAATGTTTGTAAGCTTTCTGCAAAGTTTCAAGCTGTTTGGTTGATTACTTCAGCAGCTATAGGTATTTGAATGTTGGCAGTAGTGGCATTTTCATTTCACTCATTTTCTTGTAAAATTTGACTTTTCTGGTCTGTAAAATACCAAAAAAACATTTTGAAGCACTGAATTTCTTTTTATTCGACTTTGTATCTACTAGAGGACATACCTACAAAATTTCAAATCAAAAGGATTAAAATTTAGCGAGTTATGATAAAATTAGTTTGCCTACCCCAGGTAAATTTTCACAGTGTAGACTTGTTAAGTACCCCCAAAGAAAACGCTCTGGAGACTTATTGCACCCGATACAGACTGAAAACCATCCAAAAAGTAAAACTCGACATATATAGGCATCTAAAAATCCTAAAGAAAATTTGTCCATCCAAAGGTGGGATTTTGACCCACTTATGCCTGGACTATTATTGTAAATGTAACGCATATCTAAAGTTGGTAAGTGAAAGGTGTGAGGGAATGAGTTGTAAGGGTGGGCACTTACCAACAACTCACGGTTTGGAATCGCAAGAACATCAAGCAACCTTCATACGTAAGTAATCGGTTACTTTCTTATTCTTGCTCACCCAACCGTGAGTTGGGTAAATGAGATTTTAAAGCCCGTCCAGGATAACAATATTTGAGTACCAAGAACTACCAAATATTCCAGATATCGGACTATAGTACAATCAATTGTAATGCGGTAAATAGAAGTCTGCATGGGAAAACATAAGTAGTAAATATGAACACTTCATATATATGTAATCAAGCAACATGTTTACATACATGAAATATAAGTTATTTCACTACACTTGAAAACAAAAGGTTAAAGTCCACATCAGAAGCAGTTGTAATTATATTTTTCTTGTAATGTTGATAGAAGGTGTTGCAATTTTTCCAACACGCTTTCTTCATTATCCCTTCTAAATCAATTCCAATCTCCAGAGCTTTGCTGGTACTTGCTGACCTACAACTATGAGGAGAAAATTTATTAAGGCCACATGAAATAAATAAATCTTTTATCCACCTTCTAATCGTATCAATGGAAGCTGCTTTGTAAGGCTTTCCATGAGTAACAATTAATTTGTGGACATCAGATGTTACACGTGAATTTCTTCTGTGAAGATATTCTTTCAAGCATTTGATAATACATAAATTGCTATCAACGTCGTATGCCTTGTAGGTGAACGAATCTAGCTTACTGCCTTTTCTGGAGTGTTTTAAAACAGTATTTGGAGTAAAAGTAACATCGTTCTCAGTCATACGCATATATTCAACAGAATATGAATGTATGGTGTTAACCCTTTGACCTCCAAGAATTAACAAAAGTAAACATAGTTTTTGTGACAGAACTTTATCTGGTAAAGATTTATCACCAATACTTTGGAAGTATTCAAAAATAATGTTAACATCCCATACTAAATTGTGTTTAGGGATGGGAGGTTTCAGATTAAACAATCCATCAAAATATTTGTTTACAATAGGATGTTCCGATAAAAATTTATATGGAGGAAAATGAATGTAATTAGAAATAGCAACTTTAGCTGCATTTATGACTGAAAACGATTTTCCTTGCTCGAAAAGGAATGAAAAATAATTAAGAATGTTTTGAAGGGAAGCATCTATAGGCCCCTTCTTTAAAACTGATGCACAGTAATCACAGAAATTCTCCCAGTGGGATGAGTATTTCTTCTTGGTTGAGTCTCGTAGACATGAACCAAGGATGTGCACAGTGGAATTACTAAAGCTGTCACACCTCATATCAGCAGTGCCAATAAATGGAGTTGAGAGTGCAAAGGATGTTGCTTGCAACTTTCCTGTGGCAGGATTAAATTGTTGCCTGGGGCAAATTTGATCTGATCCTTGGCTAGCTCTAACGCCCGTGGATACCAATGCTGACTGGGCCAATTTGGTATTATCAATATACCACGGCATTGGTCTTGGTTTATCTTTGTGATCACTTTGCTGATAACGCTAAAAGGAGGGAACATATAAAATGAATCAACTTCCCATTTAAAAGAAAAGGCATCAACATTTTCTGCCAAGGGGTCTGGATGCCAGCTCACATATCTGTCAATGTGCTTATTGATACGACTAGCAAAAAGATCAACATCAGGTTTATACCATTGGTTCACAATCACCTGAAAAAGCTTAGGATGTAGTTGCCATTCAGTTCCTTCATTAAATTTCCTAGAGTATTTATCAGCAATATTATTTTATTATTTTCAGGAATGAAAGCTGCAGAAATCCAAAGATTCTGAACTTTACACCATAACCATATATCTTTAGAAAGTATGTTACATTCCAAAGACTGCATACCACCCATATTATTAATATAAGCTATGGCAGTAGTGTTATCACACCTAACTTGAATATGTTTAAATTGTGCATTTTTAGAAAAAGTCATGATCCTAATAAATATAGCTTTCAGTTCAAGCCAATTGATATGTTTTTCCTTTTCTAATTCTGACCACTGACCCCCTGAAGACTTGTGCCCATCAGTGATGCCCCAACCAAGTTTGCTAGCATCTGTAAAAATGACCAAGTCAATTGGAAGAGATCTAATATAATGAAAAGAAGAATGAATGTTGTCCTTCCACCAGATGAGCTCATTGATAGCATTATCTGAAAGCGTCATATGACTGTCCAAATTACCCTTATTAAATTTTAAAGCCTTAATTTTGTCTCTCTCCAAATGTCTATATAATAATTTGCCAAAGGGAACTGCTGGCAAACTAGAGACAATATTACCAATAACACTAGCTACAGATCTAATACTATGTTTTTCAGATTTACAAATGAGTTTCCTACATAAATTGGATACCTTCTCCTTTTTCTGCAAGGTGAGAGTGATAGTCATAGAGACTGAATTAAACTCAAATCCCAAAAAGGTAATACAAGTCTTAGGTATAAAATCAGATTTCTCAGCATGTATGGTAAATCCCAGAGAACGAAGTGTATTGACTGTGTCAACAACATTCTCATGGCAACTCTGAAAAGTTTTCCCCTGTAGGTAAGAATCGTCAACATAAACAACAGACATGTGACCATTCTGTGTTAGCCGAGAAAAAGGAACCTTATTCACTTTTGTGAATAACCTCATAGCTGGGCCATATCTATTCGGCATACAAACGAATTGATAAAACAATTTCCTGTGGATAAACTTCAAGTATTTGATATGGTCTGGAGCAATAGGTATAGAGAAAAAAGCATCTTAAAGATCTACTGAAGCCATATAACAGTTCGGTTCAATAGCATCTAAAACATTTTGTATAGACTCCATTTTAAAATGTTTGTAAACAATATTAGTATTCAATTGCTTTAAATTGAGAATCATACGTTTAGAACCATCTTTTTTAGGTCTAGTGAAAAGATTTGATACAAATTGAACAGATTCATTTTGAGTACATTGAACAACTTAATAGTTTATCAATTTCCACATCTAAACATGTAAGTTCATCCTCAGACATGGAACACATATATGTACTTTATGTTGTTGTGGAGGGTTAATAAAATCTAGTCTTAACCCTTCCCTAACTATATTTAGAATATATGGATCAGTTGTGTAAGTTTTCCAAACATCATAGAAATAGTTGATATTATCAGCTTTGTAAGCTTTCATATCAGCTGCTAGGATATCTAAGTAAAAAGAATCAAAATTTTGTACCTCTATTGGCTTTTCCTTGATTTTGTGTGACTTGATTGTTTGCCTCTTGCAGCTGTTGTGTAGTACCCCGATCTGCGTCCCCTTGGGAATTTTGAAGGACGTTGGTAGTTTTTTGAACTATTAAAAGTTCTCATAGAAGATTTTACTTCAGAAATACGTTTGGAAATATTTTCTCCAAACAAAAGATCCCCTTTAGTACTCTCTGGATCGAAAACTAGGGTTTTAACTCACGAGAACTATATGACAGGAACTCCCTCCTGAGGCTATCAGTATACGAATTGATGCCCGCCATGATGTTAGTGGCCTCCATGCACTTTTTAACATGTCCTTCCAATAAAGACTTAACCTCTTTACGATCCAAAGATTTATTGTTATTATTATCCATGAATGTCATAATATCATTGACTGATTCAATCATACATGAGGAGCTTTTAGTAAGGGCCATTTGTACTTTTTGAAATTTCAAATCTGTAGATTTTGATTTGGAAGAAGTGGCATTGTTCCAAATTTCCGGATTACATTTTTTAACTCTCATATCAATGTTAGCTGGAATACCATGCCTTTTCAGCTTATCGAGATATTTTTCCTTAGGTAAGGGCTTGTTCCAAATGTCGTTTACACACTTTGCTAAATTATCCTTAATGGCAGGCCCTGCCTCTTGATCTATATTCACTTCATCTTGAAGTGAGGCAATCAGGTTGTTAAAATTATCCTCTTCTGCATCCCTATCAGAACCAGCAGAAGTACCTAACAAATTATCTATTTGGTCCTCAATATCATCGTCTTCTTCCCCAAGACTTAACAAAGGGTATTCATCACTTTCTTCCTCCACTTGTATCCTTTTCTTACTTTTAGAATTCACCTCACTCATCCTTTTAGATGATGATGATGAAGGCATTGATGAAGAAAGAGTTGCTTGCTGTGCAAGAAAGGTATGACTCTGTGAGTGACCCTGTGGGTTATGTATTAAAGAAGGCTGTGCCTGAGAATTTGCTTGCAAGATACTTATTGCAGCTGTATTTCCTTGAATATCTTGCTGTACCTGTTGGAGTGTGTGCAATACTTGAGTTAAAACTTCTGTGGTTTGCTCAGAAGACAACTGACTTATTAATGTTCCCTGTTCCATAACGTGTTAGATAAAGAATAGGAAGAAAATACTTATCTCGATTATGTCCTTCTTGTCCGTCTTGTCGCTTCGAAAGCCAAGGCTGAATTGAGCTTCGAGATCCGAGTGCCGTCTCTCATTTACCCAACTCACGGTTGGGTGAGCAAGAACGACCAGTAACAGAATGGAAACATCGAAGCATTCCGGTAAAGTAGTGATGGCCGTAGCTAAATCTGATATAGTACAGTCGATCGGTTCTATTCAAGTACCGTAATGCTTCGAATAAACGCCCAGGGCGTTTATTAAATTTTTCGAAGATTTTTGGGGGCGTTTATTCGAGGGAGGCGTTTATTCGAGGAAGGCGTTTTTTAAATTTTGGAAAAATGGACAAAAAAGAATGCTCTAAAATTCTATGAAAATTATGCAACGTGTGCAACTAAATGATCAATCAAAAAGGAAGGGTCTTTTTGAGCTGTAGTTCTTCTAAGTGAAAAAACCACGTCTTCTCATGAACTTTTCACACCAGCCTCTGCTTGCCACAAAAGAATCTTGGACTACACAGGATCTTCATTCTTTTTATTGAACATCTTTTTAGCTTTAAAAATGATCATTTTCCTACTAAAAGGAGCATTGTATGCCTTATATTATCTTTTATTTTACGGTTTTATACAGTTGGTTTAAATTAGTACATTTTGTAACTATGTGTAACCAACTATAAATAAATAAATAAATAAAAAAATAAATTTTCATCCGTTGTTGGTAAACGCACAAAACCAGGTGTTCTTTCAACTGCTCGTCGATACATTTTCTCACGCCTCCTTCTAGTTTATTAAATAATTTCACTTTTTCAGGGGGGTGTTCATTCGAGGGGGGCGTTTATTAAATAATTTTACTTTTTCAGGGGGCGTTTATTCAAAGGGGCGTTTAAAAGAAGGAGGCGTTTATTCGAAGCTTTACGGTATGTGCTGGTCAAGATGCGGGAGCAGAAGCTGCAATACATGCCATGGCTGATCTTTATAACCAGGAGTCAACAGAAGGAGTACTGTTAATCGATGCCGAAAATGCATTCAACTCGATTAATCGAAAAGCGATGCTACATAACATAGCAATCATATGTCAAATAGTTTACACCTACATCAAAAACTGCTACAATATACCATCATGCCTTTTTGTCTTAGGAGGAATGGAAGTGGGACTGACACGACTCCTTCAAAAGCTTCTCAAAGTGATCGACGAAAATAATCTAGATGCCAAAGAAGTCACCTTTGCTGATGACATCACAGCTGCAGGTACTATTGCAAGTCTGAAAACATATTGGGATGAGATGAAACACACTGGTCCAGTCTATGATTACCACCCGAAAGCATCGAAATCTCACCTAGAGTTAAAGAACACCACTTCGAAAAAGCAAAAGAAATCTTCGATGGTACTGGAGTAAATATTTTCGACGTAAGGGTGTTTGACCCAAGCGCCTCTAGGTACTCAGCCCGAAGTCTGGAGAAGTGTTATCACTAGCATGTAGCTTTAGCTAAAAATGCCCCCGCGCTCAAACATTCCAATTTGTACACGCAGCAAGCTATACATTGCAAGCCTATACAACGGAAACAAAAACAAACATAGTCCTATGTCACACTGATGCTAATATACCTTTCAAAAAGTGTAAATAAGGCTTAACAAGTAACATCAGAAAGTATTTGCTACAAACAAAAGAAATGTGTGAACTAAAACCATGGATACGTATTTTTATAATCAAAATAAGATTAAGATTTTTTAAAGAAATTCTGTAAGAGCCAAAAGAAAAAAAAAACTTTTTCAAAAAAAAAAATTAGAGCGAAAAATCCTTAGAAATCTGCGTTTCAAACTTTGATTCGAAACAAAACATAGCCAAAGTTTACAAAAAACACAAGAAAAAAATATAAAAATGTTTTATTGATCATGATCTTTGGAGGACAGAAAGAAGAAAAACACGAAGAACGACAATTTGTAGGCTTTCTTGCATACACAGAAATCCAATTAAAATCTTTAGTCACCCCCCTCAAAAAATTGGTCACTTTTCTTTCTTTCTCCAATTAAAATCTTTTTAAGGCAAGATCCGCCAAAAATCAGTGCATTGAATAAAATTTTTATTGAATGAAAGATTTAGCTAGAGCTAAAACATATACAAAAATGGTGGACAAAATTCCAGATTTGAAGCTGTGCTTTAAAATCCTTGTCGTTCACTTCACAAAAACAACACAAAAGTAATATGAAAATTGTCTAAGCATACGAACTTCCTAAATAACATAGTATAATATAATAATAAATTAGGAAAATAAACATTCTGTCTCCCCCACCTACGTACGGTCCTGTCATGCTTTGACATGGAAAAAAAGCAAAGTCAGCTAATAATTGTATACCACCGTGTAACGTCAACATGAAAGTTGGAGGATGATGATGAAGATGATGATGAACAAAATCGGAAACTGACATTCGCCTATCTCGCTCGTGAAACTACTATGCCTCCTCGCTCGCTTACGCTCGCTGCGGGGGCAATTAAAACGAGAGAGAAACGAAAAACGCATATTGTGAGCGTATCCTCAACATTGAACACCCCTCGTATTTACAATTCAAGGAGGAATGGGACGTGAATGCACCTCATTCATCAGTCGATTATGCAAAATGATTGCCGAAAAGAAAAACTGAACAACTCTCGGTTACCATATCGTGGGTGCGGATAAAGCTATCGCATGCGCTGATGAGATCATGTTTATTATGCTTACGTGGTTCAAGAACGATAAAAAACAACCCTAACGGGACGTCGCTATCTGGTGATCTTAGCCAATAATGTGGTCTGAAAGTATGAATAGATATAACAAAAAAATATTAATAAAAAAATATAAAATATTATTTATACATAGTATATATATATATAGAAAATACTTGTAATTTTATAGAACGGTCATTTGAAAAAACTTATTGGGTATTTGTATAGAATCAATGTATTCTGTGAAATATATATGCTACTACGTTAAAAAAATAAATAAATAAAAAAATGGAAACATCGTTACAAAACAACGATGGTATAATAAAAACAGTTGATTAACTGTTTACATGCTTCGGAGGAATGTCGAGAGAATTTAGTCATTCTATAACAGACTTGCAGAAATGCTTGCAGGAAAAAGAGGGAACACCGCTGAGTGTCACCAAAAGTTGGTTTTAAGGACCAAACTTAGTTTTTATCTCCTAAGACCACAACTAATATGTATCAGGGGATCAAGAGGGGTACGAAAAACGGTTCAAGAGATAGAATCGCTATCTGATACCGACTTGAAAATAATCACGGAAGAGTCAATGATGGGGAGATTTCGCGGAATGTAACTTTCTTAGTTGATTGTGTTATGTTTACCATCGTTTTAAATGTTGTCAAGAAAACTCACTCTCAGTCAATTAAATGTGGTTTTAGTTGAATTTCATTAAAGAAGCGGATAGATTCATACAAAAGCGGATATTTGTGTTAAACTATTTATATTTTGGCCCGGATTGCCCCCATCTTGGTCAAATCTGACAAAAACGACTGTCAAATGCGAAATCAGCACCATTCAAATGCATTTCTATTGCAATTGAATTTCACCGCATCTCGGGATTTTGGAATATGCACAAAAGAAAGTCTACGGCAACGCCGACAGACGTCTTGAAGACGGATTATCAGAAACAAGAAAGACACCTTTTGAGTAAGGTTGAAAACCCCAACTCTAACTTAAAACCATAATAATATTAATAAACATTCTCAGAAAACTATTTTGAGTATCCATCCTTTGTTTTTCATCTGAAATGCTTGATGCTTGCATAGAGTTATGGATTTACATTTGTTTGTAACACACATGACCAGATAATGCTTTCCATTTAATTCCTGCAGTTGTGCGTGCAAAAGGCGCCGCTTTTACAGATGAGAACGTTTTTGTATGCCCATCGATAAGCTATCTGTCTATTTAACTTGTTTTATTATTCAATGTTTCTCTATGACAACTATTTTATTTTAAGCTTGTTCTATCTTGTTACGAACCTTAATATTTTATGAAATCCTTTAAAAGTAAAAGGTATTGTAAACAGTTTTGAATAAAGGTAGCGATAAAAGGAACTGAAGCGCAGAGAGAATGGAATATTATATTGCAAGTGTTCGGTCTTCCTAACGTGTAAAATTAATTATCTTGAACTTGTGATATATATCTGCTGTAAAACAAAAGATGAATGTTGAAAAAGAGCTCGTTTTTCCTCTTTCTTCTTTAATAAAAAATCTTCCATCATACAGTTCAAATATTTTTAAATCCATTTCTTATCAAGGAATATGCTACACTGGAAATAGATGCTTTGTAGGTAGATACTTCAAGTAATGATAGCTCCAAGTATTCAACATGAGGAGAATTCCTCCTACCAAAACTGCTTATCTTTTTCATAAACTAAATAAGCCTCGATTAGTTCTTCTCTGAGCATGCGTAGGAATATTGCACGCGTAATCGTTTTATAAACATTACACATTTCAATTTGACCATCAGTTCCAGGATAGGACTTTTTCATTGTTTACTTTTTTTACTTTTCGATCATAAATTTCGGGTTTGCTACAAAACAGCAGGTCAATAGTGTTGTTTTTTTTTAGGTCTGGATATAAAGTCAGTTTCATACATCTTCACTTACTCCGCCGATGGTCTACAATTAGTTCATTCAATGGGATACGTTCAACGATGGAGAGCATGTGAAAAGCACTTTGTTCTTTATATATAATATACTCTTTTTCATCTTCTTTTTATTATTAAGTGTTATTTTAATATCTGTTTGCATGCTTTGTGTAGTTTAATTTTTCGTTAATGTTATTTGAATTTTGATAAAGAAACAGCTGCTTTTAAAATATATCTTACAAATGAAATTACTAATACTCTCGTGCGAGAACTTGATGATTGTTTACGAGTTCACCTCCTCTACAACGGAGAGAAATTGCTCTTACAATTTTGGGGTTAGTTGGTTCTGTGGAAACTGATTTTGATATTTGTTGCGTCATCTTCTATGGTGAAACGTTTTTCATTGTTATATTGTTTTATTTGGCAATGTCATGAACAGAACTTTTTTATAGTAATCGTTTTCCCGCAGAAGAATTATTAGTGAACCAGCATGTGTAGATGTGAATGACATACTTAACGATATGGATTTTAATTGGAAATAATGAAAAAAGATATATTTGAAAACATGTTAATAAAGTGTTGGAAAATATTTTCTAGTAAACAGCAAGCCCTCTAAAATTTCAATTCATGTTTTCAAGGTAACCGAAAAAGGGATATCACTAACTATACAAAGATTTGCATTCCTAGTGTTATGAAAGTTAAAGACATTTTCATGGCCTGTGCACGAAATGTGATGAAAGATAATGAAAAAAAAGTTACAACCAACATCCAAGACAATCTTCACACGTCTAAGAAAACGTCAACGGTTAATTCTCGTCAACGGAAGATCACTGTCGTATCCATATCTTCCAACCAACATGCATTAAAAGTTGCTGACGATGCTGATCAAGAATTACGTAATCGTTCTGTATCCACGGTACGTCTAGAAAAAGTGATATCAGAAATTCAAGAGTTTCATTCAAGAACTGAAATGCAGCTTCGAAAGAGTGTAAAAAAGCAAGCCAAAGAACTTGGATGGTTTTTCGCCATATTTGTTGTATACGTGATGTTTGGAACTTTTTTGTTCTTCTATATCGAAGAATGTTCAGGGGCAGCCGTCCCAAACGATGGCAGTGTACCGAATACTAAAGACATTGTTAAAAAACCCATCTACAAGAACTTGACACAAACATGTTTTACTTTATATGAAATATTTCTAAACAACACAATATCACCAGATACGTCACTCGAAAGAAACATCAATACATACACGAACGCTTGTAAACATATTATTGCCGATGCAGCATTTCCTGTGGTTGTCATGGAGAAACTCACACAAAAGTGCGATGTAAATGAGTTCATGCTTTTAAAATATGCTGAATTCACAATTTTTACACTCCTCACAATAGGTACCTTGTTTCAACTAGCCATCGTTTCTTTACATTTCTTTCGTTTAACTCTATCTCTGCAAGAAATATCTTGCTTACACATTGATTTGGTTTTTTGTTTATTTTGTTGTTGTGAAATCATGCTTAAAAGGTATGCACCCCTTCGTTTAGGTTATGGCAACACAACACCATCCACGATCACTGGCAGGATGTGTTTGATATTGTACGCGGTTGTTGGCATTCCGCTGGCAGTAACAATGTACAGTGTTGCAGGTAAATTCACTTTCTTGCATCTAGATACCTAATATTGTTATTATATATTTTCAATTGTGCGAGAAAGGGATGCAGTATTTTTAGATTGTTGAAAAAAAGTTTATACATCGCTTCTTGTGAAAAACAGAAATCCAATTTTTGTTTTCAGGAAAACTTATCGTGCAAATTATTACATTACTGATTCGTATGTTTCACAGTCGCATATTTCGAGCTTCTAAGGAGGTGACACATATTCAGTTGAAAACTCTCGGCGTCAGCATCTTCTTCATGGTCGTCATACTGCTTATTGGATGTTCTGTTACAACTTCCAAACAGATGGAACAATTAGATTTTTTATCTAGCCTTTATTTCTGGTTCGTCAGCTTAACAACCATTGGTTACGGCGATATTCATTTTGCTCGTAACAAACATTTATCTAATCCCCACCTACTTATTTTATCAGCTGGAAATATTTTATTTGGGCTTGGCATAATGGCGGCCATTATTGAAGCATTTTCGTTAGCACTGGAAAAAAAAGATTTACAAATGAGTACGATCATTATTGATGAAGAAGATTTCGCTGAAAATGAGGTTGAAATGCAAACACGAGGGAGAGGAAAGATTTTTTCACCTATTGAGGAACATGCTTTTGAAACAAACATAGCTGACCATTCACAAAGTAGCAGTGGGAGTGAAAGCAACCAACGGTCAACTCTGAACAACGGTATTGTCAACTCAAGTCACATTTTCGATGACGAAGTTTTGCTCACAGATTGTGTGCATCGTGAAAATGTCAGCAGGTGGAGCGTCACAAAATCTGGAGTGATGAGAAAATAAAACGCATTTCTTTTTCTCGATGGGAGAATGGATAGAATGGACAAAGTGGCTTATGTAGTTTTCTGGTCAAACAGAAATTTCATATAATTATTGAGTATGAATTACTTGCTTGAAATTCTTTCAAAGATATCTGTACGCCTGAAGGGCAGTACACACGGTACGATTTGTAGTATACTACTCATTTTCTGTATACAATTTTTTAAGTGTTCTGTACACGATACTACAAGTTGTAAAGCATAAAAAAAAATCAAATTAGAAGACGACGTGGAAGTATAAGTTCTGAGTGCAATTATTGTAGCAACTACCGTAGTAGTGTAGTGGTTATCACTCTCGTGTTTCATGCGAGAGATCGGGGTTCAATTCCCCTTGGCGGCGATTCACCATGCGCAAGTGAATGTACCATAGCGCCGGGTCGACCCATGCCATGTGAGGGAAAATGGGTAGATGATACATCGGGTATTGCAGGAAGGTCATCCAGAAGAGCACAGGCCCTTGATTGGGTTTGTGTCACTCATGAGAGTGTCAAATACTTCGGAGCCTCCAAGCTTAGGTTGGAGTGAGGCTAGCCACGTAAAACAATACCAAATAAAACAAAAAAAGAAAAAGCGCAAAAAAAACCCCCGAAAGTAAAGAAAAGAACGTGAGCTTAGTCTTGAAAAGACAAATCATTAAAGACCTGCATGATACTTCCATTTTCATAAATTTTGTTTTCCTTATTCGCCATTTTCGTTCGAACAGAGATCACAAATCACGTAGAAATGTTGTTTTTTCTTTGAAAACGTACTACAAATCGTATAGTTTTAAACTTTTTTTTGTAGTATGCGACTTGTAGAATCACCCACTTTCTGAACGATTTTAGGCGTATACACGGTGCGATTTGTGACATGCTAAAAATGGTATACTACCGTGTATATTGCCCTTGAGAGTGCTAAGAAAAACAGAAACTGATTCCAAAGAAGTTACAGTGTTACCCTTTCCGTCTTCCTTAACCAATCATTTGTCATTATTTAATCAGAATTTTTCCCTACTCCTCAGAGCAGTCACAACCACACACAATGATTTATATAGAAGATTCAAGTTTGGGGTTGAATATCATAGTTACCATACCTCTTGGCAACGCGTGCACTAGATTTAATTCAATCACATAATCAATTTATAAGATAATGCTCTTCTTGATGATTCAGTGCAATTTGATTTCACATTGCAGCTTGAAGAAGATGCATGAGTTAATCAATTAAGCATAGATGTCAGATGTTGATCCATGATTTACAAAGTAGATTCTTTAAAGGTCAAATTAAGCTAATCAAGTCTACCCAGTAAGCATCCGACGTTTAAATGACGGTCAGGATTTGCTCACATGTCACGACCAAACTGACCAAAGCTAACGTTTATTCCACGTCGTGTTATGGTCATAGTTAGTCATGATCATATCTGACGATCATATGACGAAATGTTAAAATCATAATAATGAACGAAAAGCAACTTTTGTTGCTATATCTACATTTTGTTCTCTTATAATTGCACAAAAATATGTTTCCTACTCCAATAACGGTAAATGAATCGATGACGTCATGTTCACGTTCAAACAACGGTCATTAAAACGTCGATATGACGTCGCTCTTTTCTTAGGAGTTTGATCACATTAAAACATAAACTGCGTGAAAAGAAAGAGAAGCGATAGTGGAATAAAAGCGATGTCCCAGGCACAACAGAATTTAATTCCTCAAAACTAAACCCAAACTAAATAAGTATGATTTTTAAAAACGTTGGGGAGACGTCGTAACAACCGTTTCTTCGACGTCCATACAACGTCATTTACATTCATTATAATCAAAAAAATAATACGCAAAGCTGCGAAAGAAATTAACAATCCAATTTTCAGCTATTTTCCCGCTGTTCTTTTTTATTTCTTTGTTAGCCCTGTAAGCACAAAGACGTTGTTTCAACGTTGTTTCGACGTCGTATTCCATCGTCGCATGACGGTCGTGTAATGGTCGAAATGGAAACAACAAAACAACGTCGGATTTTGACGTCAAAACAACGATTAAGAAAACTCTAAAATGACGTTGCACGGACGTTGTGCAAGGGTCAAAAGAACGAAAACAACATTGCATTGACGCTGTGTGTCCCAGAGAATTTCGGTCTAAGATTTTAACAGCTTATAACTTTTCATACATATATCAGGTATTAGTGATTTTTACACCATTCAATAGGATGTTATCCAAGGATTCCAAAAATGTATATAACAAATAATTTAGTCCAAAACCTTCGGAGTAAATAAGTTTTCTTGAAACCGTAACGGTCATTAATTCCTTTATGGTTAATAAAAATATGTTTTCACGTGCAATTATTCTTTTGTTTATTAAAAACTTGTCGCGGTGTTATCGAACACACTAAAATTAATATCTCATCACGAAATTAAAAATTGTGATACGGGGGTTAAATCGTATGAACAATGGCTAGGGAATTAATTTGGCTTTAAAAGAACTAAATTTGGCTCTAAAAGTGTTTTTCACGAGATAAAATATCATGGCTCAGCTTACGAAAGAACAACGTATTTTTGTTGTGAAAAAATACCACGAAACAAGGAGTTATGTTGCTGTCCAGGAGCACTTTCGCCAAGCTTTTCCCGGAAGAAATCCACCGGCAAAGAGCACAATTCAGCACAACACCCGAAAATATCACATGATGGAACAAGTTTGAATGTAAATAAGGGAAGAAGTGGTAGGAGGAAGACAGTACGTACGAACCAAAATATTCAAAGTGTTCAAGGGTTACTTGGCCAACGTCAACTATCATGTAGGAGAAACACTCTTGGCTTGTCAAAATCAAGTTTTAATCGCATCATAAAAAATGATTTGCAGTGGCATCCGTACAGGATCCAAGAAGTGCAAAAGCTGGAAGCAGCAGATTATGGTCGACGGTTAACATTCTGTCGTTGGTTTGTACATCATGCACGCAACAATAGATTTCTGAGCAAGCTCGTTGTTGGGGATGAAGCCATGTTTTCTTTGAATGGTCATGTCAGCACGCAAAATGTCCGATGCTATGCACCGAAAGGTAACCATCCAGATTTCAAGTTTGAAAGGCATCATTCACGGGATAAGCTTCACGTTTGGATAGGGCTTTGTGGAAATGGAGAAATGATTGGACCATATTTTTTCAATCGGAATGTTAATGGTCGTACCTACGGTGAAATGTTGTTACGGTTTGTCTTCCCTGCTATAGCAAGAATTTATCATCAGTTTGGGTTAACGTTTGACGGTGTCTGGTGGATTCAAGATGGTGCATCCGCCCATAGAACTTTGTTGGTACGACGGCTTTTGGAGCAAAAGTTTGAAGATCGAGTTGTGGCGTGGCATCATGGCATCGAGTGGCCTCCCAGATCTCCAGACTTAACCCCTTATGATTTTTTTCTGTGGGGCTACTTAAAACAAAAAGTTTTCTCCACTGTGTGATTCAGAATTTAGCAGAGTTAAGAAGAAAAATTGTTGAAATGATCTTCGACAAAACCAAAATTTTATTTCTCGTTCTTTTCACGAAATGACAGTAAGAGCACATCGCTGTCTTCAGAGAAACGGGGGACATGTCGAGACAGCTTAAAATTTTTATTTTTAATGATTTGTGTGTTTTACAACTGCTTTACTATTTATTGTTTTTGGTAATGACCTTTGATAGTTCTTTTTGCTAAATGTGTTAATTAACCATTAAGAAGATAATTAGATTTTTTCATGGCAAAATCCTTAATTGCTTCCAAAATATAACATTTTGGAGAACAAAATATATGTTTTTAAAAATTTTGAAGAAAATCCTATCGAATGGTATAAAAATCGCTGAAATCTGATATATGTTTGAAAAGTTATAGGCTGTTAAAATCTCAGACCGAAATTCTCTGGGACACACTGTAGTTGATAATTAGTTTATACAGTGTGTTTCGTAATGTTGGAAATGGAAATTTTAAAGTTGTCTTTTTAAATGAATATACCGATTTTCAAAATAATTTTTACATCAATGAAAAGCCATGTTCAAGCTCTTTCGGCTAGTATATTTTTGTGAAAAATGAAAAAGTGGGTTTTGAAAAAATAAGGAAAATGTCATCGAAAAATGTAATTATATTTTTAATGGTCGATTAACACGTAGTTTAATTACATCGCGCTTATTGTTTCAAAACACTGAATCCATTCAAATTTTTTATTAATTTTATGTTTGCGCTGAGACCCTCAAATTGATATTTTAAAACATAAAAGTTTAACGTTTTTCGTGAACACACAGCTTAAATTTGTTTATTGTTTTCCAAATTGCTGCCATTGTTTGAAAAAATCTTTTCTTTTCATTCACTTCTTAATCGACCATTAAAAATTTAATTATATTTTTCCAAGACATTTTCCTTATTTTTTCAAAAACCACTTTTTCATTTTTCACAAAAACATACTATCCGAAAGAACTTCAAAATGGCTTTCCAACGGTGTAAAAATTATTTTTCAATTCGGTATATTCATTTAAAAAAACAGCTTTGAAATTTCCATTTCCAACATTACGAAACACACTGTAATTTGTTTTTCACGTATGAATTGCCCTGCTTATTTTATAGTGCGTTCACTCTAACTTGGATAATGTCCTTTTTTCACGATCTGGTGGAAATTGAGCGTCAATTCCCACAACACTTAAAAGTCATTGATCGTCTTTTGTCTTGATAAGGGTAGAAAAAGAATTTTTAAACTTTTAATAAGCGTTCTGTTTCATTACTTTAACGTGTCTGATAAAAATCATTAACGATTATCCAAGTTAGAGTGAACGCACTATACTTTTGTTTCTTGCGTCTTTTGTTCTGTCCCTCGGGACTCGCAGGGCTTGTCTTTTTATTCGCATCTTTTTAATGTATTCTTGTCTTAGCATTCACGCACGAGAACAGTCTGAAGAGACATAGTGATATTTTTGTCTAAAAAGACATGTTTATATCTGAAGAGATACTTTGAATGATACAAATGATACTTTGACATTTTAATACATTTGTTATAAAGTTAACACTACTGCCACTATAGACTTTTGGTTATACGTATTTAGCTAATACAGAAATATATTGGCATACATTTATTTAACAGTAAAAACCAATGCATTTTTTCTGGACTTAAAACGAAAGCAAAATTTAAATTCAAAATAGCATTCAAAATTACCTTCCGAACAAGAAATTATATAACATCATGGTCCTTTTACGTCATCAAAACGTCGAAACAGCGTCTCATCGACCGTCAAAAATGACCGTCAGATGACGCTCATTTTTCGACGTCACAATTATGTTGCATTTCTGACCACCACGCTTTCATCAATGGTG
Source organism: Turritopsis dohrnii (assembly GCA_027922465.2). NCBI lineage: Eukaryota > Metazoa > Cnidaria > Hydrozoa > Anthoathecata > Oceaniidae > Turritopsis > Turritopsis dohrnii. The sequence goes on from BQMF02000002.1 coordinate 3,300,916, forward strand.
TTATGAGACTGTAGCCTGTTGTCTTACTTAATTTACAGGAACTACCTATTCTTATAGGGCGCACTGAAAACTGTCATGGAAATGTTTTAACAATAGCCTTTTCATTAAAATTTATACTTCGACCACAATGCGGTGTTTAAACAGAAAAACGGGAAAGATCTATACTCGTATCTATAAATTCATAGCCTTCATTTCTTCATTCATCTCGACGTTTGTATCAGTAACAAAAGGTGATTATATCCCGGCGACAAACTATTTTACGAAGTTCTTTAATTTTGGAAGAATAGAGATGTTACAACTCATGCACAAATAACAAATTCTTGACCAACTCAGAATGATAGCATCATGTTAGGAAAACCTGTAGCCAAAGCTGAAAAACTTTGGATTATTCGGCTCAGGTGTCATTACAGACCGAAAAATCAAACATTTGTTCTTAAACCCAAAACTTAATCTACAAATATTAAGATATCTATTGAACAATAAGCAAATCATATGGTGAAAACAACCCTGATGATTTATCATACGTCAGTAAATTATGAGATCAAAATAAGCAAATGTTAAACTGAAGAATTGTACAAATAATAAAAGCTATTAAATGACAGTGAGGAAATTAATTGTACTAATTAATATTAGAATGTAACAAAAGTGTTTGTCCATCTTCAGAGATAATAACAGAAGGTACCACAAATTTAAGAATTATATACAAGGAGATTTTCATAATTTCCAAGTTATTGGCATACAGTATTTACATCGATTAAGAAGGAAACAATAGCGAAACAGTAGCAAAAGTACTCTGTAACCTAACAAATTAAAAACAAAGGCTTAAAAGGAAAAGTCAGTCCATTGAAGGTTTAAGAGAGAGCTGGCACACACATTTCCAATACTGTTTGGTCATAGATAATTTAGATGCAGAATCTTTCGCGAACAGAAACTTTCGCGAATGCGCGAAGCTGAAAATTGTCGCGTACATAAACTTTCGCCAAACGATAATTTTGACATTTTCGCGAGTAAAACCTTTCGCGAATGGCCAAAATTTAATTAAAATTCCAAGAGAAATTTCAAAAATATACATCAAAATTGATAAGTTGAGACAATTGTGTTAATAAGCGTGTTAGTTGACCATTAAAAATTTAATTACATTTTTCCAAGACATTTTTCACAAAAATATCCTAGCCGAAAGAACTCAAAAGTGACTTTCCATCGATGTAAAAATTATTTTGAAATTCGGTATATTCATTTAAAAAACAGCTTTAAATTTTCCGTTTCCAACACACTGTATTTTCCGCCTACTCTCTAAAGTTTTTTTTTCACTAAGATTAGGCAAAAATCGAAACAACAAACTTCTGTTGGGTACACGGTACCAACCCGATTCAGATATCGACTCAAAATGTCCCTGGATAGAGAAACTTGAATCACTCTTGGTAAAGCTCAACATGAGATGGTTCAATCATATTAACAGGAGATATGGGCATTGACCTAAACATCAATAACACAGTGGTTAATATATAAAATCTGTCTGACACGATTTAATTTAAAAAATGTCATCGACCTGTCCACAAGAGATGGCGTCAGTTCAATTGATCATATCATTACCAACATCCCAAACAAAAAAACAAATAGAGGGGGTCATTCCCTGCGAAACAATAAGTGACCACTATGCGCCATTCATCAGTATAAAAGTCGCTAACAATATATACATCAATGTCGACATCAACAAATATCGGGAAGATTTTAATCAGATACCAAATTACAAAATCGTTACAAAATTACCAATGAAAGATCTACAAATCAACGAACTCCAACGGCAAAAGAATCTTCTCCGGAAGACGGCTCATGAAACACCATGAAAGTACCACTGATTGGCTGTCATTCCAGAACATAAGAAACGATTTAAAAAGGGCAATACAGGAAACCAAATATCATTTTACGGAAAAGCGTTATCTTCAGAATTGACCTAAAAAAGTATGGATCACCATAAATCGAATTCTGACACCAGATAAGAAATCCATAGATATTGACCCATCCATTCTAAACAAACATTACAACACTGTCGCAGAAAAACTTACAAACAAAGAAACACCAACCAATATAGAGCTGCATCAAACCATTAATGATCTGCCTAATGGTACACAAGGTTTCACAATCTAGCTCACCACATACAATGAAGTTAAAGCAACATTGCAAAAAATCCGAAATGATTACTCCACCGGAAATGACAATATTCCTATCAACCTCACCAAGCCAGTAAGCGACAAGCTCATCTCTGCACTTACAGATATAATAAACGGATTTACAAAGCAAAAGACTTCCCTGGCGTTCAACAGCTAGAATCAGTCCGATTCCGAAAGTTACAGCTCCATCACAAGCATCAGACTACCGACCAATAACTGTTCTTCCTGGTCTTTCAAAAGTATTCGAAAGAATAGTTCTCCAACAAATGTTAACGTACATTGAGGGCGTATACCAATCTTCTCAACATGGATTCCGTAAATCCAGATCCATCATTACATGTTTATTAAAACTAAAAGAGACGATATTCTTAAATCAACGAAGAAAGGAGAAGTCACACTTGCATTGTTTGTCGACTACTCAAAGGCATTTGACACGATTGACTATAACATTCTAATAAAAAAAACTACACGCGTTAAATTTTTCAAAACCGTTTTTACACTGGCTGACAGAATGCATCACAAACCGCAAACATTATGTACAAACAGACAGCAGATCATCAGATATGCCACACTACCGCAATGCTTCTGATTCATTACAATATGCTGATGACACAACCATTTATATTCACAGTAAACCACATCAAATCAAAGGATAAGGCAATGAATCTCACAGAAGATCTACATAATCTAAAGAACTGGTCTTCAATTTCAAACTTAATTTTCAATCCTATGAAAACAACAACAATGCTATTCTCTACAATGCAGTTTTCAAGTCTTTACAATATAGATGACAACGCCAACAAAACTATGATTGACGGACATCCGCTAATACTTTCCATACCAAAATACTCGGCGTCACGTTTATCCAACATCTTGATTGGAAAGACCACATCAATACCATCACCAAAAAATGCTTCAGTGCACTAAAAACACTTAAACATCTCAAACATCTCAAACGACTAATCCCCTTCTCACTAAAGACACAGTTAGCTACCTCCCTCGTTTTATCCCAACAACTGGAATAAGGAAATGCAGTATATCTAGGAACAACACCGCAATATTTGGTAAAACGTATACAGAAGGTCCAAAACGCCGTTTTGTGTACAACAAATTCGGGAACATTCATGATGTCATGAATCTGCCATGGCTGCCTGTAATCGAACAACATGAATATGCCATTGCTGTTTTTGCTGAACGACTTAAACGCTCCGACGCACGCGTAATGTGCTGCACATTAAGAAGTAATACAGCGAACTCTGGTACAATGTTAAAATGCAACAGAAAAGCCATACATTCCAACAAGAAGCCGGAAAGTATCTTCAATGCCTTGCCAAAGTCAGCACAAAACTCGACTACACTACACCAATTCAAACACGAAACAAAAAAATGTCAACATGAAATTTTGAAATGATGCAGCACTGGCATACTTTCTTAAAATTGTTGGTTGTTGCTGGGTTGTAGTACTAGACTTTGTACTTAAGATACAAAGAAGGTTTTCAAAACTGGAAAAGCAACATTACTACTATAACGTCTCACCTTGATTGCTAATAAAAAAAAAACGTGTAGTATTTTTCGTTTTAATTTTTCAATCACATAAAAATGGGTAAAATTCTAGAAAATTGCGCGCCCCCGCCGATGGTTGTTTCGTGGAGCCGGTGTCACAGGAAATTAGGACTCGGGGAATTAAGACTCTAGAGTCTTAATTCTCTAGGAAATTAGGACCTCTAGTCTTATTTTCCTAGTGGATCAGGACCCTATCTAGTCTTATTTCCCTAGGAATTTAAGAGTGGTTCAGTGAATTAGGACTATTATGAATTTGGAATATTATATAAGATATTATATTATATCGAGAGTGAAAATAAGGAGTTTTGAATTTCGTTTACATATTCGCAAGGAATAAAATTGTTCCTGATGATGTTAGAGAGGGAATTAATTGAAAAAAGTTTGAATGTTTCCAAAAACAACAAGCAAAAGTTTCTTCAATCATGACAAATATGACAAATTATTTACAAAAGATAATAAACTAGAACACAATAAAAACGCACGAACAAATACACCTGTCATTTTCTTATGTTCCTCTATCTTTACAAACTGTGTTTATATTCAAGTATACCCGTACTGTCCCTGGTATCAAAAATCAAGAATTAGAAAATCTAAATAAAAAAAGTTTGAATGGGTGCGAGCACGGTTTAGTGTAGCCCACCGAAATTTAAACTAATATAAAAAACGTAATATCAAACAGTTTTCATAAAAATAAAATGTTCATATCTTAGTGTGTAGACTTCGGAAATGGTTTTAATGTCCTGCTTTCCAAACAATTGATCAAATGCGATCGCATTTTACAAATATCAAAGGAAGCATTTATTGGAGACGTGCCATTCAGGAGCTCTGCAGCAAAAGCACCACCACTCATTTTGTTGCTTTCTTAAATAAAATTCACTGACACACATGCTTCCAATTCAAACAAAAAAGGAACATTCTAAATCGAACGTTCTAAACTAATTCGAATGTAAAAGTCTTATTTCACTAGGAAAATAAGACTTTTTGATTGTTAAGCTTCTAGTCTTAATTTCCTAGTCCACTCTTAATTCACTAGGGAATTAGGACTACACCAATCTAAATTCACTAGTAATTTAGGACTCTGGAGTCCTAATTCCCGGAAGTCTTAATTCACGGTTACACCGGACGATGACGTGATCATTATATCAGCTTCGCGCAATGAGCACACGAGCTAACATAAAAAATGGCGACGAGAAGGCAAGCAAATATCCAGGGAGATGCCAAAGGAAAAACGACAATACAGGTCACTGCAGAAAAGGTACGGATTACTTGTGTAATTGATACGAAAAACATTGTCATTTCACGAAACCTCATGCTAAAGCTTGTGGTCTGCATTCTATTAATTCATTGGAATGATGAAGTAGTACAGAAACTCTCTCCGGCGGAGAGGCAGAGACCTTTGCCTTATATTACCACATGTTCAGTGGTTTTTGTGATCTGTTGTGATTTGACTTGGCCATTTACAGTTACTAACAATTTTTTTATAGTCAACTGATGCTGTCGCTTATACCCACTTCAGCAGTTTCTTCCGTTTAATTTTTGTACTTCTTTGTATCTATGGTCTTATTCTAGGCCAAAAGAGCGTCCGTTGACTGTCCTCTGTGTTTTTGTTTTTGTTTAAATTAGTTTCACTTTAAAAACTTCAAAAATCGCTCTTGTATAGGGGGCAGGAAGCTTGCTATTTGGGCCAATGCAAATTTTGTATTAGTTTAGCGTCACTTATCTCCTGAAATTGTCATGCGGCATGTTTTCATTATTCATTATTCATTAATTTAGTTCTAGTGTTATACATAGCCAGAGAACACATCAAATATGCCATTTTGCATTATTATGATCACTGAGATCTCGCTTGTCGGAAATTCGGTACTAGCTCGAGCTTTCAAAATACTTCAGACCTGCTTTTTCTTCAACTGCATTTAAAAAGATTCAAGAATTTTTTGCAAATGAGGTATCGCGTAAAGTTGGCTTTTTCAGCATGTATCTGGTAGAAATCGAAACCATATATAACTCTATTATTCCAAAACGTTGCAATGTCTACTTCGATTACGTAATCAAATGTCAAAATGTCGCTACATTTATTATACGGAACACACACTTGGCAAAGTCATTAGACGCATACAGAAGAGCAACTACTTGGACATTTTGAACCGGATACAAAGGTTGGTGGCGGGTAGGCAAGCAAATGAAGTGGATGATGTATATTGTTCTTGTTAAGAATTGTCATTTGTTGTCATGTGTTGGAAATGAAATTTTGTAAAAATGAACTTTTTTACGCAGGCACTTAAAGTGATGTGGGTGCATGATGGTAAACTAATATAAAATTTCCATCGACCTTGTAAAGTTGATTCAAAATAAAACAAAATCTTTATGACAAATCCAGGTTATATTTTTTAAGAAAGCTTTCGGAGGCTTTTCAATCCTCCATGATTACCTCAAATTTAGTAAATTTACAACACATTGTACAGGGATTTTTCCAAGCACTATAGGTTACTAGTGTCTTTAGTAGAGAGAAGATTGAGTTTTACAGTCCAGGAAATTCCACAATTTTAGAGATTTCAATCTTCACAAACAGGCCTTGTCATGAGAGGCATACAAAGGGAGTTAGAAACTAAGATGCTTTTCAATTTTATTGAATAACATGAAAACGAGTCCTACTGGTACCACTTTTCTTTTCATATTATTTCATAAGATGAAGAAATGATTGCGTATAACAAAGGAAATTTCAAAATTACCTTAGCAATGGTGGTCTTTCTCCCTAGCAACCGAATAATTGGTGAATAATGGCCTAATTCCTCTCTCAAAACATGTTTTTAAATACTACGCATTAGAGAGCTAAAAAATGTTTAATTGACAATGAATGATTGAGTTTCTAAACTCAATTCAAGATTGAATTTTAACTACCGGTAAACGGTAGTTGGAAGTGCTTGGAAAAATCCCTGATTGTACTATATAAAAAAAATAAGATTAATAACAGAATAATTCCAAAGGCATTGATTAAACAGTCTTACTCAAAAGAGGCTTGTCACGGGCAATAAGTGAACTCTTCTTCAACGTGAGTTTAAGAACATTGGTATCACAAGCTATGATGTAGAAATCTGAAAAAGAAGGAGTATTATATACCTCTACAAAACAATGTGTGTTCTAAAATTGCTGTAGACTATCCAGGCTGCTGAGTTTTTCTGTTACCGGTTAGATGAGAAATACCTAAGGGTAAGGGGGTCACAGGTTCAACCCACCGAAATAAAACTCAGGTTGCCCTTTCCTAAAAAAAGTACCCTTTTAGTCACGGAAAACATGTAAACGAGGGATCCCTCAATTGAGGTATCCAAAGTAAATATGCTTTTTTCTCTAAAAATGGTAGTAGAACAAGTTCTATTTTCATTTGTACGGATATACGGTAGCCCTTAATGAAGCTACTATATTTGCCGGTGTATAGTTCGACTTTGTGTATATGTCGAACAGTGAATGTTCCTGATGTAACTTTATTTTGTTTTGATTGGTAGCTACCATTTTTGTTTATATTTTTCTATAAATAGCTTTTGTCAAGTTTGCTTTACATTCAGTTGCATATAGACTTTAAGCAGAGCAGTTGTGCTCTAGCACTTAGTAAAGTCTTTAGTCTATTGGTATCATTTTAATTTATTTTTTACATCTACTTGCTTGTGGCTGCTTTATATTATTGGACCTTATATTTCAGTAAGTTTTTATTTTATTTTATTTATATTTTGTTTATTTACAGTTTTGCTTGTGTTACTTTTGCCTTGCCCCACCCCTTTCAGCCATTTTGTTTCCATTTGCCTACCATTTTGTACTTCTGCATTGGTTATCCATTCAGTTCTTTGGCTAGTCTTCTTTCATCTTTTAGTCTTTTTATCTATTTTTGTTATGTTCTATGTTTACTTTATGTACATATTATTTAGACATAGTTTATTTTCTTTGTAGCCTTAATTTCAAGTGTTGAAATATATGTCAAAACAAAAGGCAGTCACAAAAGTGAAATATAAGTCGCAAAGCCAGTCATTGTATTTGATTGATGAAGATATGTCAACTACCGAAGAAATACCAGCAGATTGGCAAGTTGAAGATAATATGGTGCCACCTAAGGATGGTCTTGTTGCTGATGCTATGTTTGATGACGAGACATCACAAGGGAGAGATGGTGATGGAGATCCATTAGATCAGAATGCAGAGGAAGAGTCCAGACCAACACGTACGACAAGAATGACAGCCAAAGCAATTGAGTATCAACGCTCACTCCTTTTGAAGGATCGAAATAGAATGGTGAATCGATTAGAGAGAAAAGGTACCGCCATCAATAAACTGCTATCTCTTGGATCGATAACAGCTATTGAAGAAGCCTTATCTCAGTATGATGACACAGCTCGTTTATTCCAGGAAGCTCATCGCAAATACACTAAGTTTGTCCCCATAGAAGAGAAGGCCAATGACGATGGATGGTACGATACCATTGATGATGAAATATTCAATATTAAGCATCAAGCCATCAGTGTCTTAAGGGAGCTCAAGCAGAAGGAGGATGTTGGTAGTCGGTGTTCCAGAACAAGCCGTAAATCTAAAAGCATTAGATCTGGTGCTGGTAAAGGCTCAAGTAAAAGCTCTTCATGTTCCAGAAGCACGAGGAGTTCAAATTCTTCAAATGGGTCAGTTAAAGAACAAATGTTAGAAGAAAATTTGAGAATTGCAGAACTGCAGACAGAAGCAGACTTCCTTGAAGAGCAATACAAGACTTCATTTCTTGCTGCTAGTTTGAAGCATCGGCAAGAAATGGCAAAAGCATCAGCTAGAATGAAAGTGCTCCAGCAACAAGAGGATCAGATCAGAATCAAAGATGAGCATCTCAGTATGTTAAATGAACAAAAGGTGAATGACATCAAGGAAGATTTGGAAACCTCAGTTGATGAGAAGTATCCTGATACAGCAAACGATTTAAAAGGGGATGACGTTGATGACAACTTCAATAGTCATTACAATAGTTCATGTCAACGACAATGGATCAAAGACTCAGCTATGAAGAAGGAAGCAAGTTCATCTACAAGTAGTTCTACGCGGGTTAATGAGATGCTGTGTCAATTGCTGAAAGTTCAGTCTGCACCTGAAGTAGATGTTGAAGCTTTCAATGGTGACCCTCTAGACTTCAACTTCTTCATGATGATGTTCAAAGAAGTAGTAGAGACAAAGATTGAAGATCAAAAGGGAAGATTGACAAGGCTGATGAAGTATACAACCGGTGAGGCAAGAGAAACAATAAAGCACTGCATCCAATTCAAGAAGAATGGATATGATGAAGCAGTAAGGTTGCTATACAAGCGGTATGGAGATCCTCATCTAATTCTAGCTACATACAGAAAACAAATTCGAAACTGGCCAGCTATTAAGTTCAGTGATGGCAAAGGCTTCAGAGAGTTCTTGAACTTCATCGTAAAATGTGAAAGCTTCATTTGTGATGATTGGAACATATTAGATTCTCCTGAAACGATTTGTATGCTCATCTCTAAACTACCAGTTCCTTTAGTTGATCGCTGGAATAGAAAGGTGATGATGTTTCGTCGAAGTCAGAAAACAGAGCCAAGGTTGGCAGAGCTTGTTAAATTTGTCGAGCAAGAGACGCTACTAGTCAATGATCCGTTGTATTCAAGAGATGCTATCAAGCAGAATATGTATAAAGACAAGCCACCAGACAAGAAGCAAAGAAATTATAAAACATTGGCTATTAAGACGGATAAAGATGAATCACAGCAGCTTGGTAGTAACCTTCAGTATTGTCAGTACTGTGATAAAGGATCACATGATTTTGATGACTGTGCCGAATTCATGAAGATTCCAGTTGACGAACGGAGCAAATTCCTTGGGGAACGAAAATTATGTTATGGTTGTTATCTACCAATTTCGTCTACTCACAATGCAAGAACATGTACGAGACGAAGAACTTGCAAAGTTTGTGCGAGGAAGCATCCAACATCTCTACATGGTTTTCAGTTAAAGGTGAAGAAGAAAGAATCTCTATTGGCTGAAGCACCATGCAGTGAAGATACGACATCAACAACAACATCAACTGTTAAGAAGTCATTCTACACATCTTATGGTCACGTGTTAAGTATGTGTATTGTTCCTGTGAAAGTATTTCATCCGACATCTAGCAGATATGTTACAACTATGGCAATGTTAGATAGCTGCAGTCAAGCTACGTTTGTTGCTGACAGTCTAGTTGCAAATCTTGGTTTAAGTGGAAGAAAGACTTCATTGTCTGTAAAGACGATCAATGGAACAGAAAGAATTGAATCTTCTGTTGTTGAAGGTTTATCTGTCAGCAGTTTGAATAATGATGCTGCATCAATGAAGTTGAAATTGCCAAATTCGTATACAAGAGATGAGCTTCCCGTTGATCCTGAAGAAGTAGCAACTAAACAGAAGTTGAAGAAATGGAAGCATCTTCAATCAATATTACATTATTTTCCTGATAAAGACGAAGTCAAGGTGGAATTGCTGATAGGAGCAAATTGTTTGAAAGCACTGGAGCCAATTGAAGTGATTAGCAGCCAAGATGAGGGTCCTTATGCCTACAAAACAATCCTTGGTTGGTGTGTTGTGGGTCCTATTAGTGGACAAAACAAGAAGAATGTTAAATGTAGCAGAATTGCTGTTCGAGATGGATGCGACCAAAGAATAGCAAAACATCATTTTGAAGTAACAACCACTGTCAAGGAAGAAGAAATTAAGGGTATGTTGGAGAAACTTTATACTAATGATTTCATTGAAAATAAAGTCACTGGATCAAAGATGTTGAAGGACGATGAAGCTTTATCTGAAGATGAAAGGGAATTTATGCGAATTATGGAAGAAGGAGTAACTAAGAAAGATGGGCATTATGTTCTGCCTCTACCTTTCAAAAGAGAACCTGTATTTCCTGATAACAGATTTGTTGCAGAGAGACGACTTGCATACCTGAAGAAGAAGTTGATGAAAGATCATAAATTCTTCAATGATTATAAAGGTTTCATGGACAAGGTCATATCAGAAGGGTATGCTGTCAAGTGTTCATCTCCTGCCCCAATTGGAAAGACATGGTATCTACCGCATCATGGGGTATACCACCCCAAAAAGCCTGGAAAGATCCGTGTTGTCTTGGATTGTGGTGCAGAATGTGATGGAAAATCATTAAACAGTGAACTATTGAGTGGACCTGATTTAACTAACCAACTTGTGGGAATATTGACTCGGTTCAGAGAGGAAAGGATTGGTATCATGGCTGACATTCAGGCTATGTACTATCAAGTGTTTGTTCCTGAAAATCAAAGATCATTCCTCAGATTTTTATGGTGGGAAGATCATGACATTACTAGGCCACCTGTCGACTATGAAATGAGAGTACATGTGTTTGGGGCCACTTCATCTGCTAGCTGTGCAAATTATGCGCTGCGAAGAACCGCATCTGACAATATGAAAGGATTTTCTGAAGACATAACTGAAACTCCAGCACAAAATTTCTACGTCGACGACATGTTAAAGTCAAAGAAAGAAGTCCAAGAATCAATAGTCTTCATCAAAGGGATTAAAAAATTATGTCAGCTTGGTGGTTTCAATTTGACGAAATTCGTTGTAAATAGTTATGAGGTATTAAAGACAATCCCAGTCGATGATCGTGGCCCAATCGTAAAGGAGGTTAGCATTTGTGATGACATAATATGTGCTACAGAAAGGGCTCTTGGTGTCTTATGGAAACTTAAAGAAGATGCCTTTATCTTCGATCTTAAACTTAGAGATAAGCCGCTTACAAGACGAGGTTTGCTGTCTGCTGTTAGTTCTATATATGATCCCTTAGGATTTATATCACCACTCATGCTGAAGGCAAGGATCATTCTTCGAGACTTATGTCAAAAACAAGTTGGCTGGGATGATAATCTACCAGATGAAGCAATAAGAGATTGGTTGAATTGGAAAAGCAAACTAAATCTTTTAGATGATATATCAATACCGAGATGCTATAAACCTTCAGATTTTGGAGAAGTTTCAAGCTGCACAATCCATCATTTTTCAGATGCCTCTGAGAAAGGCTATGGTCAAGTCAGTTATCTCCGTTTGATAAATAAAGATGGCAAAGTTCATGTTTCATTCTTAATGGGAAAATCTAGAGTAACACCAATAAAGTTTGTTTCGATACCACGGCTTGAATTATGCGCAGCAGTATTATCCTCAAAAATGTCTCGATTATTAATGCAAGAATTGCAAGTAGACATATCGAAACAAGTTTTTTGGACAGATAGCCAGGTCGTTTTGAGTTATCTGCAAGCGAGAAATAGAAGATTCAAAACATTTGTAGCAAACAGAATACAAATGATAAAATCGTTAACTGACATCAGTGATTGGAAATACGTCAAATCCTCGAGTAATCCTGCAGATATCTCTTCAAGAGGTATCAATCCAGACGAGAAGAAGAAAATAGAGTTTTGGTTCAATGGACCTGAATTCCTATGGACACGTCAAGAACCATGGAAGGACAACAACTATGTGTCAAATAGTGTTCTAGACGATGACCCTGAAGTCAAAACTACAACAACAGTAAATGTGGTACTGGATAAACACAGTGTAATCTTGGAGATAATCGAAAGAGTATCATCTTGGAACAAGATTAAAAGAATAATGGCCTGGATAATGAGGTTCAGACATTGGAAAAGTAAAAGTTCAGATCATCTCTCAGTAGAAGAAATCGAAAATGGTGGAAAGATACTGATAAAATTGGTTCAAGCTGATATTTTTAAAACAGAAATGAAGATGATCAACGCAAAAAAAGATGTTAGTGGATCTAACATTGCTTCACTGGATCCCTTCATTACAGACGATGGTATTCTTAGAGTTGGTGGAAGGTTGAAAAGATCAAATCTTGACTTTGAACTAAAGCATCCAATATTGCTACCATACAATCACAGATTGTCAGACCTAATTGTACGTTGGGCTCATGAAAACATTGGTCATGGTGGTCGAGGATTCACTCTTAATGAATTAAGAAGATGTGGATTCTGGATTGTGAAAGGCAACACACTTGTCCGCAAAATGATATTTAACTGTGTGATTTGCAAGCATCTTCGTGGAAGAGCTGGTGAGCAGAAAATGGCTGATCTACCAGTGGAAAGAACAACTGAAGCAGCTCCATTCACTTATTGTGGAGTCGACCTATTTGGTCCTTTCAAGATCAAAGTTAAACGTACAGAATTGAAACGTTATGGGGTTTTATTTACCTGTTTTACAAGTCGAGCAGTTCATATAGAAGTGGCGTCAAGTCTTAGTACGGATGCATTTATCCTCGCTCTTCGTCGATTCATTGGAAGAAGAGGTATGGTCCGCCAAATATTTTCAGATAATGGTACAAATTTTGTAGGAGCTGATAGTGAATTAAGAAATGCAGTCAATGAAATGGATCATGAAAAGATAAACGATTTCTTGAACAAGTTTGGTGGTGACTGGAAATGGAATTTCAATCCTCCTGCGTCTAGCCATATGGGTGGTGTTTGGGAGAGGCAAATTCTCTCAGCCCGTAATATTTTGAAGGCACTTCTGAAAACACATGGATGTAGTCTTGATGAAGAATCGTTATCAACGCTCATAATTGAAACAGAGGCTATAATTAATTCACGTCCAATTACTGTTGATACCATCAATGACGTTAATAGCCCTATGCCGCTTTCTCCTATCAATGTTTTAACGATGAAATCTAATGTAATCCTGCCTCCTCCTGGTGAATTTCCCAGTCAAGATTTGTATTTGAAGAAACGATGGAGACGTGTACAACACATTGCAAATGAGTTTTGGAGCAGATGGCGTAAAGAGTATCTGCAAGATCTACAGAGAAGAAAGAAATGGTTTAAGGTCAAACGAAATTTTGGAGTTGGTGATATAGTAATATTGAAAGACCATACGCTAATGGATATTAGAAACAAATTTCCAATGGGAAAGATAGTGAAGGTATTCAATGATGAAAATGGAAGTGTTCGTTCTGTGGATGTTATGGTGTCGTGCCCAAAAACTATATTAAGAAGACCAATAACGAAATTGGTCCTGCTTGTTCAGCATTCTTAAACGATTCCCGACGAGGAGCCATTGTGTTCAATATATTTGTTTATGAACATTTTGTTATCATGTGTCTACATGAGGGGAGCCATGTGTTCCTGATGTAACTTTATTTTGTTTTGATTGGTAGCTACCATTTTTGTTTATATTTTTCTATAAATAGCTTTTGTCAAGTTTGCTTTACATTCAGTTGCATATAGACTTTAAGCAGAGCAGTTGTGCTCTAGCACTTAGTAAAGTCTTTAGTCTATTGGTATCATTTTAATTTATTTTTTACATCTACTTGCTTGTGGCTGCTTTATATTATTGGACCTTATATTTCAGTAAGTTTTTATTTTATTTTATTTATATTTTGTTTATTTACAGTTTTGCTTGTGTTACTTTTGCCTTGCCCCACCCCTTTCAGCCATTTTGTTTCCATTTGCCTACCATTTTGTACTTCTGCATTGGTTATCCATTCAGTTCTTTGGCTAGTCTTCTTTCATCTTTTAGTCTTTTTATCTATTTTTGTTATGTTCTATGTTTACTTTATGTACATATTATTTAGACATAGTTTATTTTCTTTGTAGCCTTAATTTCAAGTGTTGAAATATATGTCAAAACAAAAGGCAGTCACAGTGAATATGAAAGTTCATAGATGCTAGATCGTTAAGCCTGGTGTATAAGTCAAACCTAAACTTGATCATCTTTCATCTGGTCAAACGTGGAAAGTGCATAATTTTTTCGTGGCAAAGAAAACTGGTTTTCTAAACTTGTCATGCATCCATTTTATCAAAAATTTGCAGAAGTAATCTACATGAACTCACACCGGCATTAAAATGCAAGAGTGAATATGTGCATTGAGTTATTTCGTGTGATTTATTGTGTTCTTTTTATGATTTTGTTTATCAGGTTCACACTTTCTACAACTAAATACATTTCGAAGCATAGTAATTATATTGACAGCGTTACACACAAAACTACATTAGTTTCCTTTTCTTTTACTAATTAATTAAATTGGCCATATTTGGTCATTTTTTGCTGAGACATATTAGTTTTCCTTTTTCTTTTACCTGCACACTGGAACAGGTGCGCAATAATTTATTCATTGTTCGCCTAATTGATTAAGATCAGAGCACAGAGGGTAGAGTGTAAAACAATTGCAAGAATGATTTTTTTAATGATTTTAAGTTTAACAATAATGATAAAAATAACGATGATGAAATTGACCTGGTGTATAAGTCGACACCTGACTTTAAACACTAAATTAACGTAAATAAATAATGTAATTTCTAGTTGATTCCCACTTGCAATCATTCAGAATCAATGGATACAAATACATAAACATACACAAACATACTAGAAGTACTAGTTTCAAGAAAAGCCTGGCTGCATAAATTCCAAACATATTATTAATTGTGTGTTTATATAAATGTTGTAAATCATGAATTTTTCTGTTCGATATTTAACCATGATAAAAGCTCTTAATAACCATTCTTTGAGAGATAAAAACTTCATCACTCAAGATAATAAGTGAATTGAAAGTAACATAAACCTTGTAGAGTTATTTTGCCCTGTTCAAACCTTTGCACTGAATTTAATAGAATGGCAAAATCTTTATTCTACCTATATGATCTGATATCTCAAAGGGTAAAACAGTATTTGGCATAACATACAGCCATTAATAGGATACCTGAAAAATCCTTTATAATTGTGGTACTTGTAGGAATTATCCAGGGAGAAGAAGGAAAACTTCTTTGATTATCATAATGAAGAGGTCACTGTTTTTATTTGATTAGAAACCTTTCTAAGATTGTTGTGACAATATTATCTCATGTTAAAAGTTTCCCATGTCATCAGAAAATTTATTAAGTTTATTTTCAAATTTCTGTTTCCAGTCTTATGTTAAAATATAAGGTTTTTTTGACAGCTGCATATCTACTGATGTTTATTAAAAAGTCTTTAAAAAGCATCAGCAACTTTTCTTTTTGTACAAACTTACAACCAACACAACCACTGAGCTCTTAAAGGGATCCCAAGGTCGTAATATAAATCAGTCTTATTCATATAGATTTACGAAGGCGTGCGGAGGTCCGCTCGCCTAAACTCAGTTTAGCTGATTTTACGCGAGTGATTTACCGCTCGCCATAACAAATCAAGGCGAGTGATGGCGAGTGGTTGAAAACCTGATAATTTCTAAAAATGATTTATTAAAGTAATATTATCAACCGTTTTAATTAGGATAAAAGACGTAAAACTTTTCGTAATGTAAATGTAGGTAATACATGTACCTTCAAATGTTATGAAGGATAGTGAAGTAAGGGGGACGATTTAACCTGTGAACCCCAAACACAGGAGATTGCCTGTTTCTCTTTACTTCACGACTTCAGATACCAAGTTCCAATGAGGTGTATAAAATCTAATTTGTTCTACTTGTGGTTTCAATAATGTTAAAGTTAAGGCGCATTCAAACTCCAGATGGGAATTAAAGTTCTTTCTTTTTATTCTGTAGCAATTCAAATGAATGAAGAAAAAATGAATAAATATATATATATACATAAATATAAACTTTGATAAGTTTCAAAAGATGTATGGTTTGTACTGCACAAAAAATTCATTAATTATTCATGATGTTGTTTGTCGTTTGAAAAGGAAAGAAAAAAATTGAGCATATCCGTAAACTGGTGCTTTGATACTTTTGCGAATACATGCTCCGAACACTTCATTCTCAAGTGAGTTCCTTTGATACAATCAGATGGTTTCTATTTGCAGCGCAATGAATTTAGATCGTTTTTCAAAAAACGGTTTTCAGATTCTAAGTGAATGTGAACCAGGCGCAAGTGTATCCCATTTCCTCTGGAACGTCAAAAATATGCCTTATAAAACTTGAGTTTCTCATCGCATCGAAATATTTATACGTGACGTTTACATGATTTGAAAGAAAAAACAAAACAAGAACTGAACGAGAGCTGCTGTGCTCTTTTGGAAGGTAGAAATTTCTAACTTTCATAATACCTTTCGTTGGTCATCTCAAAACAATAAACCCATTAAATACTTATAAACAAAATAATAAGGTGTGTGAATGCTTGGTGAAGGGAAATCAAACATTGAACACCCGTTCAGTTTTATCTTTAGAATTTTAAGTTTGTTTGATTTTAATTAAAAAAGTATTGTTAAGTGCACTGGCGTCTTGTGACGTCAATCGTCTGGAATGCAAATGAAAGCCCTCCTAGTTTCCACACATTGCAATTCATACCAATGTGAGTTAACTTTATGATTTTCGAAAGAACAATGAAATGTTTCGTATTTTTATTTTTGATTTATGTCCGTTTTATGGCGAGCGAAGTCTCGCTCGCCTGGGAGTGTTTGTTCAACTTTTAGGCGAGCAAAAAAACACTCGCCTCGTAATTTTTAGGCGTGTGTGGGCGCGTGCGCGAGTGATCGCTCGCCATAAATGAATAAGCCTGATAAATTAATGCTATTTAAAAGAATGATAGCCAAAAATAACGTTAATTAAAATTTTTGCTCTTGTAATTTATCTGAAGTCCAGTATTACTCGATTCAAAACACGTTTTTTACGTGCTCTTCGTCTGCCATTATTTTTAACTTGAACTCTATTTTCAACTCTATGCGTCAGTCCCCTTAGCCGAATTTGTAGTTGTGACGTATCATTTGAGTAACGGCTCGCATAATAAGTAGGAAATGTCTGTGACATCATACCAAAAGAGCCAGTAAAACAACAAAATAAAAACGAGCAAATCAAATGATGAATGAGAAGATGCTGGGAATGTAGAAGATGATTTTATCTACCAATTAAACGATTTAACAAAATATCGCGTTTAAGTAGCAACGTGAATCTCTGGTGTCAAAGTTCCCATTATTGCCGTTTCTCATTGCATGTCTGCAGATCGGGAATGTCTATGCTGTACAAAGATTGAAATAAGTTACAAAACTTTTTCTGAACATAAAAATTTATTTTTCTTCGTCACAAAACATTAATTTTCTTCTTTGAAATAAATCGAAATGTGAAATAATTTGTTGATATGTCACCTGTTATAATCTAAAAATCATCAAAGTATTTTGTGCATATCATTTGATAAACTCTCCATCCTACTGTCATTTATATAATTCTTTCTTTTAAGGCGAATCTCCACTAGACAAAAAATGTCTTTGTAGACATGGTTTGTACTTTTCGTTCAATCTTCCCCGCGACATCATTCGAAGGAGGGGCGGAAACAACCGCCCGCCGCAGCATTTTCGGCCGTTTTTGCGGGCAGAAACTTTCGCGTGTCAAAAAACCCGCGAAATTTATGGAATAAACTTTCGCGTTTCGCAGATTTTGGAACTAATTTCAGGGGAAAAAACTTTCGCGAAACGAAGGAAAAGTTTATTTTTGCGTGAAAAAACTTTCGCGAATGAGCAAAAAAGAAACCAAATTTTTATAATTTTTCTTTTCTAAAAGTAATAAACTACAACTAATTTTCTTCAACTTCCCACTCAGAATCGGTTTCGTCATCGGTTTCTCCATCTTCACGAAAAAACTTTCGTGTTTTGCTGTTTTGAAATTTCTGCTCTTAAGGTAGTCGAGAGTCAGCTTTAGACTTTAAGTTTATAACTGAACATGATGGTTTCCAGGCAAAATGCTTGATTAAGGATGTTTTGTTCTGTATCATAGATGATATTCCGTTATCGTTTCTACGGCACAGTTCTCTGCTTCAACAACACTTGGTTCATTTAGTCCACATCAATGTTTCAAAACCTAATAGAAAAAAAGATTGAGTAAAAATAGTAAAAGTACAAAATGAAGATTAAATATGGAGGAGGGAGATTACCACACAGTGGGTATAAACACTTACTTCGGATTGTTGTGGTTTATACGATCCATCTACTGACATTCTTGGATTCACCATGCTCTGATATGACATATTGACACGTTAATAAAGTTATTGATTAACTTATTTATTCGTTGCTTTGTTGACGGAGAATATTTCAACCACATGTCATGACTTTTATCCAAACAAATTTCTTCGAAATGGTGTGAAAGGAATATATTTATTTCGTTTGGCAGGTTACGACGTATTTTTTGAAGCCAAAGAAAAGCATGAAAAGATATTTTACTATTATTACTCGATTGATTATTAGTTACGGGCAACACAGTGAGGCGCATTTTCGACTATGATTTCTTCACAACTAATATTCAATATATTACATGGAATATTTATTTGCTGTTTTAATAACAGGTTGCATCACCTTTTTTTATTATCTTCCACTTTTTGTACATTGTGAAACTCTGGAATTTTACGTATAAAAATCGAGTTATAAATCGCTCACTTTTATTGTGAAAATTTATTAGTGAAAGCAAGTGTTGTATTTACATTGATAAAAGACATATTTCAATGCTACTCAAATCATATGTCACAAAATTTTAAACAATGGAAAAAGTCTGGGCGCTTGTTGTGCACAGAAAATAACTAGAGATTGTTTGGAACTTTATGATATGATATGTTCAAACTGAAAATTAAAAATAATCACAAAACTAAGTGACAAAATATTGACGAAAAATTATCCAAGAAATTGAAAAGTATTTGACTAGAAATCTTGAAAAAATATATCAAAAATAATCTGCCTGAGCCAAAAAGGCTGATGAAATGAGAACAAAACAGGAAAAGACAAACGGCAGAAAACAACGTACCAGGTAGCCAGTATGTATAAAAACTGTGAATATGTGCACAAGAGTTGAGAAATGAATGTATTATGATGCAACCTCACTCATAGCTTGATTGATGAGTTATGAAAAGTCGAGAGAAAAATACGCCTATTAAATAAAAATCAAATACTAGATAATTGCCCTTGTGTGAAAAACTAAATTATACAGTAAAAATGTTACAAAAGAACTTAAATTGAATGCGTGAAGTTAGTTGTAAAGAGACACTGAATAAACGAAATGACGTTGACATGAACAAAAGAAACGTAAAGGACATAGAATTAAATTTTTTGTCCATTTTTACATGAACATGCATTACATTCCCCACCATGGGCCAAAAATTTAATCACATGATCAATCAAACCAACCAATAGCTCATAACCAGCTAAAATAACAACTTTCACTCATTTCATAGAGCTCATTAAATAAATCGTGATCATTGACTGAATGAATCAAAACGAGGTTGCGGACAGATCTAGTCGTCTCACGTTTGACACTTTCATTTTCGTTTTGATACGTTACTACAACTTTTCGAATATTGCCATCATCACCAACGACAACATCTTTGACCATACCGTACTTATAACGTTTCGTGAGTGGGGAATCGACTTTGGTGAATAACACAATGTCACCGATTTGCAAGTTGCGTTCATGGCGAAACCATTTTGTTTGCTTCATGAGTTTGGGAACGTGACATTCGAGCCAGTTTTCGAACCAAGCATCATAGATTTTGGAGTTGGCTTCAAGTTGCTTCATTGGGTTGCAGGTTTTGACGAAATCTCCTGAAGGACTGCGTTCGTTGTTGCGCCCAAGTATCAAGCGATTCGGTGTTAGAAGATCCATGGTTTCTGTTTCAGTGATGTTTCCAACGAGCAGTGGTAAATCGTTGATTGAGTTTGCAATGACTGATCCAAGAGTCTCCCATTGAATGATTGATAACCTCTCGTTGTGGGCTATCTTTTCGATTGACAAGTTTACTTCCCGGATTTTACGTTCGACTTTCCCATTGACGTTGTGAGCTCCAACTGGGCACGTTTCGAACTCAACTTTTCGATCCTTGAAGAGTGTTGATTGAATGTTGGTGAAGCTCATTCGGATGTCTTGGTTGCTTTTGACGAGCTGACTACCTTCGTCGCAGAATAGCTTCTTGGGGAATCCATACCTCGAGGAAAATCTTGTGAATGATTGGATGAAAGAAGGCGATGAATAGTCGTCCATAACGTTGATGTTGACGGCCGAAGTTGAACAACAACAGTAGATAACGAGCCAAATTTTGACGGTTGCTCTTTTGTTGATTGGTGAGTACGATCTGTATGGACCACTGAGATCCACTTGAGTTTGATAAAATGCTGGTGCGATGGTGAGCGAACTGCTTGGAATTGGACCCATGATGGCTTCGACTGTACGTTTCTCGATGTAGCGACATCGTTCACATGATCTTTTAATGGTTTTGACCAGGATTCTCCCTTTGATAATAAACACCTTCTTGAGTAGACGACGAAGTGTTGCTTCAATACCATCATGTTTCGACCAGTGAGATTCGACGGCAAGACTGTACGCGACGGGTGAGTGGCGATCGATGATCCGTACACAAAACGTTGATTGAGATAAGTCGAGCATTGCATCTGTGAATTTTCCTGCTATCGTGACACCATTGTTTGGAAGGATTCGTCCTTTGTACGTTAGAATGCCGTCCTTCAAAGTAGAGATTGGTTCGTACTTCCTTGGGTTGACGAATTCAATGACTTCACGAGTTGCAAGTTTGAAGAAATAACGTTCAGCAAGTTGAATTTCGACTTCTTTGAGATGAGGAACATCAGATGTTGTGAAGAGTAACATGTTATTTGAACGAAGCTTTGATCTCAGGTTGTTGAAATAGCGGTATACGTAGCCCATTACACGAACGACATTGCTGAAGGATTTGGCGTTGGGATCGATGAGATAGGATGAGAATCTGTAACGTTCTCCAACTTCTTCTGGGATGACGGATGTCACATGATGAGCGTAAACCTCTTTGTTGACTTCTGATAATTCCTGATCGGTGAGGCGAAGTTCTTGAGCTGTCATAACTGGGAAGTCCTTGGATTGTTGAAGCATCCAGTTGTGACCATTGATCCAGGTTGATTCGTTGTTGACGTCTTCGATGGCTTGCACCTTTGCGTGTACCGATATCAGCTATCATCTCTTTGGTTGGAACGTACTTCCATTGGTTCTTGGTGGTGAAACGAAGACTTTCGACGACACGATTTCGTACCCACTGCTTCAAGGGTTTCTGGTCGTTGTCCAGCCAGTACAAAACGATTTGACTGTCCGTGAATTTCATTGACGATTGGTGCCATTTGTCGAGTGATCGCTTTACGATTTCTCCAGTGTGTGTGTTGATAAGAGCAGCATATAGTTCTCCCCTTGGCTGTGACATTCCTCTTGGTACTGCCCTGGTTCTTGAGAAGATGAGTTGACATGAGTGTTGACCATTGATTCTGAGAAAACGAGCGTAGATAGCGACGCAAACCATAGATGAGCTTGCATCGCCAAAGTCGAGGGTTTCGATTGATAAATTGACGGCATCGACAGGTACTACTGCACGGTTGAATTTGAGGTTTCCAGCCTTCTTGCATCAGTTGAAAATTTGACTCCCACAACGCCCTGAGTGCGTCTGGTATGACATCGTCCCAGTCTAGTTTGCGGCGGACGAGGTCTTGAAGGTCGATTTTCATAGATGCGATGAGTGGTGACACTTTGCCAGTCAGGTCAAACATTTCGGCCACTTTTGATGCACAATGACGACGTGTTAACTTGGATGGAATAACATTGACTTGACTCGTTGGTTTCTTTCCTCGAGATTTTTTCGCGAAATTCAGATCACCAATGTTGAGTGAGACCATGTCTGATTTGACGTACCATTTGAATCCAGCGATGTGAATCATCTCTCCGTCTTCGCTCATGGTGGTTGGAGGGTCTTCGCCTGAGAATACGAATCCCTTAAGGTTGAAGCCACCTCGATTGATGACATGTTCGAGTTGATCTGCACGGCTGTAGGCGGTTTGTCTATCTTTTTCACCGGTGAGACAATCATCGACGTAAATATCACGTTTGACGATCTCTTCAATTTCAGGGTACTCGTCTTTTGAGATCTCTGCGACACGTCGAAGACCATATTCGGCTTGGTTTCCTGAAGATTTAACCCCATAGATGAGGGTTTTGATGACTTTTTGTTGAGGGATTTTGGATGGATCCAGATTTGGTTGCCAAATGTAGCGTTGATAGCACCAGTGAGATTCGTCCAATCGGATGGTATTGTACATCTTTTTGATATCTGTATGCATGGCGATTGGGTGAATGAAAAAACGGATTAAGACTTCTTGAAGCTTGTTGAGCGTATTCCTCCCTTTAGCAAGAAGATCGTTTAGACTATATCCTGATGATGTTGTTGATGATGCATCGAAGACAATGCGACAGGGGGTGCTGATCGAGTTGCCCTTCCACACTGCTCTCCATGGGATATAGTGATGGCATTGATGGTCGTTGAGCATGTTTTGAGTTGATTTTGGTAGATTGCTGACGTAATCGACGTAACCGAGGCTCTGTAACTTGGACTCTGACAATAGGATATCTTGTTTGTCGTTCTGATTAGATGGTTTGTTGAGTTTTCGTAGTTGCTGACTAAAGACTTTCATTGCAACGTCTTTGTTGTTAGCTAATCTGATCGATGGATCTGCGATAAATGGTAGAGTAGCTGTGGTTGTTCGAGTCTCAAGATCGATTGTGACGGATGAGTTGATCAATGATTGCTCGATCTCCTCCCTAATGCTGATAGCTTCAACTGATTCATCGTGTTTACATTGGTTGCAGTTACGACAATTTGGACAACGATATGTGATCTCACTGCCTGCTCCTTCGACTTCCTCAAAGACTCGCATTGATGTGGATAGGTGAGAATTGAAGCCAAGTAATGGAACGTGAATGTCAGATGAATGATTTTGAAGTGATCGATAGGTTGACGTGAAGTTGCAGGATGCATGAAACGGACTGAAAGATGGGTGAGGTCCACCGATGACACCTTTTCCTCCACTTGCACTTGTGAAGGATGATTCGAATATTGAAAGTCCTGATGGCATTTGATAAACGATTTTTGGAAAATATCTCAGGTATTTGATGCCAATCATCATATGAACGTCGCCA
This sequence comes from Turritopsis dohrnii, assembly GCA_027922465.2. Lineage (NCBI taxonomy): Eukaryota > Metazoa > Cnidaria > Hydrozoa > Anthoathecata > Oceaniidae > Turritopsis > Turritopsis dohrnii. The sequence goes on from BQMF02000002.1 coordinate 3,324,595, forward strand.
CCTATTGATGATGGAAGCTTTGGAAGATGTTTTGATGAATTACTAGACTTGGAATAAGATTGGATGATGTCTTTTTCTGCTTCGGCGAGAGAAAACGTTGGGAATGTTGATGTGATCTGAGGAATGCATGGGCCATTTAACGAGGCTGTCTTCCCATTGCTGAGTGGAATGTTGACGACGTAACGACCAAGTGATGATTTTGTGACGCTGTTCCCGACACCACCGAGAATGATTGGTGCAGACGAATCCTTGATGGCGTTAGGTCCAAGAAGGTTGATTGTTTTTTCGCTGACCACAAAGTCAGAGCAGCCACTATCATAGAAGATAAGCAGCTTATGTTGATTTATGAGGACTTCCTGGAGCATGTAGATACCCCTATCTCCATTTTGATCGTTAGATTTAAAGGATTCTGCGTGAAATGACAAGCTTATGTTTTTCGTAAAGCTTGGAAGATTTGGATTTTTGAAGAATCGTTCTTTGAATTTCTCTAGAAGTTCGACGTTGGCTGGTTCATCCTTGTGCTCGTCGCAGACCAAGACGTGTTTTCGTACAGGATATTTTCGATGCGATGCATTAGGACAAACGAAGTCGTGCTGGCATTTACCATCCTTGTGCTTTCCAGATGCGATTGCTGCACCTGGGAAGAGACATTGAAAGCAGTATCCTTTTGTTTTGAGAAGAGAGAGTCTATTTGCAGGTGTAAGTTCAGCAAATTTCTGACAGGTGTAATATTGAACCAACTTAGTCTTGCCTGGGCCTGACGAGGCAACATGATCACTTTCACCAGCTGGGGTGTCACATAGAGCACACATAGGATTCGAGGTATCAGAGGACACATATGAATTAAGGAAATGCCCATACCTCTTATCCTTGGTGTGTTTGGATGAGTCCTTAGGTTTGTTGCTGTCGTTTGATTTGGGTATGCTGTCTCGAATGAGAAGTTTCTGCTCATTGATTCTTCGTTCCTTGGATAGGAATTCGATCAATGATGTCCAAGTCTCTTTGGGGCTTAGGTTGTCATCACAGATACTTGTAAGAAATCTGGTTGATCTGCCATCACCGAGAAGGTTCTGTATGTGATTGAGACAGTCGCCATAATACAGGTGCTCTTCGATGTCATGTTTCTTAGCTAGAGCTGCCATCTCCTGCATCATGCTGATGAGTTGACTGATGCCAGATACGAGTTTCTCTGGGTTCTTCTTGAAGATTTCGAGTGACTTGAGTTGGCTGATCTTTTTCTTGAGCATCATCCTGGTGTCACCGAATGCTTGCTCGAGACGCTGCCATATGTCGTCGATCAATTCAAGATTCTTGACCATGGTGTATGCTGGATCAGCAAGATAGTTGTTGATTAAGAGGTCTGGTAAGTAGCTCTTAGGAGTTGATGACAAATGAACTTTTTCAAAGTTAGAGCGAAAAGTATAAAAGTCGGTTTTGGAATCATATCCTGCGAATTTTTCGAGATGAATGTTAAGTTTGTTACGTTTAAACTCTGAATGGACGTCTAGTTCTCGATTACTTATTTCATTGTTCAGGTTTTGGATAAATATTTGACGTAAAGTGTCTAATGCAAAAAATCTCTCACCAAGTTCTTGAATAGTGACTTTAATCTGCTCATTTGAGGTGGTTATTTGAAGACATTCTTTGTATGCTTCTGAAACTTTGTTGAACTTGGTTTCGTCTGATTTCATTTCCTTTCTCCAGTTCAGTAGGTCACTGGATACTGAATCAGCTGGGATACGTTTAAACTTAATTTCGAGTTCGTCGATAGATCCCTGGGCCAATTTGATGTTGAAGTTGAGAGTCTGTTCCTTGTGGGCGATGAACTCATCGACTCTCTTTCTTTCCTTTTGAGCGGTGAATTTGGAGTTAAAATCCTTTGAGTCCTGAATGTAACTTGTGATCTGATCCAGAGCTGCTTTGATTGCCTGCTGGATGTCGTCTGAGATGGATTCTCCAGATGAGGTGATTCTATGTGATCGTGTACGAATCGACTTGCGCATGAGTTCGAATCTTGAAAGTAGCGATTTCAGCTCCTCTGGTTGAAGGTTCTGAAAATTGTTCTCGTTGATGAGATCTGGTATCTCCTCACACATCACCATGATAGCAATGCGTTCCTCGTTTGTTGAGGTGAACGGAGATGGTGGAGGTTGTGACTCCATGACGTTTTCGGACTGCTCGGTTGAATGACGCGATAAGTCCTGTGATTGATTTGACTGAAGGAGTGTGACTGCACCAGTCGAGTGAAGCTCCTTATAATTGATACAAGTGGTCTTCCTAAGCACTGACATGCGTTAGAGACTAGCAGTATTGATTGAGTAAAGGATATAAACGAATCAGCCCTCTCTGAAGCGAAGTGTCTGATTGAAGGTTGAAGCGAGGCAAAGCAAGGCGTCTGTTTGAATGATGTGCACAGAAAATAACTAGAGATTGTTTGGAACTTTATGATATGATATGTTCAAACTGAAAATTAAAAATAATCACAAAACTAAGTGACAAAATATTGACGAAAAATTATCCAAGAAATTGAAAAGTATTTGACTAGAAATCTTGAGAAAATATATCAAAAATAATCTGCCTGAGCCAAAAAGGCTGATGAAATGAGAACAAAACAGGAAAAGACAAACGGCAGAAAACAACGTACCAGGTAGCCAGTATGTATAAAAACTGTGAATGTGCACAAGAGTTGAGAAATGAATGTATTATGATGCAACCTCACTCATAGCTTGATTGATGAGTTATAAAAAGTCGAGAGAAAAATACGCCTATTTAAATAAAAATCAAATACTAGATAATTGCCCTTGTGTGAAAAACTAAATTATACAGTAAAAATGTTACAAAAGAACTTAAATTGAATGCGTGAAATTAGTTGTCAAGAGACACTGAATAAACGAAATGACGCTGACATGAACAAAAGAAACGTAAAGGACATAGAATTAAATTTTTTGTCCATTTTTACATGAACATGCATTACAACTTACTTGTCAGCCTTATGTTAATTGAACTGTCAGCATATTTTCTAATCTTTCTGTTTTGTTTTATATGCTAGATATGTGCCTACCTAGAGACCAGAAATGTTGCTGCAGCAGTTATTCAAAACTTTAGGGAAAATAAGGTATATACTTATAAAACATTTTAAAGCCATTAAACATAATTTTGATGATTATAAAATGAAAGGTTCTCTAATGAAGTTTTATTTTTTCAACTGTTTTCAACGCATTTATATCCAGTTAATCATAGAACAACACAAACGGGTTAAGGCAATTAAGTTGTAAATTTGATGAAGTTCAGAACAAATATTTTTATCCTTACTATCTGCACCTATTGTTGCATTCATTTTTTAGATGGACAAAGAAGCATGTTGGGAAGCATCCGAATCAGACTTTGCAGCACTTGGTTTGACATCAAGAGGAGATCTCATAAAGTTGAAGAGCTATCGTATGCCCAGTATGAATAAAGAAGAACTGAGCAGCGAATTGGCCACTTTTGTAAAAGTAACTACAGCAGAGCGTACAACAGCTAAAGTAAAACTACGAAAAGAAGTACCACCCCGAACCGAAAAGGTGTAAAGTCCATACATTTAGGCTGGATGCATTACAATACCCGCAGTGGAAAGTATACATCTGTTAGAAAAAGTCGTGGTGGTGGAATACACCCTTTGACATTTGAGTGTTCTCAAACTCTAAAAGATGTATTGGATTTGTCAAAAGAAAAATTCTTCCCTGGTGGAATGTCACTTAATGGAAATCTCAATTCTATGGAAATAAACCTTGGCAATAACAACGGTGCTGTTTTTGATTTTGATTTGTCTACTACAGTGGAGGAACATTTTTCTCAAAGTAATGGATACAGCAAGAGTAAGAAAAATAAAATTTATCTTCTGTCAAAACTACTGTCAAATTCTGCTAAAATTATCAGACTGATAGACACGATTGGTGAAAGTGATGATGACGATTTTGTGAATATCACGTGTCCCCTAAATTCTGGAAAACATAATTCACAAGTTTCCTTGAATAATAGTCCATCTTTAAAGTCGGCATCAAGTTCCAACAATATTCCAGATTTTGACCATTCTTTAATTGGTATAGGGGATTTTGAAGACAGTCAAGGATCTTTCAATAGTGACATGAATTCTGCAAATGGTCAACAGATACATTCTCCAGATAGTTCAGCATTGCAGCAAAATGTTGATCTTGAAAAAAACCGTTTAACAGAACTGATGGAAGCGAGAAGAAATCGTGTTGGAATTGAGCCTGCGTTATGTGACCCTCATGTTACAGTCAGAATTCGCCATCCCACACTTGATTCCAAGGTTAGGTTATTCAATGACGCTGACATGTTTACTCACGTCTACGATTGGGTTGGTAGCTTATCGATTAAACCAGAACACTTTGAATTAAAAGATTGTCATAATAACACTGTGCAACCCTTTGTGAAAGTTTATTCAGGTGTTTTCAATGTATTTAAAGTATTGCAACCTGTTCTTATGACTCCAAGTGGCAGTGTTGGTTTTAAAGGTTTTGGGGTCACAAATGAAGAAACAGAAAAAACGTCTTCTCCTATAAGACTTACGTCTGATAAGTACAGTGACATTGAAAATCTAAGATGTGCTGCAATGTCTAACTTTGAACACAAAACACACAATTTGGAAGTTAATCGTGATGACGTGTACAATGATGTTTTGGCAATTTATAATAAGAGGCTTCCTCCTAGCACTTTCCTGAAACTATCATTCAGTAATGAAAACGCTGTTGGAGATGGAGTAAATCGTGATGTGTACCTGAATTTTTTGAGAAGTTATATGAAAGAATGGATGGTAGTTTCTCTAAAGTACCATTGTCCAATTTTGAAGAAGAAGAACTAACTACAATTGGTAAGATTATCAGTCACGCATATCTTTTGCATGGAATATTTCCAATTCAATTGTGCAAGGTTTCATTGATGAAATATTTAATAGGGACCGTAGATGATGATATTTTAACCCGAAGTTTTTTGGAATATCTTCCACCTCATGAGGAGGAACTTCTATCAAACTTTAACACATCAACTGATATACAGGCTGTGATTGACATTTTTAGTGAATTTGGCATATTTACTATACCTACAGTGGATAATGTACCTGAATTGATAAAAAAGGCAGCTAAAATAGCTCTAATTAAACAACCGTGTTTCAACTTCCAAGCATTGGTTAATGGCATGGGCAAATTTTGGAATCGTGTCACTGCAAGCATGCTTGAATTTTTGTATGCTACAACTATCCCGACGTCTGATAAGATCATAAAATCTTTGGAAGTCAATGAAAAGGGAGCACAAGATCAGAAGGTAACTACTTGGTTACATCGCTTTATCCGTGGGTGCTCAGGTGATCAGTTAATCAAATTCATTAGGTTCATTTCGGGGTCGCCCTCTTTATTGCCTGGTGCTATAATCCGTGTAGAATACGTTAATCAACACACAAGTTTATATCCTACCTCAAAGGCTTGTTTCAAAATTTTGTATTTACCTCGTCAATACAGTTCGATGTATCAACTTAAAGACAATTTGGAAACTTACATCATGAAGTCTAATTCTAGTCATTGGACAATGCACGATAATTAATTTGGACTTTGATTTGTGAAAGTTTGATCATTGTAATCTGCATTGTAACAGATTTGTTTTATCATGAAATGTTTTTGACATAACATATAATAACATGTAACATTATACATAACATATAGTTATACGTGAAAGTTATTTTCCAGTATTCAGGGTAGTTTATGATCTCTACTTATGAGTGTTGAATGACCCAGTCTATATATTAATAGCCGATTCTCTGTCTGTCTGTTTGTTTGTTTGTTTGTTTGTTTGTTTGTTTGTAAGTCACGCAAAATGGTAGATTGAGTTGTGAGCGAAATTATTTCTTTTTTGTGTGCGACGTGAGTTCGAAGCAAATACATTGCAACGCCAATCGAACGTGACTTTTTTTGGCTGATGAACTAATAGGAATAACGTTTTGTTTTTATCATTATTGTTAGTTTTATATTCCACATTATTGACTTGGCTTTGAAAACAGTACATCAACTAAATACAAAGTCACTAACTGATTAAATATTTTGGACAAAAAGCAGCAGTGGCAGAACGTGGCAGCATAGATGAGTTTCTGATGTTAATTACCAGTTAAAGATCTGTTTAAACTAAAAATTTAATAAACTTCACAAAAATAGATTTCGAGTGCTAATGAGTATTATTTTTAATAATTTTTTTTGTCTTAAAAACGCCTCCTGAGAACCGGTTTAACCGACAGTGTGCAGAGAGCATCTAATTGCCAACCAAGATGCGTGCGCATATTGGTAGGAAATTGACTTGATCTATTAAGCATTTATGTTGAAACTCACAGCAATTATCGAGCAAAAAACACTAATGTTTATAAACATCACGTCACTTGGAAACTCATCTATATGTTCGGGGTTTGCCACTAACTCTTGCCTGACTGTCTGAGACGGGTGAACTTTTTTTTTGAGCAATCAAAATGTTTAAAAACCGATAGGTAAAAAAAGAGTATCATATCAAAAGAAAATGTTTTTTTTTTTTTTTTTTTTTTGCTTTTCTTTTAATAATTTAATTTGTTCTTTTAATTGTTAAGCGTTCTAATCGAACGTTTTTTTATTCTATTTATTCATTTAGCACGTGCCTTTTTTCTCTCCTCCGTGTGAACTTTTTAAGAAGAGAAACCATTTTCCCCCTGTTTGATAGCACCCATGTTAGAGCGCGTAACGTTTTTAGAACAAAAGCTAATAAAAAGTTTTTTTCTCTCTACGTTTTGAGTGCAAATAAATAACACATGAAATTTGGGGTTTTTTGGAACCATTGTTTAAACTGATATTTGATATTTGATTTCGAATCTGTCGCTAGGATAACTGACGTTTTTTCGGGTCCGCGATACAAGCGATGGGGTGACAAAAAATTTGGGTCTAACTTTTTTGGGAGGGGTCTGTGACGTCATCAAAATCTTTGAAGAATGATATCTCTGTAACGGTTGATCGTAGCGGAACGATCCCATACATTTTTTTAATCAGTTTTTCGAGCTCTACAACATGGTAACACTTTCGGTTGCCAATTCCTTAATTTTATTTTTCGTGAAGTCAACGCATGCTGAACATGGGCGGCGAGCGACGCCGCCTTGGCGGCTAGTTTTGTTTTATTTGCCGCTATGGACAGCATAAGCACTGACTCTTCATCATACCTCCCTTCAGAACTTTCAGGGTTTATTTAAAGTTACTTTCAGATACTAAAGCGTCAAAAAAGTATTTTGTTTATTTTTATTTTTGACTAGCAGCTCTGTTGAATTTTATTCTTTTGCAGTTAATAATTGTTTGAACCCATTGCGTTATGTTAATATTCAATGAAGATTACACGTCCTTCACATGAAACCACAAAGTTTGTTTAATTTAGTTGATTTTATTTCGGTAAAATCTGAAGCCGATCTTATTCTGCCGAATAGACCTGTATTTATTACAGGGCCTTACGGCAGGACATCCTCTTCGAATTCTCTCGATGAAGATAGCGGAAGCCATCTTCGTTTGAATCGCAATCCATTAATATCGAGAGAATTCTTTTATTGTGAAACAAGTAATTTGATCCAGACATACACATCATGAGTAGTGAAGTGGATGAACTGGATATATATACAGAAGAACCGATAGATAGTTCACTTAAAGGGGCGGAAGTCAACAAGACCCGAACCCCAGAGAAAACTATGGAAACTAACTCAGGGAAAGTAGCCACTGAGGAAGAAACAACGCCAAGTAAAGGCTCTGAAAAGACAGAGAGGCAACGTTCAAGAGGGAGGAGACGCTCAAGAAGCAGACGACGGAAAAGAAAACGTTCTCCATCAACTTCTGAAACTACAAGTTCTAGTAGTAGTGACAGTAGCAGTGCTTCACCCTCTCGTCGTTCAAAGCTCCTAAAAAGTAAAGTGGAGCGTTTTGAAATAATCACATCAAAAGACAAAAATGCATGGAGATTGCAAGATGATTTAGCATCTTATGCGAACAATACAAAATACATTCCTGACAAGGACATTCAAGAAAACATAATGATAATGAATCCGGTTCCCAAGAACATTCAGGAACCCCTTAAACTGGATAATTTTATATCCAACTTGCTAAATGATTCGGGTAACAATTTTGAAATTTCCCGAGACAAGCAGTTGATGAGAATAAACACTAAATTACGTGATGTTTATGGACCTTTAACTAAGGTACTTCATACACTAGACCAATTCAAACAGTCAGAAGACACAGAAATGGAGTTTGATCCTGAAATGTTCTCACAGGCATTGGAACAATCAGTCGTATTGCTAGGACAAGCCCAAGGGGCTGTAAACTTCCAACGCCGTCGCTCCATTCTTGGAGCCATCACGAAAAGTGACTCGAAAGCAAAAACAATGATAAAAGATGAGTTTGCAGAAGAGTTGCAAAAGTCCGGAGATCATTTGTTTGGCAAAGATTTTCAGAAAAAGCTAAACGAAAAATTCAAATTTGATCAAGGGTCAGTCGTTCGAGGTCTGGCTCCACCAAAATACCGGAAAGAGCCCTTTCTCAGAGCCTCACACTCATACAGCGTCACGTCACAGAGTGTGGGGCAGAAAGTGGGACGCTTCACCCGAACAGAGGGCAACACCCATAACAGAGGTAAGACCTCTAATTCATCATACCACTGCTCCTTTGTCAAACATTGTCCCCGTAGAGGAAAATTTAAGAAATCATGTACACCCTGTAATTTTAAAACTTTTTCCCAATATAAAAAACAAACACCTCCCTGTCGCAGGAAGGCTAAGATACTTCAAAACACAGTGGTGGAAAATCACATCAGATCCACAGATACTTTCCATCATATCAGGATGGGAAATACCCTTTCTTACAGTACCAAAACAAGTACATACCCCTCCACAAATAAAAATGGAACAGCACAAAAAGGATCTGGTATCAAAAGAGATTCAGGACATGTTAGACAAGGGAGCAATAGTACAAGTACGACCTGTAGAAAATCAGTTTGTAAGCAACATATTTCTAAGGGAAAAGAAGGAACCAGGGAAGTATCGTCCCATCATAAATTTGAGACATTTGAACGAGCACATTCCTTATCAAAAATTCAAAATGGAGTCTTTGAAAGATTTAAAGAACATGTTGAAAGAAAACGATTTCATGATAAAGATAGATTTGAAGGACGCATATTATGCGGTCCCCTTGAACCAAAAATCGCGAAAACATGTCCGGGTTTTATGGGAAGGAAACCTGTACGAGTTCATTTGTCTCATGTTCGGTCTAGGTCCATGCCCCCGGATTTTTACAAAACTACTAAAAGTCCCAATCACAATCCTAAGAAGACTGAACATCAGGATAATAATATACATAGACGATATGCTAATTGCGGGATCATCATGGGAGGAAATCCTAATGGCCAGGGATACAGTACTACATTTACTGGAGGCTCTGGGTTTCGTGATCAACTACCAAAAATCAGTAACCAAGCCTACAACAGAGATAGAATTCCTGGGGGTGATAGTCAACAGCAAAACTATGACATTATCCATACCACCAGAGAAACTATCAAAACTCACAGATTTGTGTCAAAGAACCCTGAAATCCAAAACAATAACCCTCAGAAATCTTGCAAAACTGATTGGGAAACTCAGAGCTACCAGTCCAGCATTCACTCCAGCCCCATTGCAATTACGGAACCTGCAGAGAGAGCAAATGATGGGCCTAAGCAAGAACCTGGAATACGAATCAGTGATAACACTGAAACGCGACGCCCGTTTAGAATTACATTGGTGGATAGAAAACATAAACATCCACAATGGCAGAGCCATTACGATGAAACCACCAGAACTGATGATATCATCAGATGCGTCAAAACAAGGGTGGGGAGCAGCCTGTCAGGGGACGTCCACAGGGGGAGCATGGAGTCGGGAACAAAGACTCCTCCACATAAACATACTAGAACTACTAGCAGTAGAATATGCGGTGAAAACATTTACCAGAGACACACAAGTTGCATCAATTCATCTACAAATAGACAATACTTGTGCTCTAGCATATTTAGTGAATATGGGGGGAACCAAGAATCCAGAGATGACAAAGGTGGCAAAGTCCATATGGTCTTACCTGATAAACAAAGGAATAACCTGCACAGCAGAATACATCCCCTCAGAACTGAATGTAATGGCAGACCAGGAATCAAGACAAAAGAACTCCAGCGAATGGAGACTGGAGTCAGGAATATTTCAGAAGATATGTCAGAAATTAGGAACTCCATCCATCGACCTGTTTGCTTCCTTATTGAATCATCAATTACCAGCATACATAAGCTGGAAGAGGGATCCCAAAAGCTTAGGAACAAATGCCCTGTCCCTCAACTGGTCCAAAATGTTCCCTTATGCATTCCCACCATTCAACTTAATAGGGAAGACTCTAGCAAAGACATCATCTCATGGGAACAACATGATCATTGTTACGCCAGTGTGGCCCTCCCAGACATGGTACCCTCTCCTCTTGAAAATGTCTATACACAACCCAGTACTTTTACCACAAGCCAATCACCTTCTGAAGAACCCAGAAGGAGAGAGTCACCCACTAATCCAAAACAAGACACTACATCTAGCGGCATGGCTTATATCAGGGGAAGAGGTAAAACAAAAGGAATTTCAGAACAAGCTATTAACCTTATCTCAAAGTCTAGGAGAAAAGGTACAAGACGCAATTACAGTTCAGCCTGGAAAAAATTTAGTGGCTGGTGTAGTCAAAGACAGGTTGATCCACTTTGTTGCTCTCTAGAGGTTATTCTAAATTATTTGGCAAATATGTTTTCCCAGAATTATGAATACCGCACTATAAACAATCACAGATCAGCTATTTCAGCCTTTCATGAAGAGGTTGAAGGGTATAAAGTAGGTACACACCCAGAAGTGGTGGCTCTCTTAAAAGGGGTCTCAAATGAACGACCCCCACAACCTAGATATACATCAGTATGGGACGTAGAACAAGTCCTTCACCAACTAAAGAAGATGTCACCATATGAAAATTTGAGTGAGAAGGAAATAACTTTAAAAGTCACTATGCTATTGGCTCTCACAGCCACAAGCAGATCTTCTGAACTTAAAAACCTGGATATAAAGTTTATGACTAAAACTGATAAACAATATCAATTCCAACTAGGAGAAACTGTAAAACACTCTAAACAAGGGAAAATCCCCCCACCTGTCCAATTCTATAGTTTTCTACAGGATACAGACTTATGCCCATACACAGCTTTAGAGTACTACTTAAATTTAAGTAAAACATGGAGATCATCAGATAAACATTCTCAATTGTTGTTATGTCATATAAATCCACATAAGCCGGCAAGCACAACAACCATTGCAAGATGGATAAAGGAAACACTGTGCATATCAGGAATAAACATAAACATTTTTCAGGCTCATTCAGTTCGCAGCGCAGCTTCTTCTAAAGGGAAAGCCTTGGGAGCACCTATTAAGACAATTCTAAAAATGGGTAACTGGAAAGGGGAATCTGTGTGGCAAAAACACTACCACAAAACAATTACAAGCCCATCGCAGAAATTTCAGACTGCATTGCTTACAGCAGCTTTAAACAAGGATGTCCTGCCGTAAGGCCCTGTAATAAATACAGGTCTATTCGGCAGAATAAGATCGGCTTCAGATTTTACCGAAATAAAATTTGTGAATTTTATTAGGGCCCGCAGGGCCCGAAATATAAAATTCTGATTTTATTAGGTAAAATCAGAAGCCGATTTTATTTCCCACCCAACAACCTCCCATCTGAATACATTCTAATTTTAACTTATGTTCACTAATAGGAACACATCGTGGTGGCATTCGTGGTATTCGTGGTGGACGGTTTCAGAAAAGAAAGTGATGAACATTATGTTGTACAAACTGTATTTATATTTATATGATAAATAATGATACAGAAGACTTACTGTAAAACATACTTTGTCTTTTTATTACCTGAACTAAAATCAATACTTGTTTCACAATAACAAAGATCCTTTCCTTCGAAAGGACACCTGTAATAAATACAGGTCTATTCGGCAGAATAAAATCGGCTTCTGATTTTACCTAATAAAATCAGAATTTTATATTTCGGGCCCTGCGGGCCCTAATAAAATTCACAAATTATCTAGTACATTTGATTTATTTATTGGAATTAGAGTTCATTCTTTTTTCCAAGTCAGAATTATTTTTACTTGTTTATTTTTTTTGTTATTGGCTACCAGTGATATTTCATGTTTAAGTTTTGAACGGAAGTTTTGTTTTGTACTATCTTCAATTATTGTTAAGAAATGATCCTGGCGCTTGAAAGGAAAAGGGTAGTTTCTTTTGTTTTTTTGCTTTTGCTTGCAATAATGATATTCCTTTGGCACATTCTTCACTCTGCACCTGATTATTGTAAGATGGTTTAAACGGAAAAAGAAGAATTTAGTTTGCAGTGAAATGTCTAAAATTGTTAGTTATGTTATTATATCTCGAATTGTAATTCTATTAAGAGATATAACTTTTATTCTGATATGAGTTTTTTCTGTTCACCACCTCTTGTTCGATATCAAACATGCTAACATTCAGCGTCGAAGAATATCAATCATTGAGTCAAATTGCACGCTTGCTCCTTGAGTGTTGGCTTTCTGTATTTCCCGGGAAACTATTGATAAGTATCACAATATAATGATGAAAATTATGTCATGGGACAACGAGATCCCGGGTATAGTCAAACGGGGTAATTAAGAGACACTTAAAATTGAAGGGTAAATGTGGGACACATGAAAAATCCAGGTAAAATGATAAAATTCGTTAGAATACATTGTACCTTAAACTAGAGCCTCTATGCTATTGAAAAACACAAAACAAAATATGGAGACTTGTTGGCTTCGATCCCAGTGACCTGCTTATTTCTGCAGCCTCTGAAAAGTCAGTATCTAGTAGACAATTTTCCTCACTTAGAATTGATTTCTCGATTAACTGACCAATCTTTATATCTGGTTCATCGAAGCATGTAAACAACCTCGCTTTGAAGTTGTTGAAGTGAAATTCCCGTATAGCCCGGCGTTAAATACAAAAAGGGCGTCCTGTAATTATCCCTGGAAAAAAATTTGTTTTAGGGTAATTATGAGACGCGTCTCGTAATTACCCCGTAAGGTTCAGAGCTTGGGGTAAATGTGAGACGCGTTTTTTTATGTTTTCTATCGCCATTAAGCAACATATTTTGATTGGATGTCGTTAACACCGAGTATTATGCAGGCCGAGTATTTCCAAAGACAACAAGAACTATCCTTGGTTATATGCTAACTCCTCTGGCTGGATGGTATCCGAAACCTTTTATAAATGGTTTGAAGAGTGGGAGATTCAAACCAGATCTTACAAGGAAGGTGAAAATGAAGAACTGGAACCCAGATTGCTGATTTACGACGGCCATCTTTCGCATCTAAACTCACTGTTTCGATTGAAGCGAATTCGATGACTATTCCACAAAGCAACATATTCGTCTAGTTCCTTTTGTAAAACATCCATAAAGCAAAAGCGTATTGCTTCGAGATGGTAACTCAATGACAAATCAACAACGCCCCTGTCACGAAGATCTTTAAAATAACTTATCCACCAATTCATTCGCGACCTCCGACATTGAGACCACCAACTTTCTATTCTTTGATTGCTTGTGGATGTCCCGTATCGGAAACTGTTCCACCGTGAAAGCGAATCTAGTTGGTTACGTCGAAAAAATCTTTGCATACCCCCAAGAATTATATTTTCAGATCCTCTGTCTGCTCTGATAATTCTAGGAACTATACTTAGAGAGGTGACTGTATTCAAAAAATACGTAGCAATTAAGCTAGGATCATTATTCCCATGGCCCACTTTTAGCCATAAGATTTTCCGACTGTAGCCGTCTATGGCACCATGTATCGCAAATCCATACGGTTTCAACTTGTCGTATCCATCGACATGCCATGCCCAGTTAGGTCCACGACAACGGTATGTTCGTCTCACTAGTCTATGCCGTTTCCTTTGTTCAACTCCGTCAGGATCTAAAGCTTTAATCACAAGACGCACAGTTTCTTTGTCTGTAACGTAGCCTTTTCTTCGCAAATGTGAAAGCATAGAACGATAACCAAAGCAGGAAGATGAGGTCTTTAACTCCTTATTAATGGTCAAAATTAATTGGTTCAGAGGAGTTTTTTGATATCTGCGAAATAGTCCATACCTTCTCAACAAACGATTTAGTTGCCGTAGGGTCAAATTTATTGAGTGGAATGTAGATAAAAACTTTAAAATTTCAGAATATTGATATCCACAATTAAAGTAGTGCCTGATGAGAGTTTCTTTTGATTTTAGACCTGACAAGGGCACCTCCATCATAAACATATAATCTAGAAGAAAAATCTAAAACTTAGAATGTAAGAAAGATAAAATTGATTTTACTTTTTCAAAAATTCTTCCTTAAACTTAGCAAAATGGAAGAAAGCTTTCTTACTCACGTTTTGTGCTGCCCTGTTCTTCTAATTCAAAAGTTGATAAACAAATAATCATCCGATACCGAACCATAGCACATTCAAGCTTCAGCTACCAAGCAATGACTATCAAAAACCGTAAATTTCGGCTGCTACTTATAACTGGCGGGAAATGTTTTCCGCCAGTTATAACTGTCGGCCGCGACTTATAACTGGCGGGAAGTGTTTTCCGCCAGTTATAACTGTCGGCCGCTAGTTGTAACTGGCGGGAAATGTTTTCCGCCAGTTATAATTGTCTGCCGCTAGTTGTAACTGGCGGGAAATGTTTTCCGCCAGTTATAACTGTCGGCCGCTACTTATAACTGGCGGGAAATGTTTTCCGCCAGTTATAATTGTCGGCCGCTAGTTGTAACTGACGGGAAATGTTTTCCGCCAGTTATAACTGTCGGAGCTAAAAAAATGGGCCACCGTAAATAGATAGTTAATTACTTTCTACTCATCACTTATGGACTATATAGTGTGTTTCAAAAATAAGGCTACTTAAAAAATTATTCACTGTAGCGTTTGACATAATTGTTAAAATAAGAAACGTTTTATACCAAAAGAAAGAGAAAGAGAAGGGCTTTCTCATGGCATGCAAATGAAAAAGAAAACACAAACTTTAAAAAAAAAAATTAAAGCAACCAATCCATTAGAAATCTGTGTTTTGATTCAAAAACTTTGCAGAAAAAAATAAGAATAAATATAAATAGGTTTTATTGATCATGATCATACTAGGATTGGACATTTCAGATTTCAAGCTGTGCTTCAAAATCCTTGTCGTTTCACTAAAAAACACAAACGTAATACGAAAATGTCTAATTAATTTTAGCATAGGACTTTCCTAAATAACATAATATAACAATAAATGAGGAAAAAGATGCGAAAAAACTTCAGTCTTTCACCTACAATACCATGTTTTGCAACGGGAAGTTAATAATTACATACCACCGTGTAAGTTGGATGATGATGAAGATGAAGATGAAGATGATGATGATGAACAAAATCGGAAACTGACATTCGCCTATCTCGTGAAACTACTGTGCCTCCTCGCTCGCTTTACGCTCGCTCCGGGGGTAATCACGAAAAATAGCTTTACCAAGGAATTCAAATTGTTTTTTGGCAGATATATGTTAGGAATTTAAAATTAATAATAGTTCCCTAATTGTTTCATCCTTGTTATTAAAAAATGCAACGATGTTTCGTTTTGACTTTGATTCGAAACTCCCACAGTCGTTTAGGCAGATTTTAGGTTTAAGTAAACCCATATTCCCTTCTAGTTCGATGTAGTTTCTTATTAAAAAACATTATGACTTAGATTCTCGACCTGTTTTTAACTGACTTTCAACGGAACTTTATAATCTTAAAATTCTATGATTTCTGCTTTTGTTCAAAAACTTCAAATAAAAGAAATTTTATTTTGACAACTTGAGTCAAAACTTTGAGTAAACAAGAATATGTAAATGTTAGGGAAACCAAGACCACACAGGTGTTAAAAGTGATCTTAGTCCAGGTTTCAAGCAGAAATGTTTCTTTCATAATCTAGGGATTTAGAAATAAAATCAAAGTCAGTGTCAATGGGAAACTATGGCATTTGTGTCCTACTGTAATGCGATGTTTAGGGATGAAAAATCCCATAAATTTTTAATCAGCTGTTCGGGGTCTACAACACGGTGCTACTTTTCATTGACTGTTCCAAACGCTAATCTTTTCCAAAAGCAACCTGGGGATGCATGCTTGTCAAGGATAATCAGCACAAATTGTATATGCCATATGCCATTATGTATTTCGACTACGGGAACATCAGAGGTGGCCAAGGAATAGAGAAAAAACTTTATGGTTAAGTCCACGCAATGTTTACATCAGAGTGATGTCAATGTGAAACCATTCTGTGTGGAATATAACCCATGCTGTTTACGGATGGCAATGGTATCTAGGGTCTGTTACAAAAGTATTAGCCTCTAGTTATTTACAAATCATTGAATACTGAGAATAATTTTTCTGATCATGAATTACAACATAATATCATACGAAATGCGAATTTGAAGGATCATTGTAATACAAACCTTTCTTTCCGTTTTTGATAATTCCTTTTGTATTTAATGGCAATCCACGTTTGTAATTTATAAATGGATTTACATTTAATGGACCAGTAAGTTTCCAATAATAAATGATAAAAATTTACTTCTTTTCTCATTGTTTATTCTTGCACTGTCCTTCAGATATTTTAAACACCGTTATTTTTGCCCCTTTAGAAAGTAATAGGTGAAGTAGACAATGCAAAACAAGATATAAAACACAGGAAAGACAATTCCGGCAGTTCTGTCAATAACACGGCCAGCATACATAATTGTGTTCTTTTTTAATGGTACTGGGCCACCGTCGATACCAACTGGTGTTGGTGAGGACTCTTTGCTGTTATCGTTAGCTGGTTTAGTCCTTTTCACAACGTGGTTTTCCAGAATGAGGTTTCCTTTCTCAATGTTATTGTCGCTTTCATTCTACAAGGAATACAGGAAATGTTGTCATTCATATTAATCATGTTTTCTGTTGTTGTTGTTTTTCAAATAAAACAAAACCAAATAAACAAAGTCCCCGAATTCCGGTTTAAACATTACGTTATGGCTTAATAAATAGTATATCGTTTTCGCAGTCGAAATTGGTGCTAATTGGCCGATGCCATAACTCAGTTGTGAGAATATCAGTTTTGTTTCGAAACTTTCTCTATTATTCCATTGAGTGATTCTTAATGAAATTGTCACATTTTATGGTAGTCGTACTAAGTATTCGGGAGATAACTGCATTACGGAAACAGCCAATTTTACTGCTGGACGTTGGGTTAATAGAAGTCATTAGCAAAACATAAAGGATACATTCAGTAAAAGAGCATTAAAAGAAGGATACGTCTGTTTTCAGATTTTCTATAGCATATTTTTTATGATTGTCACCAGGCTGGTACTGGAATATCTTAAAAATACAGCTTCTCATATATTTGTAATAAAGATTAATTATTACCTCTGATGCTTTTATCTTCACGACCACAAAGAATTCAATCAAAATGATAGCCACTAGTGCTAGATTCACATTCAAAAATGTCTGTAATACGGTGGTGCAAGGCACTTTCATGAAGTCGTTATTTTGACCATTTGTGATAATGATATTGACAATAAAACTGACTGATATTAATCCAA
Organism: Turritopsis dohrnii; assembly: GCA_027922465.2. Classification (NCBI taxonomy): domain Eukaryota; kingdom Metazoa; phylum Cnidaria; class Hydrozoa; order Anthoathecata; family Oceaniidae; genus Turritopsis; species Turritopsis dohrnii. The sequence continues at coordinate 3,342,330 of BQMF02000002.1, forward strand.
CTCGAGTAAAGTCCCTTTTTTCTGATACCCAGATCGATATAAACGCAAACAACATTGACAAGGCTGATGGAATGAAGATATGGTAAATGTGATAAGTTTTCGATCTGTTCATTTTAAAATACAGATTCAGCATATTTGAATGAAATGTGTAATCTAGAAACAATAGAACTTTTTAAGAGGGAGGCTTGTCTAACAAAATGTGATCACGAAAGTTTCTTATTTTCGTTTGAAAGAATGAGAAACAACAATTGAAATAACAAAGTTTTCAACGTAACCATTCATGATCGCGACTTGTTAGACACATTTTCATCTTAAGGTAGTGTGATGGAACATTAGTAGAGCAATAGCCTTTCCTGCAGCTCAAGAATGGTATATTCAGACAACTCTAGCATGGTAGTTGTATGATGTATACACCAATTGCACATATAAATCTACCATTGTGATTTACCAACTTGATCCCTAATTTGGATCCAGTCTTCGTATCATAAAATCGCAATAAGTTGTCTCTGGAGATTCAAACTTCAAAGTATATACACGAAGCCTATTTAAACTATTTGAGTGTTTGACGAAAAACTACATTAATTGTGATCTAAATATCCCACAAGAGGTTATCAAATCTATGATAAAAAGCCTAGTGCCAATATAGAGGTGAAAATGGTTGATAAAACCGAGGGCATCACTATTCATCTCGATAGGTGTATTAAGTAGATAATGACGTGTCGGAAACAAGCGAATTCAATTTGTATTAAACAATAGCGTACTTTCAAATATTATCAGATGGCTAGATTGTGTTGCAGTGATGTCCATCAACTGGTATCTCATTAACGAGAGCTTGTCTTTCTTGTTTGTAGGTCTTTCGTGCCATGACAAATTAATGACTTTCAATGATGACAAACCTTACGAAAAAAGCATTTATTAGTTTATTGAAGATCATAGAAACACGCACTTTTCTCTTTTAACATGTTAATATAGCAATGAAGTTTCGCTTTTGCTTATTTTGATGCGAAATTGCAATAACCGGCGATCGTTGTTTGTTCTTACTCAAGACGTGAGAAATGTCAAGGTTTATTTTTATGCAACTTTGATCTTGCTCAATGCAAACACTTACTCTAATATCTCAATGGGAAAAATATTTACATCGTTTACTTTTCCAACTGATAAAGGATTACCTACTGTTTTCAAAAGATAGTCTCCAAACTTGGGTATCAAATGGATAAGAACAAAATTCCATGGCGCTTTTTAAAATGATTGTATATCTAAAAAAAATAATAAATGTATAATAATTCCTTAAACGCAGAAACCAGAACAGACCACAATTATAGTACTGACTCAATCCTGCTAAAAATATTTGTATCATTTCTTTTGAGAAATCTCATCACCAAATGTTTAAGTCAAGGTACCATCTCTGTCATTTATATTTTCTCAAAATATTTCCAAATGACAAAAGATTCAAAATATCAGATTTCAGTATTAGATGGAAAACAGTTTTATCACCTTTTCCTTAGATATACATTTCCATTGTGTGCAATTATGGTGTTGATGGAAGATTCTCGTAGAGTCGCTTGTAAATAATCAGAAATTCTGACATCGGGAATCCAGATTAAGTGATCCATTTTAGTTGAAATGACAGGTGCAAATGAGACAGTTAAGCGAGGATCCTTCCATTGTATGTTTAAGTAACAACCGATTGTGAGAGACTAAATAGGATAAGAAACTTTGATGTCCTATGCCATGTTATGAATATGAAATAGCTATTCTATCTATAGCTATACGATTACAAAGAATTATGGAACTTGTCCTGTCATGGAATGACAGGTTAATTCAAAACAGTTGCAAAACTTTTTACTTATTTGCTTTTAAAACAGTAATAAATTATTAATGGAACCACCAAACGATATGAGCAATTTTCTGCATTACAGTGGTGTTTGAACTTCACGTGAAAAGCATAGAGCATTTGTAATTAGGCAAACTGGTTGAAAAATCAATACGATAGATGAGTACATTTCTATAGAAATATGCACACTATTTTGATGATAATGCTCTTCGTTGCAGTGCCTTTGACGATTTTTAGCTCTGACTTTGACAAAACCTACTATGTAAAGTCCTGCAACTTACATATTGATACTCGTCTATTGGTCCGATTGAATTGACATCAACCTGCAGTGATACATTAACAAGTCCATCTAGAACGAAACAAAGAAATTTTAACTCAACCTCTTTAAGACTTCTTTAGGTTTTCTCAAGTCAAAAAGCAATCTAAAACTTAGAACCAGTACTAAAGTCACAACTGCAGTCGACAAGGTTACCATTGATTTCTGTCTGGAATTTCTTTTTGAACGCTGCGTCTTTACAATCGACGTCGTTTTATTAATTCACTGTTTTTTTGCTTTTATTACACGTTTTTTTTATAAGAAAATGAGGCTCAAAAACCTCAAAACCTTAAGAAAATCTTAAGAAAATGCCGAACATCAGTTTTCCAGAAATCACTTTTTTTGAAACATCAGCTTTTTAGGTCGTATTGAGTTTTGGTAGGGAAAAAAACGGTTAACTTTGGTATTTTGACGTCAATTTTGATCTTTGCTGTCTAATAAATGTGGCTAGAAAGCAGGTGCTTTCTTTTTCGCGTTATGCTTCAGGGGAACAATAGATAATAGGGCAAATCTACGATGGCCCCGAGGTGTCACAGTTCTCGATTCTTTTCCACAGTTCTCGAGTTTTTTTCAGACAGTTCTCGAGTTTTTTTTAGACAGTTCTCGGTTTTTTAGACAGTTCTCGGTTTTTCAGACAGTTCTGGTTTGTTTTTTTTCAGACAGTTCTTGCTTTTTTTGGGGCAGTTCTCGGTTTTTTAGGAGACAGTTCTCGTTTTTTTGAGAAACATTTCTCCACTTCTCGTCTTTGTTTAGACAATTCTTGGTGTCTATTTAAAAGTACACGTGCAAGCAAATTAATGACGTCCCCTACCCACAATTCAATGTTAACATGTGAAACACGTGAGAATGTTTATGCTTGACTGTACAGCTCTCTCATTGTGACAATATAATCTTAAGGTTATTTCAGCATCTTAAAAGAAATAATTAACTTATCAAAGTCCTCTTATTGCCAGTTCGAGTCCAGTTTCTACATTATTGATATGTTCTTATACTGAGTAGTACGGTACTGGCTACCAGAATCTTAGATCGAGATGCAATGATGACTCAAACAATTATGATCGATCAGGTTGGCTCAAGTAAAATGCTTCGCTGCATCGTATTTAAGGGGGTTTTGAACATAAGTAATTAAATAAAAATGAAACAATTCGGTTAAAAACTTATCTAAGTTGCCCATTTACTTTGGTTTTTCAAGTTAAATGCAAACAAGGAATTCATTTTACGTTATTAACTACAATTACAATCCTGGGTATAAACTAGGCCGCTTTTCCAGTTCAATCACTGCGGTCGCGAGACTGAGCAAGCAGCTTTTTCATTCGCTCAGTATAGTTCAATTGATTTCAACTACCAGGCGAATGAGATTGCGTCAGCCAATCAAAAATCATATCGCTCATTTGTGCGACAACATTGAATGAACTGGAAACCAGCCTTAACGGAAATATAGCTCGAAACAGTTTTTGTTGAAATGCGTGAAGGTGGCTCTATTGTATTCGTTTACTAATCTTATTAGCTTATTATGTTAACGCACGTGGCATTACCATGCATGGAGTTTTTTTTTAGAACTGTCTAAAAAAACTCGAGAACTGTCTTTAAAAAAACCGAGAACTGTCTAAAAAAACTCGAGAACTGTCTAAAAAAACTCGAGAACTGTCTAAAAAAACTCGAGAACTGTCTAAAAAAACTCGAGAACTGTCTAAAAAACTCGAGAACTGTCTAAAAAAAGCGAGAACTGTCTAAAAAAACTCGAGAACTGTCTGAACAAAAGCGAGAACTGTGACACCTCGGGGCCATCGTACAAATCATTTCTCTCCTTTTTGTTTGTTTTGTACACATTTTGAGCAAGCAAATATGCTCTTCTCCCTACTGACTTTTCTATGACATTAGATAACGGGGGAATGTTTTTGAAGAAAAAAAGGTTGTCATTCAAACTTCCCTCCTGAATTCAGCAGAAAATTGCATTGGTATGTGGAGGAAAAAGTGATTTTTTTTCTCCAAAATTGATGTTTCTACTGCTTACGATTAAAGTAAAGTCTTAACAAAAGGAAATTCAGAGCGAAAAATTAAGAAAATATCAAGACAACTCAGCCTCCTTTGGTCAGAAACCTTAAGAAAATCGAGGCTCAGGCCAAAAAGTGACTTTCTTATAAAAAAAAAAAAAGGTGTACTTTGCAATTATCATATTTTTGTATAAACTCCCACAAGAACGATTGAGAGCAATTTTGATATTGATAACGAGGTTCACTATCCTAAGTAAGTCAAAGCATGGTGTTTGAATAAACTCATAGGAAATGTGTTACTGCATGTCTCACTTGTTTAAAAAATGTGATCTGCCCACATTTATTCTACCATCAAATCCGAAAACATTTTTGGGCAAATAACAATGCTGCAATTCAGAGGTCTTTAACTATAAATAAAATGTGTACTATTCGAAAATTCAGTTCCAAAGCTGATAGGCTAAGTGAAAGGAAAGTTTTGGTCGTCAATAGTTACCTGCAATATTTGGTCTTTCATCCTTGTCGTAATTCAGTAATTTCAAGTGATCTTCCAAACTACTTGCGCAGCTTGTTAAAACTAACAAACAAGATACGATGTGTGTTTTGAAGATAAATATTGCCTTCATTTTTTGTTTACTTTCCTTTGAATGTACCAAAAAACATACAACTCTTTTTTGCTTGAAAAAAGTTTTTTTTTTTAGAAACGTAAGATTTTAACACCTGCTGAAACTTATTTATATTAAGAATAAAAACCTTATTTATTTCAAATAAATATATTTATAGTTATGGGTTTTGTGAAAGTTTGGGTTTAAAATAAAAGTAAAAACCAACGACATTAAAACTGGAATATTTCTAAGATAGATCCTTCCTGAACAAAAGTTATTGTTATTGTCTACCTCACCAATCACTACTGTACCTAATTTAAAAAAATAATTGGAAATCATCGGAACACAATTAGAGAAAAGATACGATTTTTCTTCTTCTTCATCTTCTTAACAATAGTAAGTCTTATTTGATAAAAAAAACAGTTGGTTTTTGTGGGCAGGTCACAACAGGAAGCCCATTAGGGACTTACACTGGAAGCTTTTTTCTCCTGCGATTTCATATGTCAAACAAAGCTCTTCGATTTTATATATTGACGAAGATGTGTGAAGTAGAAAGTAACTTTATTATATACTTTCCAGACGGAGCGCCATACTTTGAAAATTGAAATTAACAACTTTATAATGTTTTAGCGCACCATAGAAATACCGTAAGAGAAAGAATGGCTTCACTAGTAATGTCTTTTAGTAAATTTTTTAGTGAAAGGATTTGAAATACATTTAAAATCATAACATATAGTTCATCTAACAATATGAACGCATCAAAACTTCATGATGTAAACCTTGTAAAATTTGTTTGGGTTAGTGAGGGCTATGCCTCGTTCTTTCAGATTATTTTTAGAAACTTCAAGCGAGAAGTTTGATGCTTTCAAATTGTTAGATGAACACACTCTGAATCACGGTCGCGGAATTTTCACTTAATTTTTTTCAATGAACATAACGCGTTTACAAAAAGCCGAATTCAAATTATGTGAATTTAACGCGAATCTTGAGGTAGGTAAGTAAATTTTTCTGACATTACTTTGAAAAACCACGTATGGCTTGGTTTACACCATCTACTTGGGAAAAAATCAAAGAGTTTGGAAGGAATACGAATTTCATGATGATATGCGACATTCAGTGAAACTTCTAATGAAAATTTTTCGAAAAGTTACGATAGCGTTCACAGCAAATTCTAATAAATGATACCCAGTAAGCACAAAGGCGTTGTTTCAACGTTGTTTAGACGTCGCATTCCATCGTCGCTTGACGATCGTTTAATGATCAAAATGGAAACAGCAAAACAACGTCGGATTTTGACGTCCAAACAACGATTAAAAATAACCAAAAATGATGTTGTACGGACGTTGTACAACGGTCAAAAATCCGAAAACAATGTTGCATGGACGTTGTAGCATCGTAAAATTAACGACGAAGGGTAATGACAACAAATGAAAAGTCACGAGGGGATATCGAACCCTGACCTCTCGCATGAATTCTGAGAGTGATAACCACTACACTATGGCGCCTTGCTAATGTATTTGACTATTATCAAAATAACTAACTTCATTTCGAGTAGGTTAAGATGGAAAAGAACAAAATAACGAAATGAAAAAAAAAAGGAATATAACTTTTGCTTGCTTTTTAAAACATCGCTTTAAAATGTTTGCAGTGTACAGTTCACAAACCATCGTTTTTCGTTTCTTTCTTAATCTTGGAATATATAAATTCATTCAGGCATTCCTCTATCCTTTGATCAAAATGAATAGATAATGGAAGACACATTTTTCATGGTTTTCAAGATGATTACCTTACGAACTAAATTGCATACAGAAAGCCGGAATACAAAATTCAACGTTCTTTTGACGTCGAAAGAACGTCAGAATTGACTGTAAGTAAATAAATGATTTTAATAGGAAAAACGCAAAATTACAGTATATACCACTCTAGTCACGACATAAGCTTTCAACCATTATAGGATTTTGAAATATTTTTTTCAGGTCGCAATTATTTGCGACCAACCCCGACGTTTTCTTGACGTCGGTTAATAGTCGTTTTGGGTTGCCACCAACCCTGACGTTTTCTTGACGTCGGTTAATGGTCGTTTTTGGTTACGACCATACAGCAACGTTGTGTTGGCGTCGTGTGTTAACTGGGTAGCTACATTCTGGATTTTAGTCTGTAGAGGGGACAAGAAGAAAGATATCTAGTCCTTCATTTTTGAAAGTTCCAAAGTTGAAGATTGTGGCTATCCGGAGAAGTCAAGGTGCAAAGTTTTGCCATATAATTACCTTGGCATCATGAAATACGTATCTGATTGGTTGGCAAGATCTCCAATAGAAAGGCATAAACCTAATTCTACCTGAGCGGAATTCAAAACTGCCTTTGAAAAATTTCAATGCTGTTATATGTCTATTATATGTCTATGGGCGTACTGGGCGTCCAGTTCTCTTTTACGTGTCTCTCCATTCAATCACCGCCCATACAATTTCAAAAAAATTATGCCCTCTCTACAAAGCAGCCAATTCCTTATAAACATCTTGGGAAGCTTATAATCACAGGCTAGTGAAGTTAATTTATATTTTGTAGAACTTAAGCTGTATGAGAAACAACTGAAAAAATAAAGACCGATAAGCATCCATCTTTAACCACATCCCTGTTTTTATAAAGGTTAATTGAAAAACGTTGGATTGTTATTCACATTCTGTTTTCTTCATGTTAGTTTAAATAAGACTATACAGTGTGTCTTTTTGAAGACATTTTGTATTTTCATTGATAATGTCAGTATGGTCATTTCTCTTTTGATGGTGTCTGGATTAACGGTTGTGGTTTCCAATCCACTGAATGTATTTGAAATCATTTTTTTGTAGTAGTCAATCATGAATCGATCTCTTGAAACACAATGAAATTTCAATTTGCTGCTTTAAAACCCGGTTCAGACCTGGCGAGTACGGTTGTTACGGCGATTAAAATTCAGCGTAATCGGCTTAAGAGCATAACAAATATTTCACGATTCAATGAAACACTGCCGTTTTCCTTTGAAAAGTAAAACGTGTTAATGAACGCATAAGTTTGAAAAGGAATTTCATTACTCTTCACTTTTTCATTTTTACCACCCCAACAGCCAGCGGTGGATGGAGAGAGTAGTCGCTATTTGTGTAGGAGAGTATGAGCAATTTAACCATAAAAGAAAAATGTTTAGATAGTCCCATTGGTAATATAGATTGAATGCACATGTTATGTTACTGCGCTTCACCTTCTAAATCCACCGTTTAACAGACTCAGAAAAAGACAAAACCCCGAAGATTTATATCACTCAATAGAACATCAATAAAAGACCCGAAATACGTAAAAAAAAAAAGTGCAAAATTTATACAGACTGCATAACTTTAGCACAAAGTAGTGTTTACATGCAAAATTCCAAGTCTCTTTTATTTCACTTGCATAGCAATTTATGTGGTCGTCCACAATGTAACAAAACAAACTTCACATTACAATCAACTAAACGTCATTGTGAAATGTTTTTATTTTAATTACGGAGTACAGTAGTGTATGATCCCCGTTTTGATCAATAGTGTCCAAAAGATACCTGACGCACAATGTAAAAAATAAAAAGCCTTTTTACTAATGAACATGTGCGCTGAACAAGATTTTGGAAAGTGGCAACGCCACAGAAAACGAAAATGCGGAAGCAGCCGGAACTTTATTAAGAAGCGTCTTTTTCGTATACTTCATTCATTTTGCATAGATGGCTGTTTTTGTAAGCATCGTCAGAGTCCGAAATTCACAAAAATTTCGCATCTGCTCAAAACTTCACTTGAAAGAAAGGTGTTACTGACATCAAAACACTTCAAGTGTTTTAGAAAAACCCATTCAAAGATTATACTTAATAAAGTTTCATTTATTAATCATAGTTACGAAATAACAAATTTAGAAGTCAGTATTGTCATCATCAGCGTGCTCAAGGCCAGTCAAAAGAAGTGGAGGAGTGTAGCGATATTTCCTTTCTGTCTTAAGTGTTGTTTAAGGTATGTTTAGGTGACAGGGATTCAAACATTACATTATTACGGTGAAAACACTCATAAAAGTATCTGAACAAATGAAGCTCAGCCTGAACTAACCCAGACACATTTCACAAAGTTTACACCGTAAAGTCTAATGTTTGAATCCTGTCACCTAAACGTATATATTAGGTTATTTACACGTTTTTGGATTTCTGCGAAAGCAAGAAATACTTTAAAACCGGCTTTGTTTTTCTTTTTTGGATTTCTGCGTAAGCAAGAAATACTTTACGATCGTCCGTGTTTTTCTGTTTTTTTGGATTTCTGCGTAAGCAAGAAATACTTTACGATCGTCCGTGTTTTTCTGTTTTTTTTTTTTTTCATCCTGTCCAAACCGGCGCATATTTGTTTCTCGAATTTCATTGGTCGATAGAAAAGCCGTCTGTACCGTCATTGGCGCATAATGCCCGACTACTAAGAAAGGGTGTTAATTTAGCCACCTTAACTTCAATAGCGATAGTTCATTGGCTGATTTTCGCCATGCCATGTGATCGTCTTCAAAACGTTTTAAAAATGGCAGCGAAAAAACGTGTGTAGTTTGCTAAAAGTTTCTTTGATGAAAATATGGATTTAAAAGAAGTTAACACAGCTTATAATTTTATATAAAGAATTGCATTACTGTTGGGAACTTGTCATGTTCACAAAATTAAATTACAGCGTGGTTATTCGGTTTTTTGAAAGAAGTTTTCTTGAAGTTTAAAATATGAAAACAATGCCAATACATGGTGTGGAAGAAAAGGTATTTCTTGTTTTATTTTTGCTCCAAGCCTTTTTAAATATGAAAGACCTTTGTGTATTTGTATGTATACGCATGTCTGAAGTCAATTTTTAGAAGCTTTTGGATTCTTAAAGCTCAGCTTAGCTTCCTTTCAGCTGCTCCCCCCAGCATCACCAACATAATTACTCTAATACAGCTATTTATACTATATTTACTAGCAATGTTTGGATGTATTCTGGCTATATCACCATATCTCTTTGCTCCCTATGTATGTTGTTTTTTTTTAACTTTTAGATTAGATATGAATTTTAATTTCTAAGTAACAATTATTGTGATATTACATATCTTTTTCATCCTGAGGAGATCAATGTAGAAACTTTATATAATTATTGTGCTGTCCAAATGATGTATTGGTTGCCGCCAGTATACACAGAATCTTTTTATAGAATTCATTATGTTTGATGTGGTTAAATTAGAGTTTCGTATTGTGTCAATGCACTTTTTGGAGTACGTGGGTGGCAAATATCCAGTAACAATCATTCCGCTTATTCGTACCAATAGATCTTCATAAATAATCTCTACCGTAGCATAAAGAAAAGCCTCTTTTTTCCGTTAATGTAGACTGACTTTCTTGACGAACATTGTCAATCGCATCAACATTTTTGTTGATTTAATGCTGATGCTTCTCGAGTTGAATGATGTGACTGTTTTAGTTTAGCAGGACGAATCTAGGCTGCTTGTGTTGCATTTTTGTTTCATTTTCAGCAGCAAAGCTTGCAGAAATCCTTCTGCCCGGTAGGGCATCTTGTTTTTCATCTTACTGTCCAAACCTACGCATTTTTGTTTCTTAAATTTCATTGGTTCATAAAAAAGCCGTCTTAATTGTCATTGGTGCATAATGCCCGATTTCTACGAAAGGGTGCTAATTTAGCCACCTCCACTTAAATAGCGATAGTTTATTGGCTGATTTTCGCCATGCCATGTGATCGTCCACAAAACGTTTTAAAAATGGCAGCGAAAGAACGTGTGTAGTTTGCTAAAAGTTTCTTTGATGGAAATATGGCTTTAAAAGAAGTTAATACAGCTTATAATTTTATATAAAGAATTGTATTACTGTTGGGAACTTATCATGTTCACAAAATTAAATTACAGCGTGGTTATTCGGTTTTTTGAAAGAAGTTTTCTTGAAGTTTAAAATATGAAAACAGTGTCAATACATGGTGTGTGGAAGAAAAGGTATTTCTTGTTTTATTTTTGCTCCAAGCCTTTTTAAATATGAAAGACCTTCGTGTATTTTGTATGTGTATGCATGTTTGAAGTCAATTTTTAGAAGCTTTTGGATTTTTAAAGCTCAGCTTAGCTTCCTTTCAGCTCCTCCCCAACATCACCAACATAATTCACTTTATACAGCTATTTATACTATATTTAGTAGCAATTTTTGGATGTATTCTGGCTATATCAGCTTATCTCTTTTCTCCCTACGTATGTTGTATTTATTTTAACTTTTAAATTAGATATGAGCTTTAATTTCAAAGTAATTATTATTGTGATATTTATATTTTTCATTCTGAGGAGATCAATATAGAAACTTTATATATTAGTTTGTGCTGCCCAAACGATATGTTGGTTACCGCCAGTATACACAATCTTTTTATAGGATTCGTTATATTTAATGTGGTTAAATTAAAGTTTCGTATTGTGTTGATGCACTTTTTTGGAGTACGTGGGTGGCAAATATCCAGTAACAATCATTCAGCTTATTCGTACAAAAAAACAGATCTTCATAAATGATCTCCGCGATAGCATAAAGAAAAGCCCCTTTTTTATGTTATGGTAGGCTGACTTTCTTGACGAACATTGTCAGTCGCATCAATATTTTTGTTTATTTAATGCTGATGCTTCTCGAGCTGAATGATGTGACTGTCTTAGTTTTGCAGGACTAGTGTGCTAGTGTTGCATTTTTGTGGCATTTTCAGCAGCAAAGCTTGCAAAAATCCTTCTGCCCGGTAGGGCATCTTGTTGTTTTTTTTTTCTGCTGTCCAAACCTAGCGGTTTTTTGAAATTTCGTGTGTGCACTTACATGAAACTTATGCTTACCACGCATTTGTGACCCATTTGTGAGGGTAGAAACCATTTTAAATTTTCTAAAGTTTCTTGAAAATGATAGATATGGGTATCTGAAGATAAAAAAAGAATTTTCATAGAAGAAACTTATAATTATCTTGAACTGTGATCATTCTTTTCTAATTAAAAAGAAGTTTTCAACGTTTTGTAAACGGAAGAGTCAAAAAGGTAGCTATTTGTTTGTTTTTATAGAGAAATGTTTTGATATTCTTTAAGCCTGTCTAAATTCAAAACATCTTTGTTTGTTTTGTATATGAGCTGTTACGCTTTTAAGCTCTGGATGCTTTGGCTCAGCTTAGTTTCCTCTTCAGCTCCAACATAGAAAATTTGTGTCTACCCTGCACCACTTACTTGTTTTATTTATTGTTTGATCAGTTTTTAAGTTATACTGTCAATGTCCCTTATTACGAGTGCCTAATCACAATAGCAAATTAAAACATCTGTAAAACAACTGTCTGTAAATTCAAAAGATACATCATGTAACAATACAAAACTTTCCTTTCAGTTATATATATAATTATGTTATGTGTGTGCTTTAGAACATATATAAGTATATATATAACTGTTAATGATCAAAATTATTGTTTACATTTTGTGTTTGAAATATTGGTAATTCCATTTGTAATTAAGAAGATTGACGGTACATATCAAATGCTTAAAGAACATGATTTACATACTTTAATGGGAGAAACCTTCGCGGGAGAAACTTTCGCGAGGTCAAAAACTCGCGAAATTTATGGGATTTACTTTCGCGAATGCCACATTTTAAACATTTTCGCGGGATTTATTTTCGCGAATGTGGATTTTGGGAAATTTTTGCAAGATAAACTTTCGCGAATTGCCTGAAAATTTCCTTAAACTTAGCCAAAAATACATTTTGAGAGAGTAACTTTTATCACTTTTTCTTACGTTTTAACCTCAGAATTTCACAAGGCTTTGAAGTTAAAGTTGAATTAACGATAAACCTACGACCAAGCAGAAAAAAATCAATGATTATGATAGATATTTTTCTTTTGAACAACTATAGAAACTACTTTATTCATCATCATGTAACTCGTCAAAGAGATCAAATGAAAATCCGGAATTCCTTGGCTCTATTTTTGGTAATTAGATTTCACTTCAAGGTGGTGCAAATGAGAAAACTGAAATTCCCAAGGAAAATTCCCAAATTCTGGAAAAAAGCAAAACACTACACATCCGAGACATGTTTCGACAACCATCGAAACCATCATCAGGGTCTTCAAAAACCAAAATGCCTGATGCTTCGAAGAAAATAACAATTATAAATATAGATGATTAAGAAACAAATTTTGTTAAGCTTGAATTAGTTCAATGTTTCCCTTTATTTTACACGCATGAAATTTCAAATAAACCTCGCTGTAACACTTTTTGTCACTTCAATCGGTTCAAAGACAGCACGAATTCTGTGAAATATACGTGTATTCTTTTAGTTCAAGACGTGTTTTTATCAGTTTTCAACCTCGTCGTCGGATACAGTCAAAAACTTGTTTTGTAAACATTTTGAAATTTTTGAATTTTTGAAAAAATCTTTGCGGGATCAATTTTCGCGAATGCCACTTTTTGTAAATTTTTATGGGATTTATTTTCGCGTGTGGTCGAAATCAAAAATATTTTGGGATTTACTTTCGCGAAAATGTCCAAAATTCGCGAAAGTTTCTCTCGCAAAAGTTTCTCCCATTAAAGTACGTAATCACTGTAATATCCGAAAAAATCAATATAAACTTAATATTATTTCATACCCCCAAAATAAAGAATGTTTTATGTCATTCAGATGTAGTTAAGTTTATCAGTGGTGTATATACGTATACAATAAAGTTTCGCATAGTGTCAACTATATTTTCGCAATGCCAAGGGCATGCCAAGGGTGCATATGAAATCAGAGATGCAATGTTATGTCGTAAAAATCATTCAACCTTTTTTGAATTTCTTCAAGAATTTTTATAAACAGGTCATGAATGATACCTCAGATCAAGAATGTTTGTAAGTGCTTTCCGTATTAATAATCAAAACAAAATACAACAGTTATAATGTTGGTTTTGGTCTATGTGGATGTATTTTGCATGGCCAAAATCTGCATGCATTTTTGTGCTTGTAATTTAGGAAGTCTGCTAGGAGAAGATTGACACCAAGTATCAAATTCAGAAATTCAGAACTTTTACAGTTTATGAGTTACGTGCATATACATTGTGATATCTGAAAGGATCAATATATCCTTGATATTATTTCTTATCAACAAAATAAAGAATATTTAATGTCATTCAGATGTAATCCAGTTTATTAGCAGTATACTGTAAGTCTCACATAGTGTCACTTATCTTTTGACAATGTCCTAGGGATTATATACATTAGAAATGTGATTTTTTATTTTGGAAATCACATAACCTTTTTCAAATATGTCATATGCTTTTTCTTTCATATTTCAGCAGATTTTGGCAGAAATCCTTTTGCCTGTTAAGGCATCTTGTTCTGTTTTACTTTAAATAACTAAACTCTCCTCCACAAGCTATGACTAAGCTCTAACTACGCCTCTTATGCATACTTGTTCTTTCAAAACTCATCAGGAGGAGGTGCACTGGAATTATATAGGTGTGGAGAGTCATTCCTCAAAACCGAAAAATAAGCCTGAAAAAGAACAACGAAAATAAATCTGAATTAGTATACATCCTGATTATACAACTTAATCACCAGATTTTTCTTCCTTTTCTCTTGGGGAGACCTTTAACAGGCTTCATCATTAAGAGTAAACAAGTTGCTATAATCATGAAGTTTTTTAAGAAAATAATAATATTTTCCCACCACCACTAAAAAGTAGAAGACGAAGAAATTGCGTTTCGTTTGTATGCTGACCTTAATTAAATTAGCGAAGAACTGAAAAACCTTAATGCTGTATTTACTAAAGACAGGTGCATTAAAAACTGCAATAAAATTTCATAACAAATTGAAGTTAAGTTAAAGACACGCCATATAGATATTGGAGCGACTGGAAAGAGAGACAGAAAATTAACTTGTGAGTTATTCTTTTTTAGCAATGAAAGTAACTGAACTTCAAATCTTTTAGAATGTATTCAATCAGTTTACGAAAACAATTTGTAAGAAGTCTCCTTGTTTTGTTGTGCATTTTTTGTGTGATTTTTATATCTTTTTTAACAAGATGGGACCATGAAAAAAATACAATACGTTCATTATGTTTTTTAACAATATATTACTATGTAACGTACTGCATAAAATAAAATAAAATATGCAGCATTTTATAGGTTGAACTTTTTTCAGTTAGATCTTTTCAACTGAGCAAGCGATTTTCATTTATCTGGTTATGTTGTAGCTTTTTCAGTTTTATTAGAACTGTAATGAATAATAGTCCTGTAGAAGACTTCCTGAAACCTTTGTAAACCCAATTTGGGCTATGGAAGGTCCAGTGCTGACAGAACCACTCAACAACATAACCCCTTTAAGCTGAGTGTTATAGCTGCCCACCGCCAGGTTTTGAATCTCGACTTCCCGGTCTGGCGGCAAGCACTAACTAGAGTAGAGGCAAATGATCTATACAAGTGTTTTATCAAAATGTACTGGATAGTTACTGGAGGTCACACGGAAATTCACTATAAGTATTAAAGTTCATTTTATGTCTCTTTTCCTATAGCCTGGTTCTTGCTATAAAAAAGAATGGGTGCGAAAATGTTAATGCTCTTCCTGGTGTTGCTTGCACAAGTATTGGACATCACATCAGATGAAGTAGAAGACGTCAGAAGCATTCAAAACACTTTTCGACAAAGATGTTATGGAACTAGAATTTCTATGAAATGTCGCCGATTTTGTTTCAATTTCTACTGCCGAAACATTTGCTATCATGTTACGGAACCTAAATGCATTGGATGATGAAAAACAAATAAGAACAAACTCAAGTAAATTGTTGTGTAAAATGTAAAACTGCAACCAGAAGATATGAAAAATTTCGCGTTTTCTTGTTTCATAGAAATCCTTAAAATCAAAATTTCTAACAATATTTATTTATTTTTATTGATTTGGCATTGTTTTACGTGGCTAGCCTCACTTAGTTGCTATTGCATCTGCTTTCCAGGAAGGGCCACGGCTTAGGTTGGAGGCTCCGAAGTATTTGACACTCTCATGAGTGACACAAACCCAACCAAGGGCGTGTGCTCTTCTGGATGACCTCCTGCAACACCCGATGTATCATCTACCCAATTTCCCACACATGGCATGGGTCGACCCGGTGCTATGGTACATTCACTCGCACATGGTGAATCGCCGCCAAGGGGAATTGAACCCCGATCTCTCGCACGAATTACGAGAGTGATAACCACTATACTAACGGCGCCAAATCCAGATGTGACAATTGTGGCTGGTGCATTAACAGGAAATTTTGCAAAAGTGCTAGTAAGTGTCGCAACTAGAATATTCCATCTTTTTGAGGTATTTTTGTTAACAATAAATGCCTTATTGATTCAAAATCAACACCAAAAATACACAAAATGATTTTTTTTAATTTGGTCAGGACTCATTTTGGGAATTATGAAGTATCGTGGAAAAACAACATTAAGTAAAACATCAAAAATAACAAAAAAGTAATTCACTACCTTAAAAATAGCGCTGAAAGTTATAGTTGTTTTATATTTAACGTTTCCAACTCTGTAATAGATCCATCAGCGGACTATCTAATGAGCAATACGACATCTTGATCAAAATAATTGCCTAGAAATCAAAATTCGAAAGTTGCGACATTGGCTGTTGAGTTTTAACTTTCTTGCGATATCTACTGTTAAGAACCTTACTGACAACTTTGCCTAAATTACTGTTGAATTGCGATATTTACGTGTAATTGTGACATTTACTGGCAGTACAGCTGCAATCAGAATCATTTCCATTACTTAGAAAAGCAAATAAAAATCAACGTAGTCACTGTACGTAATCAAAATTTTCTAAAACACTAAAAATCAGGAATCAAACAGAAAGTATTAATTACTATAATAAATTAGCCGCCAGCATTGTTTCTAATAACACATACAATATTTAAGAGACACGAAACAAATTTCTTTATGACACGTTCATGTATTTCATATAGCAAAGCTTTCGGCTGTCACCAGCCATCGTGTGTGGGAGTACATCTGAATAAAAAAATATTTTGTCTCTTGCAATTGGTTAGTCCACGTTTATGTTGTTTAAATGCATCAATAAAATATTTAACACTAACATAATATAATATAACATAATATATAATATATAATATAAAAGAATATAAAATATAACATAAAATAAAACGGAAAAAAATATCATCAGTTATCTCTATAACCTTAAAAAACATAGAAGCGACCGGTATGAATAGAAATTCAGCACAGTAATGTCAAAAGACGTTGCCAATGATGTAGGTCTGTTTCTTTGAACTGCTTTAAACATGTTGTGAATGAAAGAGTACTGAGAGAAAGGTAATAAGTAATGTAATGGCCAAAATGTTGATCATATAATACGGAATTTATAAAAGTCTTTCACATCCACATGATGATGAATACTTTGAATGTGCCCACTTCAATCTTTGTTATGACATCTTTCGCTTTACACTCCAGTGTGCTTAAAGGAAGAAATATCTCTTAAGAACCATAAGCTGACCGCTCACGGATCTATTAAGAGAAGTGTTTTACAATCTTTCTAATACGTATCACAATTATCAAATAACGTGTCGGTGGGCAATGTTTCATAAATGCCGACCAACTAAATCTTCCAGTTTCATCTTTTATACTGAAATATGCCTACAATTTTCAATAAATACTTTACACTGACTGCAATATCACATTTTGACTGTGAAAACAATTAGAAGCAAAGGTTGAGTAACAGCTCCTTCTTAAACGTCCATTAAGACATCTCTTTCCATAAACACTCATTTTCTAAAACTTGTTTAAAACTTTATGTTGTGTAAAATATTGCGATCCATCTTTGGCTAGACAAAAAGTTCAAATCATTTTCATCAAATATTATCACCGGGACGATTACTTCTTTTTTAAGCAATTTTCAAAAGTAATATGAGACATGATCTAACTTAATACATATCGTGCCATTTTCTTTGTGAGATCAACTTTTACTATAACTTACGTTCGTAGTAATTCAGGAACGTTGCGCATGCGCAATCTATAGCGCATACTTGAATATAGTATTCCCAAGCATTGTAACAATTCTTTTCGTACAGTTCAGACGACCCGCCAACTGAAAATATGAGCACCTGCATAGATTCTTAATATCGGGAACCTCAGAGCAGCACTAGTTATCATACCTACCATATAACTTCTTCTGGAAAGATAGTCAAAGTCAATCCTTTCTGGTCCAGGATATCCAGAAGTTTTTTATGTTGCAGTCGGCATAACAATTAAATGTGCAGCTGAAATGCCAGAATTATATAAAACAGGTATTCTATTAAAAGGTAGAGATGCACTGGTATATCAAAACTTCAAATATTTAGGGGTTTACCTGAAAACTTTTATGTAAGAGGGATGGGTCTTCAGAAAAACCGTTTATTTACGTTGAGTTATATTGCCTTGTAAATTATATGGATTGGTATTTGAATGATATAAATTTACAAATTGTGGAAATATACGAACTGTATATACAGTCGACTTTCGATATCTCGAACTCTCAGGGGACCGAGAGAAAAGTTCCAGATATCAAGAGCTCCAGATATCGAGAAAAGGGGTAGGAAGTTTGTTTCGCTCAGATTTTGTGCCATTTTGTTCCAGCGAGGTCAATAATTTGTTTTTATTCTTAACCCAGGTTGATGTTCTGTTCTTTGGGACACCATACTTTTGGCTAACTCTTTTTTAGACATCTTTTTCTGCAAGTCTTTCAATGTTTTATACCGTTCTACAGCAGATTTGTTTGTAAATCTTTGCTTAACGAGCTTCATTTTTTCGTCATTTAGTAAAAATAATCAATGTAATCAATGTAATCTTTCAAACCGCAAGCCCCCGCAAAATATTTGGGAAAACCCCCTTTCCTCGGATCTCAATGTTGTATGAAGTGCTGCTAGGCCCCCGACTACTTTCCTTCACTCCAGAAAAATTCTGTTATCTTTCAACATAAGCAACATCGAATTTGGGGGCAGGGGGACCTGTCATCTCCACTTGCAGGGGCATTTCCCCTTCTACAACCATTTTTTTAAGTTTTCCCAATATATTTCGTGGAGGGTTGTAGATATACTTCTCGAAAATTCGAATTTAGAAAAAAATGGAATTTTCGACTGTATCAGATTTAGTAGAAAGATCTATTACTTGTTCATCTTGTTTTTGTCTCTGTCATCTTGACTGTTCCTTAGAAACTGAATATTCATTACAAGTTTTAGGAAATTGAATGGGTGTCATTGAAAACGGGTGTTAAAGACTGGGCGCAAAACAAAGCAAAAAGACAAAGATTCACTAAAATTATTTGTTGTTTTTATGATGATCTTTCCACAAGGATTTATATATGGATTCTTATTTCCACTATATGAACATTAAATAACCCACACGTTTAGGAATAAATCGAAAATAATAATCGTTGAAATTACAAAAGTTAATCGAAGTTCGTTGATAGGTTTGTATAGATCATGGTGATTCTAGTATTGATCGGTGACAAGTATGCGTAACGACATTACGACAAATGTTCTTACAACGACCAAAGACACATATTTTAGTACACTTCGTCTCTTTTATGTCTTTACAAAGTGATGGCATCATTCGCCGTGGAAAATTTTCCTTTCCTGTCTCCATTTTCACTTCTTCGACTTCTGATTTCTGATGGGATGAAGAAAAAGGGTGCGTTTCATTCATTGATAAAAGTAAGAAAAATACGGTGAGAAGTACCAGTGACGTCATGATTTTTATGTTGTCCTAGAAGGAAAAGTAGGGAACAGTGCAATACAAGGTAAAAGTTGATTTTCATTGCTACAATTTATACTTGCAGCAGAAAAACTATTCGCAAGCAAAGTTAAATTTCTCGTTAGAATGTCTATATAACCCAATTATTTTTCGCAATAAATTTTAACTTGGATTGAGATATATGAGATTGAGGATTGAGATACCAAGATGAACTAGACTATAATCACCATTAACAATTCTATAGTTGAATTAACAGATTAGTATCACAATTCGTCATGGTGAAACGTTTGCCTATTTTGTCAAACGAACAACGATCCACTTACTGTTGTCTGGACAGTTTGTATGAACCTCTTCGATACACAAAGGTAAAAGCTCTATGTGATCTTGTTATGACTACAGAGTTAATATACTTGATAATGTACTTGTAAATATACCATTCTACCATTAGGCTTTAATCGTACCGTTCACACTGATTATAGAATTACATTTCAGACAGGTGTTAACTATTTCAAGGCGATTTTGGATTTCAAATCATTCTCATATCAATTTAACATGCCTTCTAGCATTCAATGCAAGAAAACAATTGTAAACGTAATAGATGAAATGGATCAGATTTGAATGCCTACTTTTATATGTATTGTCTGTTTAATTCTAGCTTACTACTATTTTCACATCTCTCGTTGCTATCTGCCGAAAGTTTTCGAGAAGTTGAAAACGGCCTCGACCACTTTTATCACTCTCAACGTAATTGCAGTTTGCACTTATTTATTTATTTATTTATTTGGTATTGTTTTACGTGGCTAGCCTCACTCAGTTGCTACTGCATCTGCTTCCCAGGAGGGGCCACGGCTTAGGTTGGAGGCTCCGAAGTATTTGACAGTTATCCTTACTATTTTAAAGATACTTGCTTCTATTGCAAGTATGGGAGAAGCGATGCAATGGTTCCCTTGTGACGAAAACAAACTGATGACACCCCAATTGCTTTAATATACTTGATCGCAAAAAAACGTTCTTCGTTCCTACGGTTTAGGCATTCTAGTGAAGAATTTGACCACAAAATTTCATTAAGACAGTCAGTCTCAAATAAAAGTGGGATGGACAGTCACTATAATAAAAACGTTTTACAGGCGTATATCTGATACACTCTTAAACTTGCAGCATTAAAAATGATCCAATTCTTCATTCATCTGCAGGGTCATCATTAAAAAAAAAAGTAAAATATTTTAATAAATGTACCTCTGAAGGCATTAATTATCTTTGCATCACAGTTAGCTGCAAAAGTAAATACAAAACTATCAAACAAATACACACAACTTTAATTTAATTTTTAACTATCATAAAATTCATTAATTACGAAAAACTGTCCCAGTCCAGCCTCTGTAAACTTGATTATAAATGTCGATCCATTATTTCAGTCACATCGTGCCCAATTCGGGTGCACCTCACATATGACAACTTGCGATATAAATCTGCATATAAAACAGTTTCACTGCAAGCATGAAATCTTGTTATGTATTGACTAACTGGAAACTTCATCATTTTTTGAATAAAAACATAAATTCGACCTCACAAGCAAAAGATTATCAGAAGTTATCATCGTCATCATATGCCCAAATAAATATCTACAAATATATTGTTGTTATTATCATTATTAATTAATGTTTATACAGGATGTAAATTAGCTTTAAAAATATCATATCTGTAATACACAATATATGCAATAAAATGTTATGATTTCAATGGGGTCATGTATGGGGCCGGTGCTTAAATAAAAAGACTTGAAATTTCCAAAAGAAGTATGGTGTGTTGTGAAAATTCCGAAAATCATACATTTTGTTTTACTTTTGTGGAGGTTGATAATGAATTGGTTTTATTTACATATTCCAACTACCAAACCATGATCAAAAAATTCAGCTTAAAATAAAAGGGACACTGGAAAACAATTTATATCCCCTTAGCTATTTAGAAAGAGGTCAAAGTAGTCATAAAACCAGCAATTATATCATTGCATTGTGTTAGTATACGGTATTTGGGAGATAGCAAAATTATGGAAACAGTCAAGCTATAGTTTATCATTGAAGATAACAGCTCTTTAAATCATCGGAAAACAACAATGGCCAATAATACTGATCTACATTTATTGAGTTTACTCCACGTGAAAATAGGGCATCACGACATATAAAAAGACAATAAGTTCAAGCTGAAATTATATTCATGCAAATAAGACAGTGATAAGTCGATCTAACAATATCCACATGTTTTCTTACAATTATTTCTCACGTAATCATTAGAGCGACAGTAACTTCTCCACCCACTACATCTTCTGTCTTTATCACTGCAGTTTCCACCGCCAGTACCAGTGCCACCACCTACAATGTATGAAGTTATCAATAAGACTTTCTTTGTGACCAGATGAATCTTTAAAGATGTACATTAGATTCTATTATTCTATCTATGAAAGATAATTTGATAAATTCTTACCATATAGAGATTGTATTCCTCTGATGTCATCGTTATGCAGCCTAATATTAGGTTTATATCCGCTATACGAAGGCCACATGATTGTTCCACGAACGTTCGAATGATGTAATCCAATAGCATGACCAATTTCGTGAACAGCTACCCAATACAAGTCAGTTCCACCTGTTAAAGGAATATTTATTAGCTTTAGTAATAGATATTTTATCCTAAACCTCCACAATAGATGCCTTGGACTTCCTCAATATCATGAAAGCTCCCTCATTGACCTCAAAGAATTGTCGAAAGCAACGGTGAAGGAAAACTTTATTAGGTATCATCAAATATTTAAAATGAAAAAGCTGCTTCTTTATTTTTTAGACTCACGTCCACCATTGATGGCCCAAGTCTCAGCTTCGTCAAAATGAATACGACCGTTTTCTGGAAAGTAGGCATGCGCCAGAACTCCACTTCTGCCATCAAAAGGTGAACCATCACCGTGACTGCCAGAATAAAACCTAAAATCATCGATGGATTATATTTTCAATTAATTGAAGAGAAATAAAGTGAAGATTTTTGGATTTGTAGAAGCATGAAAGTCGCACAAAATTTTATTTGGTGGAACTTCTTTAAATTTGTAGAAAGAAACGTAACCCATTTATGTTTTGAAGGAATGTGTGCATGATTTTATTATCTCATTGTTTACAAACTGATTATCAAAAACTTCATTGTAGTATTGATTACATTAGTCAAAAATGGCATAATGAAAATTAATTGCTTATGACTGGTGACAAAAAACGAGACAGATATTTGTTAAAAGAACTTTTTACCCTATCGTGAAATCCGATCTTCCAGAAGTCTCAGAAAATCGGAGTGGTGTAACAGCTGACCACATATTAAATGCTCTTTGGATGGTGCTTCTTACGTTTGAGGAAGACAAATCTCTTCCTAAAAAATCATTAACAATGATAAAACTAACTACAATGAATAAGAGAGACAACGAACCTATTTTTGTTCATAGATTCAATTTATTTACCGAGGTTCAGGAATCTGTATGTAAGAGAGGTTCTTCTCCATTTTGAACCAGTTCTGTAATAAGCATTTCCATTCGGTTTTGCATCAGACATTCCACATCGTGGTTTGTCCATTTCTTTTCTAGTTTCTGCATCAATGACACCAGTTTCTTTCAAACCAAAGAATTTTTGATATGATTTCACAGCATCTTGAAATTCGGAACCACCATTGAAGGAGTATGGGTTATAATACCCAAATTTTGCCAAAAATTCCTAAGAAGATATTCATAAAAAGATGCATGCCTCTGTCTATGTAATCGATGATGTTACTGTTATTCATATACTTTACAAAATTACAACAGCCCATATTTCTTATTGGCGCAAGGGTTTTTAGATTAAAACTATTTATAAGTAGGATTTAGTACCTAAGCCGTCAGTGTCCGTAAATTCATATGTGTCTGCTAAGAGATTATTGAATGGCATCAAGACAAAATCATTCAATACATTTGTATTTGAGACTTAGGGAGGCAATGATGATATCAAGCTAAGGGAATTACATGAAAGAAAAATGCAAAAGTGAAAACTTAGTACTGATGTTCAAAATGTCGATAATTTTGGTAAAGGTTCCTCGAAAATTTAGACATCGATAAGTAATTAATTATCCCTATTATTTACAATATAAATAAATAATACTTAGTTAACTAATTAATTAATAATAATTTAATTTTACCTCATCTTTCTTGTCATGCGCATTTGCAAAAAAGACCAAGCAGCCAATGAAAACTACGGAAAGCAACATGTTGTTCGAATACTTTAACTGGTCAATGTTACCGAGAAAAGTGAGAAACAACCAGAAACCCCCATCAATTTATACAATCTGGGTCAAAATTTCCAACGGGGGTTTATTCTAACTACTTGACAGTCAATTTCCAATAATTAATGGCCTCCGCGTTGCGTCAATCTTTAATTATGATTTTCAGTGTGATATTTTTGGAGAACAGTTTATTCAGTCGGTGGGTTTTAATTGTAGTTAAAAATGTTGTGTGAGCAGCCATGAAGCTGTGTTTGCCTGTTTAATTAAATTCAAGAGCATTACTTCAAAATTGAAATAAAATTGAAATTTTGTTAAAGTTTGTGTAAACAAAAACTCATACATTTTTTCTTTTGTTTACAAACCAGCATTCAAACTGACTGATTTTTGTAACGGACAGGGTGCGGTGTGACCTCGATATTCCCGTCCAAAAAAAAAGGAAATTTCATCAGTAGTATGAGTTATTGAGACAATTTAGTGGAAACTATATGCTTAGATGAATGTTTTTTTACCTAAGATGTGACAGCGCTTATAAGGATGACTTAGCCGCTACTTGATGTTTACAAGTTTGACTGTAAATTTCTGAGGTCAAAACAACGATTGCCATTCCGTTAAGATTGGTACGTTGTAGCGACTTCCTGGAGATCAACAAGACGAGATCCCCAATAAGTGCATATTATTAATACCTGCAGCATTTTATAGAACCTCGTGAGGTTTCTTATTGCTATCCTAAAATAACTTTTCATCTAGAAACCTTCATTATCCGTCATTATCGTACTCAGGAGTTCTCAATGAGGCCATAAATCTATCCTGAATGAATAAATGTCTCACTCCCTATCTCCTAAAAGGTTTGAAAAATGATTAAATGAGCGGTATCCGGAGACAACAGTAGTGAGGTTTGCATGTTGTTAATTGCCATAGCATAATACATCTGTGTGGTAGAAATAGCCATTTAGGAGGTCTTAAGACTCAAAGCTATCCATTGAGAAAAAGGATGAGTCACAGACGAATGCAGACAGGACACAGACAAATGTAAACGTGTTAAAACGAGTGTAGTAAGCAAATTGAAAACGAAAGCAACTTAGTCTATTGAAAGAGGACCAACTAAAATACTTCACGAGAAAAGTAAGAATATTAAACAAAATTAGGTTAGTATTTCTTTTCGTTGTTAATATTATAACATTTCGTTGTTAATATAATAACATTTTCTTCATTAGCAGCAGAAGTATAAAAATATTGAGTTGATGAATGAATGAATGTTATGTTATGTATACAAAATGTTTTGGAAATATTTAACAAAAATGTTTTTCCCTTACGACGTATTTATAGCCCATTTCTACCTCTTTTACCAATTACAAAGAGAACAACTTTGATTCCAGATTCTAATCCTACTTTAAACCAAATGATCAGAAGTATTCCACCATCAAGATCCACACCAAGACAATCTGTATGTTTTGTTACAACAACAACAACAACAAAATTACATGATGCTGCTTTATCTAAGCCAAAAAACTTTTATCTCTGTTTCTATCTTTCTAGCTCTCAGTAATATGGCACATAACTTTAGACCTAGGGTTATATTAACCGTCAAAACAGATTTTTGAGGGGTGTAGGGAATGAGAACAAAAAACACAGGATCTTACATAAAAATATGCGAAATTTATGTTTTATGATGTGTAGCTATGAAAATATAGTCATTGACAATTTAAGTTTGAGGATTTCTTTTTAAGATACGCTTGCAACAATTTTGATTTGACTTTCTCAGATTTCATCTTGTGAAGCTGCTGTTATTTTTCTTGAAAGAAAAGGATCTTGTACAGCATGAAGAACTCTCGGGTTTTTTCTTCATAAACATGGCTAAGATAACATTCCAATGCCCATTTCAATCACGAATGTCAACAAGTTTGTGCTCTAAAAGCAAAAAGTGGTATGAAATGTTTGAACAACAAGAACTGATAAACAATGTTGATTATAAAGCTTCCTTGAAACCGATTCATTGATATATCTTCCCAAGTACACATACACTCAAATAACCGATAACCGCTTTTTCAGAAAATTTTTCAATTTCTTCGCAGTTAAATTGTCCCCTTGGAAGTTTCCAACATGAACCAAATCGTTGAGTTTTTCTTCAATATCTTTTCGAAGAACAAATATTTTGGCAAACATTTTATATTAATGGATAGAGCATGAAAAGTTCTTTCTTGTGATTTTATCAGACATGTAATGAGATATACGCCTTGAAAAATGGTGGATAAGACATTTTGATACACACTGTATTTAAGGCACTTTTTTGAGACATTTTATTTCGAACTTTTTTAACAGTTCCATAGGATACTCGGAACTCGACTGAATTTGTAAACCGATTTTAAGTTTTTATGTCGTAAGTACGACCATTAGGTCATGGTTTTGTCGTCTTTTCGTCATTAAATGACTTTAAATGACGTCATGAAAAAATCACCTTGGAGACGTCATATTAAATGACTTTAACGTCAGGAAAAAGTCATAAAGAAGTCATATGACTTCCTGACCAGATTAAGACGTCGTGGTGACGTCATGTGTTTGGTGGGTATGGGTCATCCAGTCAGCTTGCAACAGTTGGGTTTGATTTGTGTTCGGAATTAGGAAAATTGACAATCATCAAAAGCACATTTAGTCGTCATTTTCTACATTTTTGTGCCATTATGAAAGATATTATTTCAAAGAAAAATTTATATAAATTTTTCTTTTTTCGAATGATAAATTTATTTAATTGAGTTTGGTTGACCAATATTGACTCAACAGAAATTGAGAAATTCAGTAACTATTTTCCCTTCAGGTATAATACAAGAGTTAAAATAATGATCCTGTAATTGAAGTTTCTATAAGATCTGAATTTTGTTAAGTGGAATAAATCAGAATGAATTGGTACGTTGTGCAGTTATACATAACACTTTACACTTTTATTTTTAGTAATCAGCAACTGCTTGGTGTTAGATCTTCATGTTACGTGATCTGAAGACCACTTACTTGTTAGGAACGAAAGTTCACCTGCGCGATTAACCAAACACGCAGTTTCTGTAAGAACGTAAACCTGAAAGGTCTAACTTGTAATACTGAAATTTTAAGCTTAAATAAAATCGAATAAAGTATCGAAGTTGTTGTAGTTGTAATGCCCATATGGTTTCTGTTGATGCAAATCATATTGCCGTATGTAGTTTATATGCTGCCACAAAAACTTCCCCACTAATAAGGAAAACAAGAAAAAAACTACGCAATACATTATTCGGCTCATAGAAATTTGTGTTTTTGGTCTCGTTGAGACATGTAGATCAGATTTTAAATTAGAAGTAATAATCTGTATGCAATGTCAGGCTTCTTCCGTTATTGTTCGACTCACTTTTTTGTGAAATTACTACAAGGATCTTTTTTATCACGAGAGGTTTTTGATATGTCTGCTTATTTTAGTACATAACTATTTTAAAACTATTTTAAAAAGATAGTCATGTCTGCTTTGGGCGAATAGATTTACATTTTCAATTCGTATATTCACCAACCAAATACGGGCTTACCAAGTACTAATCAAACTATTTTAAAAAGATAGATAGATTAAGAGCTTGTACATCAATTATGTTTTGTTCGAATGAATTTTGATAGGGTATATACCTGTCTGAGTTTTTTTTGTTTTTTTTTAATCCTTTTTAATCCCTTAAAGGGATTCTTGTGTCCAAAATGATATTTACAAAAATGATTAAGTTGTTTAACAAGTATCTTTTCAGTATTACATAATTGTCTCTAGATATCTCGGATATCACATTTTTTAGATGTTAAATTTGAATTATACACTGCATATTCATGACGTAGTAACCAACACTTTTTATTGCGATAACTTATGATATGATTTTTATAATTTACTAAGGAGTAAGGGCTTCCACTCTGAGTTGATTGACAGAAGAATGAAGTGTAGTAGTTACTAATTCAGAAGTAACAAGCATCAACAAAATACTATCTTATTATGTACATCATAATTATGCATTGCATAATTTGATGATTTTTAAATTGAAATATCTCGCCAAGGAAACAGAATTTCCAAAAACTGCAAAAAGACTTCATAAACAACTTCATAAATCACAAAAAGTTTGACGCAAGAATCACCCTCATTTTTGTGATCACTGCATTCAAAGTATATTCTGTTGATAAACCATAGTTTCGTCCAAAAAAAGGAAGGTTACGAATTCCCTGACTGATGGTGATAATATAAATTACGCATATATTGAATTAAGATTTACAATCGTGTTTGTACCATGAGGCTCTTGTTATAGTTGATTACCAAATCAACCGTAAATTGTATAATATTAAATTCACAAATGTTTGAAAGAAATTAAACAGCGTCGATAAAGACAACGATAAAAATGAAAAGAAAGAAAAATGTTCTTCCGCGTTGACAAAAATCAAAGCAAATACAGTCTGCAAAATGAAACTGAAAGCTATGAAAGCCTCTACCGAACAAGATAGAGCTTGCGCAGTAATATACTGTTAATACGTAATTGAGTCGTAATTAGGAAAAATAGATGAACGTCTTCATCAAGTAGCTTTATAAGGGCTGTCAAGTCGCCATGAAAAGAAACCCAAAATCATGCATGAAATGCTAATATGAACACTTCAAGGGCTATCAGGAGCCATTTTTTCAGCGTATCTGCTAGGCATGCGTAAATGCTGTACAATCTTGATTTGCTATTTTGAACTAAACAGTCCCAATATCTGCGAACGTACTGTTTTAAAAATACTACAATAAAGACAGTTCCACTGACATAAATATCAAATGGTGGTTTGGTATATTGTGATGTGTGTATAGGAAGAATATAGACCTCCCTACTAACTATTACACTTTCATCTACTTGCGAAGAGCACATATACTTTGTTTCATTGGTATTATTTTGTAACAAGAGCCAGATGGCGCAAAACGGTAGCAGCAAGTTTACTTTTCACGCAAATGCTTTCGAAATTTTACTTTAAGTACTAAAAACTTCTTTACTGGATGTTTTCTAAGATATCTCACTGGTGGAAAACAGGCATTAACGATAAATTCGATGAAAATGATTAATTAGTGTAAATAGGGTCTAACCAAAAACACCAGCAACAATTTATTTAAAGACAAAAGAATTATACATGTGTGAGCTGTGTGTTTTTTTTATAAGAAATTTTTTCGTAAGAGCTTATGTAGAAAAAAAAAAGTTTGTTTATAATAATAATAATTTCTGACGAAACCAAAATTGAATTCCAACAAATAAACTGCCTTTTTGAACTAGATCTTTGAAAACTTTAATAAACAAACATAGTGTAATAGCTAACAAACCAAACGAGGTAATAAGAAATTTTGAACTAATAAGCTTTACTAACAAGAAAAGCAGCATATCAAGCATACAGTTCACTTATCATTTTGAGACACGGTGAGAATTTCTAAAAATAAACTGTGACATCATCAACTCACGTTCTCATTGGACATTTTCTTTTTAAAGATGGCACTATAGTTGTGATTAGTATACACCAAGACTTTCTACTGAACCGATTCCTTCTGTTAGCTGCTTTCCACGAAAAAAACTATTTATCATGGAGGTAAGATTAAAAAACACAGTTTTTATGATATAGGTTCTTTTTAGTGCTCTTAATATGAGATTTTAGTGCATTATAGATATTTAAATAGTTTAGATATATATATATAAATAACACCCTTTTGTTTTTAAAAAAGCACACACCACCCACATCCCTTGTTTTGTCTTATAGGAACGAACGTATACATACATTGCTGCGACTACAATGACTATTATGACTGTAAATGACTGACAGAGACCTTCACCATCTATTATGCCTTTTACATAGCTAGCTGCAGAATTTGTGCTAAGTAGTTGAACAACCACATTTTCTTTGATGTAGAGGTGCCTGCTCTCCCCCTTATTACCGCTATGTGCCGCTTACCGCTAACTTTGAGTCCGATGGTTTATTTCCTTCATTTAAAGACAACAAATCAAACCAAACTAATTATAATCTAAAAGTATATTCATTCAGCCATTGTCATGGAAAGTTTCAAAGTGAATTGCCAACTACACTGTCAGTAATACTGATTAATAGAGTAAAATGTAACACCGGGTCGCGATCATTGTGAAAAAAATATTAAAAATGGCTTCCTCGAAAAATAAATGCTTCAAAATTCAGAGTCGTAAATAACGGAGCACATCAATTCCTTGTTATTTCTCTGCTGTCTTGAATGCTACCAACATCTGAGATTTTATCCACACAAACAGTTTTCTTGTATATTGTATACGCGAGGAAATCATCTTAAGTTTACAGCAAGGTAATTCTGTAACCACATGTCCTTTCTCCGCTATAGCGACAAAATTTGTTCTTGTTAGCACTGATTTCAGCTTGATTATTCAAACAGTTAATTTGTTTTTGCAGACATTCAATTAGCGTGAAATCCCACGTTGATAATATCACCCATAGATTTATCGTTCAAGAAAACGTAAAACTTGTTTCGTAGACCTTTTCACCCAAAGGACCCATTGTCATTAAAAAATCTTTATTGCGTTAACGCTTTTTAGCAGTTGCAACTTGAATTCTGTAGGATCATTCTAGCGTGTATCCTCCACCACAAGTATGGAAACAATTGATTTCATATGTTGCGAGTGTAAAAAATAATTCAATAATGTTGATAATTACATTCGCCATTCATGCTTTTAACAAATTAACGATGTCTGTGTTTACTGTATAATTACTCTGTAGGCTCATAATAGGGCAATTCCCATCACGTGTCTAGATTTTTGCGATCAAAAGTTGACTTGTCGAGACGGCACTATTGTTTTCTAAAAAAACTTTGCTCATAAAAATATGGCTGCCTTCGACTTGTAAACAGTAAAGAGGAACATCACCCCGGTGATGTTTACAATTACAGTATTTGTTATCAATGTTATTCTCCTTGTTTGTTCTTGTTGATTTAGTATCTAGAATGACCAATTGTGGTGTTAAATCCATTTAACTGTGTTTTTACGTTTGCATTGACGAATTTTGCAACATTATAATTAAAGTTACATAGTGTGCAAGGGGGGTCCAGGTCCCACCAAAAAAATGAGGTCCCAGCACAAGTTAAAACCCCCACCTAAAATCAATCGTGCATGGTCCCACCACTTAATAGATCCCCCACCTAAATTTTGAAAATTTTGAATTCCCAGCAGAATTTAGGAAGCAGAAACATATATCTTCTAAGTACAATACAAGAAACTATACAAGATATATCCTCTAGATTTCAATGTTTAGTAAAAGTACTATGTCAACAAAATATGAACAAAAAGAAGCTTACAAGATATATTTGGCTGCTCAGAAAAAGCTCTGTACTAGTAGTTTAGCAAGAGACGTATTATAACAGATAAAGCCAAAGCCACCAGAGTAGATTCACAAGAGTTTTTAATCAGACGAGTTAAAAAGATAGTAGTTGTTTCTAGGTTCTATTTCTGTAACGCGATAAAAAAGCAATATAGGCTAGGAACAAAGAAAGATATATATTTTAGTTTAAACCAGTCAGCATATCATAATCAACTTGATTATATTTATCGTATCAAAATCAACATCAACTAGCCTTGCTTTTGTTTGTTTTGATTTGTTCTCTTTTTTCATGTTGTTGCCACTGCCTATTATTATGTAACTTATAACATTCGAAACCCATTTTTCGAAGCAAAACATTCGATTACGTCTAGCGTCCGCATCTTAACATAAGAATGTTTACATCGTTCGGTTCGGTAAAAATGATTTGTTAGATTCAATCAATAATGGTAGACAAATTCCTTCGTTCTTGTTGAGAAACAGAAAAAATTGATGATGCACTTTAATTGATGACACATTTCAATTTTTATTACAAAACCACGATAGTCCCACCTGAAAAAAGTAGGTCCCACCTAATCCTGTTTTCCCCCCCTGAAATCCAAAAATTTCCAAGTCCCACCTAAAGAAAACGAACGCAAATCAACAAACCCCCCCCCCCCCCCCCCCCCCCCCCTGCAGAGTGGGGGGGGGGGGGGGGGGGGTGCACACTATGAGTTAGCGGTAAGAGGAGCAGGCTCTCTAGGATTTTTTGAAATTCTCTAGTAGTTTAATTCTCATTTAATTGCTGAAAAAATAACATAGTACCGTCATCTTCTTACTTAACTCCAAACAGTGGCTTCCTAAGTTTTAAATAGAAATCAAAACATATTCTAACTGTCAAAACACTGCACTACACATGCCACACTGTCAATAAAGCTAAAACTTCTGTTATTTTTATGCTGATTTTGGTGAGTATAATCATTTGTATCAGCAGAATCTTTGTTGTTCGTAATTAGGAAGGTCATACTTAATTATTGTTGGATTGATTGGCAGTATATATATAAATATTTATAAATATTTATGAGTGTTACTTATTGATTTCCCTCGAGCATCACACATTGGCAAGTCCAAAATTATTTTGATACAGGTCATAGCCTGAAAACAACGAATTCATGAGTCTGTTGAACCCACCTACCCAATTAGCATGTTATTTAACTAATTGTTCACACACTTACTTACACTTTCACTGAAAAGAGACACAAACTCAAATGTAATAAATTATACTCTTGATAGCCACTTTAGGCAGGTTACGTAAACATTTTCTACCACACTCACAAGGTGAGATATTGAAGCCAATCAAAACAGTAAGTATACAAATAGAATCTATTGTTTTGTCTATGTAATGCTTATAACAAGTTGTCTTTCTATTTTTAAAGGAGTGTGTAAATGAATGCAATATTGACTTCAATGTGAATGATGATAATGTTCTTGGTAAGCATTAACAATTTTTAGATTCAGTAGAAACTCTGTCCAGTGGGATATTTATGATGGGGGAAACTTCATAAAAGAGTATTAAGAATAAATATATGTTATATAAATAAATAAGTATTTGCAGATAAGTTATGAATTTCGAAAAGATCTTTTCCTCAGCTGAGATCCTTTTGTATTACTACTTTTTAAGAATAATTGTTCAAGGGAGAATCAGTATAAGATTACCTACTACACGCACATATGATTCCAAAAAGGAAAGACACATAAATATATTATTGGTTTTCAGTAATTTTAGAATTATTATAAAATATTTTTTAAGAACTATTTTATAAGAACACAAGCCTCAGATTTGGCCAAAAAATAAGAACAAAATAAGAACAAAATAAGCCTCAAATCAATGTTACAAAAATTAAGAACAGCCTGAGCCTGAATTTTCTTGTAAAATAAGAACAATTCACGATGTGAATTCTCTCACTGGTATACAAATGGTTTAGAAGTTTATTGTTGTTTTTTTTTCACCTTCAATAAAGGTGCCATCATGGGTTATTACCGAACAGCAACCATGGTTTTTATCAGTTGTTTTTAAAAAAGATTTATTTCTGTTTTACTGGAAGTTCCATAAATCAGAACAAAATGAGGCTGAAATCTGAAACTGTGTTCTTAAAGCTAAGAATAAAATAAGAACAATTCAGGCTGAAAAAAGCTGAAAAAATAAGAACAGCCAGCCTCAGGTCAGATTTTACTGGTTCTTATAAAAAAAAGCATGTAATACAATTTTATCACCATTCATTACAAATTTTATCTGAAGAAAGCCATTCAAATAAGAATGATAATTTCAATGGTATATTTCAGTGTTTTTCTAAATGATAAAGTGATTGTCTTATAGTTTTAGATGGAAACTCCTTGACTGTTGCAGAGAACATTGAGATTTCTGAAAGAAATGTAAGATTCATATGATGTATAAAGAGAAATATAATCATAATAAGAAAATTATACTTGTGTGATATTCTTTTATTATGTTGATGTAAACAACTTCATTTAGATTAATGACGAAAACATAGAAAATGAAAGTGGTAGTAATTCAGAAGGTATTATAACTGATTCCGTGAAACTGGTTTAATGACAATTAGAATGTATATGTTATAATAGGACTTACATGTATATAATATTTATCTAGGTGTCAGATCATTGAAATTTAAAGATAAAGTTGTAAGTTCTGTTGTTGTCAATTACACATTTTGAATAATTTTTTTTTCACTATTCCTGATGTGTATATTTATACAGGAAAGGAATGAAAATCTCAGGCTAACAGACAATAACTCATTCGGTGATGGTAAGCCATTTTCTTCATTATTCTGTCAATTGCTTATCATATATTTGGAAGGATGTTTTTCAAATTAGAATTTTGCCAATAACACAGTTTTAAAACCATCATGTTTCCATATTATAGGGGATATACATCACATCTTTCATAACATAATGTACTGTCATGATGCCATGCACCTAGAATGTGAACTGACAAAAATCACTTTGAAATCTTTCGGTGATAACAAGGATATGTTTCCGCTGAAGATATATGTCTGACGTTGGCATCATCTGGATCTGTGGAATCCATATTTTATGCTGTATTGATGGAGATTATTATGAATGATGTAACACATAAAGTCATTAGATACTTTGAGTTTGGGAATTTAAATGGCTTTTTCATTGCAAAAATGGAAAATTCATTAGCAGAGTTTTTACCCTGGGCTGTGTATACTGAAAAGGACATTGAAATGAAGAAAGCACGCGATGACACATTGTTCTCTACACGAAGAAAAGGTAAACTTATAGTACTTGTAAGTTTTGTAATAGTGATACAATGTGATTTGTCATATTTATTTAACTAAATTGATTTTAGCATCTGGACGTAATCCACATGAAATGATTTACATTAGAAATGTTGCAAAAAACAAAAAGAATATTCGCAGTACATTTAGTGGTATAACTAAATGTCAAGAACCATTAAAGATTCTAAAAGCAGCAGTTTTCATCCTTCACAAGCATCAAAGTTTTGAAGCAGACAACCATGTTTCTAAAAAGTAATTGTTTTCATTTTGCAAATTGTTTTCTTTCCTGTCATATTGATTTACAACAAGACTTTCAAATTTTAGGATATTCATTGCGTTACCAGAGCCATGGAGTGATCTAGAAAAAGAGCTCCTTGATTATCGTCTAAATCCATCCTTGGCACAACCTCCAAATCTGATGTGTTCTTTAAGCACACCATCTTCCCTCCAGCAACAATTTAAATATAATTTCTTTGGTACCAAATTATCATAAATGGGTTTGGCATGAAGAAAACAATAATTCAACTTTAAAATTTGAGCAATGTTTCTCCACATCATGTTCACGTTATCCTGGATCACCACGTAATAGAATTATTCAAGCAGTGAATTTCAGAGCAGATTCGAATCTTTTGGTGTTTTCAATTATTAAAGCTGTTTATTCTCACCCTTGCCAAATTCCATATCAAATAGTCAAGCAGCATCATTCCTGTAAAAGACGGAAAGCTACGAAACGTAAAATCACTGCAGAAGCTGTCATTCCATACAATGCTGAAAATAATAATGGTACTGCAAGTGAAGTTTCAACAATTGGCGTGATAGAAGTTCCCTCTGTGTCCCAAAATGATAATACTGATGAGGATCATATCAGCGACGATTCTGCAGGTAGTTTGGTGGATGCTACTCAGAATATTGGAAGTGGAGAAATCTATCATTCAGAATACAAGGAAACACTATTCAGGTAAACATGCTGACTTGCTTTTTCGAATGATATCTACTGGGTTATGGCCTAAAATGGATTTTTTGGTACTTTTTCTTAAATTGAGACTTTTCCCTAATATGATTAGTAGGTTTAATCAAAGATGATTGGTTATTAACAATGATTGTTCAAGCTATTTTTCTTCTTTAATTTCTTCTGTTTTAACACAATCTGAACGTTTATTGCAGATATTTTTGCGGTGAACTGTTTAATAAAGGTACTTGCAAATGGAGAGTGTTAAATGGAGATCGTCAACAAATATTAATGAACGATTATGATTGTGAAAACGGAAACTTTTTGGTAAGGAGTTTGATCTATTTATCTATTTATTTAAATCTATTTATGACAACTGATAAATTGTTTTACACCTAATCTGCAGCCTTATCAGTACGTTCATGTCACTTCATCATTGGTCGGCAATCAACATATCTTTAATTGCAGTTGTAAAGTTTTTAGTACTGCTCAATCCAGTTCATGCTTCAAATGCTGCCATACTCGGCTGTTAGAAGATTTAATTAAGTTTACTGACACTGTCGCTGATGAAAAGCCACCATATATAAATGAACTTGTAAGTTAGTATCATTTTCATAAATAATAAAGAAAAATACATAATGATCATGTTTGAATTGATAATAGATTTTCTGAACTTATTTTAGTTTGTTACCAATGCCATATCTTGCGCTGACCAACCGGTGGTGGTCTTGAGAGGAAAGTCTGATGTCAGAAAGTATTCCGTTGTTGTGGATGATTGTGCTGAGATAGTTTCTATATTCACAATCGCCAATACCAAGCGAACAGTTGTACAATGCCATTCTTCGTGTTGCAAGATGAGAAAAGGCTACAAGAGGAAAATCCAGTCCTTGTTAGAAGAGTCGGAGTTATGCCCTCATTTATCAATGTTTAAGCCGTTCTTCCTGAGTAATCTTGACGATTTTGTTCTTGAAAGTGATGATATTTCCACGTTTCTGCCTGAGAAAAAGGTAATGTTTGCTAATAAGTCACTAATAATGTTGCGTTTAGTAAATAGCAGCTCACAACCGATGGACCTTGATTATCAAACTCTAATTCTTTTTTTCAGTGGGAACAAGTGTTTGATGTTGAATCTGGTTTGTGGTCATTTGGTAAAAATTCTCCAAGTACACAAATTGTTTCCCATGATAGATTTGACCCAGCTTTAAAAAGAAACGTTATTGTGCGTGATAATTTCAGTAATGAAGAACTGATAATCTTCACACCTCCTGCTCCAGATAGTACTTGTAGTTGTATGGTAAGTTTTTCGAGCATTATACGAATTCTCTATTCTAGTTATAATTCTTCTAGTGATAAAAGGATTCATTATTGTTTGATAACTAGGCTGGTTGGTCATCGCCTGAATTTCCTGAAGGAATAGTACAGAGAGAAGACTGTTCAACTCTTTATACCGACAAAAGACCTTTAGACGTTGTTGTTAATAAGCGTTTCTGTGTTGCTCGCAAATGTGAATTGGCATGGTCTGGTGAAATGGAGTGCATTTATCGTCTGTCAGGAAAAGTTTGTGCTGGTTATGAGGTGGGATGGCAATTCGTTGAATCAGTAAATAATGGAAAGATGAGTTTTAGTGGCTTTGTGAAACTTATGAACTATTGTTATAAGGTGCGAAATCCTAATTCCCAGTTTATGTCAGTTAACTCCTTTATCAATTGGTGGTTTGGTTGGGCTTCTCACATGAAGATAGATTTTAGGCAGTCATGTAACGGATGTGGTAGTTCACCCTCTTTACTGGCGTG